>JAEMWC010000250.1:587500-627500 GCA_016490735.1 Pachyseris speciosa | reverse complement strand
TGAAATATCCATGGGTGAGACTTCATTCCATTGGTTAATCTCAGGATCAAAACACTCAACAGTGTTGAGGTGGTACCTACCATCATGACCACCAATCGCATACACCTTCCCGCCAACTGACGCCACAGCCACATGTCGTCGAGGTGTAGAAACCTCTGCAACTTGAAACCAGCAATTGTGGAACCAGTCATAGCATTCGATACACTGAAGGGGATTTCCAGACTTTCCACGACCACCAACAGAAAACAATGTACCTGATGTTGATTTACGTGGCTGAGTTCTAATGTTAACCTTCACTGATGAAGGAGAAAGCTTCACATTCTTAGCTTCATCAATCAAATCTCGACAGGCAAGATTGCTTCTGATACTACTGTCTCTTTCCACACTCTGTATGATGTATTCAGTTGCAATCAAGGGCAATCGGACCTGACTAAAGAGTTCCGGCAGGTACTTTTCACGCGAGGCTAAATCGTATCGCACCCAAGCTGTGATAGCTTCAAAAACTTGCTCCTCACGTTTCACATAGAGATCATCTCCTGAAATAATGGAAAGAAAATGTCTGAAGGACGTTTTAAGAAGTGCTTCTGTGTTCATCAAACTCAAGAAACAGCTTCTAGCGTACGTGTCCGCAGAGTCAATAAAATCCAAACAGCCGTGCAGCTCAGCATAAGCTCTCATTTCTAAGCAGTTCGAGGGATGCAAATGCCGCTTCATGAATTCACAGCAAGCACGAACAACTAAATCGAGCTGAAATACTGCTGCTGCGGTCAACAGCGCCTCTATATTGTCAATGTTTATGGTGATTTTGCGAGTGTAAATAAAGTTTATCAACTGAATGACCGCTTCTTCGGATAATCCTTGGATAACGATTGTGTCCTGAGAGCACTCTATCATTTCATTTGTAAACATGCCCCGAAAGTAAGGACTGCAAGACGACAGCACAACACGATGGCACTTCAGCTTTCTCTCTCCAGCTTGAATAATTACATCACAGAGTTTTTGCTCGCGGAAGAACTGAATTAAAACGTTAAAAGCCTCGTTTGGCAGACTGCTCGCTTCGTAATGATAGGTATCCACAATTATGTCGCCCATGATGAAACCATAGAGCAGAAAACTTCGGACGCTACTTCTTCGTTCAGAGAAAGACCCAGGCAAAAGGCTCCGAAACTGTGAACGACATCTACGGCCAGAAACACGAAAGATTAATTAAATTATCTTCAAGGACGTAAACAGCTACAACTAAGTGAAATGGCGGCCATACGTGTCGCGCGGTTTTCCGGATTCCGTCCGGATTGCATTGTTTTAGTTGTCTATTCCCAGTTCCCTCCGTCTCTGATTATTGCTGAGCTTGCGTTTTCTAAGCGGAAAGTTGCTTGGTTATAAACAACAACAACAAGCAAATCAAATCAAATCAAATCAAATCATATCAAATAACTTTATTTATACTCGGTGTTCTCATCAGTTACACTGGGTCATGACTACTTAAAAGTACTGTAGTTACAAAATTTAAACTGCTTTATTTGCATGGCCATAAACAGGAGCCTATGAACATGGGCTCCTCTTTCTAACCGCGGAGCGTTTTTTTCTGGTGGGGGTAGGGGGAGGGGAGTCTAGAGGGAAGCGTAAGCGTGAGGAGTGAGCACACTAGGGTTCCGGAAAAAAATTGAAATTTAAGCCTTCGGGCCTAGCTACAAATGCATCTAAGAACTCTCATTCTCTCAACAGTAATGTGAATCTTTAATTAACGCAATGTTTCGACTAAAACGTGTTTACTTTATAGTATAGAGACCGTGCTGTAATCTGTTCCACAGATTTGACCAACAGCAGGCTTCAAGATCAAGTTATTTTGAGGGTTGACCGTGCACAATACTAGGTGGTTACGCGTGGCCATGCAACTAACCAATAGATGACATTGCGATTATGTAGTTCACGCATAGTACATGAATGCAAAACAAAAGATGTGCACGGTCATGGACCTTCCAAAATGAATCTTGGCCTCTTTGTTTTGCTCCTTTGATGTTTGCCGGGCTTCAAAACCATTCCCCTCTATTAACTATGACTGAACAAGACATTCTCACTGAATAAACCCAAAACTCGGTTTTCCTTAGCAAAGTTTAATATCAACAAGAAAAACTGCAAAGAAAATCTGTACTTAATCAAGGATAACGAAGTGTCACCCGGGCGTGTTCAAGTCTGATTCTTTGGAGGAACCAAAATATCGTTTACGATTATCGGTTCCAGCTACAAATTCACTTGCAACACCAATCAGGTAAAGATTTGGGGCTTTTTGGTACATACATACATACATATACATACACACACACACACATACACACACACACACACACACACATACATACATACATACATACATACATACATACATACATACTTTATTTAACATGGAGACACACTTAGCTTTCGGCATTAATTTTGGCAGAATTGAACCAAAAACAGCAAAAAATCTCGGTGACAGTGCTACTTAGGCCTATTCGTTCAAGTAACTGAGAGAGTAGCCTTGTCATTGTACACAAATCTCAAAGCGCGCGCGTTTGTCCTTTTTTTCGAGCTAGCTAGGTGGCAATAGATTTTTGTTCAAACTTTATCCACTGAATATTCATAATGAGAACTTCAATTTTGAAATAAAAAAGGAGGTGCCCTTGCTCAAGCAGTAAGGAATTGAAATGCTTTATAAGGACGCACTCCAAGTTTTTGCAAGATCTTTGTGACAAGAACAAGTTTGATTTAGACAGAAAGCTGAATCTGCATTCACTGATGAAAAATTTGAACCAAATTGCTTGCCCTGGTTACCAAACTGCAAAATAGAAAAGACCCCAATGCAACTCTATTTCTCTTATTTATTCAGGAGAGGAGAAGGAGGAGAGAATGAGAGGGAGGGGCCTCACCCCCCACCCCCTGGGAGCACCCAATGGATTTTTCTCCCTCACACCCCTGACATGTCCAATATACATAAACTGATACAGTCCGTCAAACGATCCGTAAGGACTGTACAGACTGCCAAAGGATAAGTCGGTCCATAGACAGTTCGTTAATCGTATGCATGCACATCTGTCGATCGGGGCGGGTGACAGCTTGTCGATCCATACGGACTGTACAGATCGTCAAAGGATTAGTCGGTCCGTATACAGGCCTTTAATTGTATACTACACAGACTAAACACATGTATGCCTCGTCCTTAAAACTAGCCTACAAGACCTTCGTTGTTGGAAATGCAAGGAAAAACACATAGACTAAACACATGTACGCCTCGTTCTTAAAGCTAGACGCCAAGTCTCTCGTTGTAGAAAATGCAGGGCAAAACAAACAGACTAAACACATGTATGCCTCGTTCTTAAAACTAGCCGACAAGTTCCTCGTAGGAAATGCAGGGCAAAACAAACAGACTAAACGCATGTATGCCTCGTTCTTAAAGCTAGTCACCAAGCCCTCGTTTGTAGAAAATGCAGGGCAAAACAAGCAGACTAAACACATGTATGCCTTGTTCTTAAAGCTAGCCGAAAAGTACCTCGTTGTAGGAAATGCAGGGCAAAAGAAACAGACGAAACACATGTATGCCTCGTTCTTAAAGCTAACCTAAAAGTCCCTCGTTGTAGAAAATGAAAATGGACTAAACTGACATGCAAGTACGCCTCGTTCTTAAAGCGTTCACGATGAATTGTCTCGTCGTGCTTTTAAAAACCGATGATGAAGCTACAGTAGTACTGTAGTAAAAAACACAGACTAAAGCCCGGGGACTAGAAACATATGATACCTCGTTCTTTGTCAGAAATGTTTTCAGTTTTCCTGCGATCATTTCGCAGCCAGTACCCACCATTTTACAAGGGATGATATATGGGTTATTGGCCAAGCATGAGGTCAAGATGGCGGGATATTGGCCAAGTTCTTTTTTTGGGTGTTTATGGACAGAAACGAAGTCGAGGTCCATAAACACGCAAAAAAAAAAAAAGAAGGAAGCCAACATCCCGCCATCTTGACCGAATAAGTTTGGTGAATAAAGGATTTATTATGACTCAAAGGACGCTATTAAAAGACAGTAAAACGCGGGACGAACGGGCTATCCCGATCGGTCAGATGGCTCCATCTTGACCGAGCTCGCGGGTACCCAATCACAGCAGGAGAATCTATTCATCTTGACCGCTGAAAGAGACAGTCATATAATAAGAATGGTTATAAACTTACCCTAGATTCTACTAAACGTGACCTTGAACTCCAACGACCTTTCAGAAGGCTTTAAAAATTAAAAAATCATCGAAACTTGCCCACAATGTATTCTCCTGATTCTTCACGCAAAGTTTACATCTACGTCAAGATGATCTAACCCCAAAATGTTTTTTGCTACAATACATCTTTGCACCTGTTCGAAACGCATTGCGCCTATTTTTTCCCATTTTTACCAAATCTTGACATTATCTCGGCTTCAAAACTTAAAGTGCACCTCACCCCAAAATATTTTTTCGCTAAAATAAATCTTTGCAACTGTTCGAAACGCATTGTGCCTTTTAGCGCTTTTCTAAACCAAATCTTGACTTTTTATAGGCTGTAAAAGATTCGAATTCTAACCATCATCTGTTTCACGACCGAGTCATAAGAGGCATGGGTCTATTCCCGATTTGACGTCACAAACTGTTTTGCATCGCGGTAAGTCTTTGTAAACATGCATGCAAATCAGTTTGTGACGTCAAACCGGGAATAGACCCATGCCCCTTCTGACTCGGTCGTGAAACAGATGATGGTTAGAATTCGAATCTTTTACAGCCTACAAAAAGTCAAGATTTGGTTTAGAAAAGCGCTAAAAGGCACAATGCGTTTCGAACAGTTGCAAAGATTTATTTTAGCGAAAAAATATTTTGGGGTGAGGTGCACTTTAAGAAAAACTAAGCATCATTTGTTGCACGACCGAGTCAAAAGGGGCATGGGTCTATTCCTTTAAAAGAATTGACGTCACTCGTGAACAGTTTCACATTGCCGGTGTTCCAAGGTAACCAGATAACCCTGATTGACGTAAACAGTTCATTCCACAATACAAGCAAGCAAACTTTGCGATTAAACTGGTAGCGACCTGATTCAGTGGCTGCAAAACACAAAGGCATTGCCGTAGCGATCAACCTTTATTAAAACAGCAAAATAAATTAAAGCTAGCGAATAAACCTTAACCTTCTTTTCTTTAAATTCATAAAAATAGTAAAATTTCTTTTATTTTAAGAAATAAAAAAAATTCTTCAAAATACAAAGTTTTATATTACTTGGTTCCACAGTTTAAGTTATGAGCAAAATACATACCGGAAGTGAAAGAACTTTGACTAAAAACTTCTGAGAATTTCCCAACTGATCGTTCAAATAGCATAAAATGTTGTCAGTACACTGTGACACTCGCATGCATTCAGCGATGAAACTCTCTGTCTAGTGTATATGTTGTTTGATACAATGATGTGTGAAATTTTTAAAATAAAACCCAAACACAAAAAAATCAAAATGGGCGATTCTCATTTTATCGCGTCTTCAGTCTCACGAATTTGCAAAAATACAGTATTGAGAACTTTGGTCTCTGTTTACCACTCTGAAACTTCGTGCATTTTCTCAAATTAAAAAGTAAATAACTTTTTGAAGCATCTACTATTCGCGCTTTAAATACGTGTTTCGCAAAAAAGCATCCAGTAGATTGTAGGATAAGTTAAACTTCACTGGGATTTTTACTTTCTACAGAGAGTTACCTTTTTTGTGGATGTGAAATCTATAAATAGATTTATCTGCCTCTGATAAATAATCCTTAAAATCTCGATAAATTAAAGTATTATCAGGCTATTAATTTCTCTTACAATAGCTGGCCCCTAAAACTGCTTCTTAAACATTATAGTCCTGCTGCAAGCCTACAACTCATAACACAACGCCCGCCAATTTGCATCTAAAAATGCGTGCGCAAACTCATCTTTGTAACTTACTTAGTACAGAAACTGAACGGAAGCTAAAGTTACGGAAATGCAAAACTGTATGAGCTTGCTCTTTACTAACGATGATCGAACTGACTGATCGAATCCTTGTTAACTCATACCCAGCAACAATGCAGCAATGTCGAAATTATTATGTTCCTGCATGACATCACTGCGATGAAATAATGCAGAAATTAGTATCAGTTTTCCTTGCAGCCCCTAGGGATGCTGTTCGTCATTTTACTATGCCTTTCAATAATATGTGAACTCCGAAATTCAAGACCCAGCGACCGATATAGTTAAGAAACCCACATTTGGATTGCGGACAGCAGCCAATCACAACGTCCTTGAGTGACCTTTTGATCTGCGTTTAAGATATATTGAAACGTAACGGCTGAAAAAGATCGCATGACTCTTGAACTCAGGAGTTTAAACGTTATTAGAAGGATTCGATAATAAAGAAAAATATGAAATGTAAAGAATCTGAATAGATGTTCATGTTTTGGAAGCATGGAAGCATATGTGAACTTCCTCCCACAAACTACAAATTGAACTTGAAAACCTAAAGCTAAAAAATCCTATTAACCTTTAAATCATTTCAGGTTATTATGAGGCTGTTTGCTTATGTCTTTTCCAATATGACCGCCCAGTTTCCATGATCATAAAATTCTTTCAACACCACAGCTGAAGGGATTCCCTCTTCAGCTAATCTCACAAGTTCTCCAGCTCGGAACACGTGATAGTACCTTTGAAAAAGCTGGCTTTTTACTTTCTTTTGCGACATCGTTGCTGTGGCTGACGATGAAGATGATGATAGCGATGGTGATAGCGATGGTGATGACGATGACGACGATGAACGGGTTGAAGCTGAAATCAGTGATGACGTTGATGAATACTGAGAATCTGCTACGCAAACCGGTTCAGGCAGTTCTTGGCAACTGACCGTGGTATGTTGGAAAATCCTCTTTCCACGGGCGACACGCGAACACCCTACTCGGTCCCATTCCTCTGCAGTACTCGAGTCTGACGTCAGATAATCACTGGAACTAGAGCTATCACTATCCAAGTCGCTTAAAGAGGCTAAGGAGTCAACGAGCCTCGCCATGACGCCGAGGTTAACACCGTTCAGCTTTCCTGGACGTTCCCTCAACTGATCATGCGCATCGGCTCTTCCCTCTTTCATGCAAATTATGACGTCAGAAGACGCATACTCTTCTTCTTTTTCGAATCTTAGCTCTTTTCCAATCCCCTCGCTGCCCGCTGATGTTTGGCCAAACTCATGAACAAGTTGTAGATCGTCTTTGCTAGGGAACAACCTCTTCGCCAACAAAGAAAGAAACTCGGCCTTAAAGTACTTCTCCCGGTTTTCAGCAGAAAAGTAAGCCGAGAACTTAGCACCGAAATCCGTGTTAGTATCCATGGAAGCGTCTTTAGCTTGTGCCTTCGTTTGGGTGTGGGTGCTTGACAATTCCTGTGATTCATCGTCGTCGAAAATCTTCTTGATAACAGAGTTAAGAAATTTAGAAAGTTTCTTAACTGGGTTATCCTCGGGTGTTGTTGCACATCCATGATTGTTATCCGATCTGGAAGTAGCAAGAGTTCCTTGCTTCCTGATGCGCTCCAAAGCAGCGTATTTCGAGGTTTCTGTAGTATGAACTTTTCCCGTAGCAGAATCTTGATTGTGAAGACTTATTCTGTTGGTCCTTTCCTTGTGTTTTCGATTGTGCGCGTGACCACAGCGCGAGTCATCGCAAGAGTACGCTCGCCGAGCACGCCATGAAGCAGCAGATATGTTGGGTGTGGCCCTTTGACTTTGCGATTGCAATCTTGGCCTTTCTGGTGTTGACAGGCTTCTGCGCGCTAAAACTAATAAAACAGATAATCTTGTCGGTCACTAAGATTAAGTAGGTGATACTTCGTTAGGTCTTTCATGTTATCTCCCAAAAAGTATAGGAATAACGATACAAAAAAGCCACGCAAATCTTAGAGATATGTGTAAAATTCCTTGTGACGGGGCTGTAGACAGAGGATGGAGGAAAAGAGAGACAACCTGGGTTCAAGCTTGAATTGAACTCTGGATGAAGACAAGTTAAAAGTTCTTCGTACCTTTGTTCCGCTGATAATGCGTGTAGGGAACTAAAACATCTTGCCCGTCAAACTAAACAAAAGAATTAAGTAACATTATTCTATTACGATTTCATTCTTTCAACGAAACAGACAACTGATATGATAATAATAATAACAATTTAGAACTTATGTAGCGCATTTTCCATGTGTATATGATCAAATGCGCTTTACAAGCAGATGAAATTGGAATTTGGAAATGTTGGTTTTTGTGGAGAGGGGAAAACCGGAGAACCCGGAGAAAAACCTCTCGTGGCAGAGAAGAGAACCAACAACAAACTCAACCCACATATGACGCCGAGTCCGGGTATCGAACCCGGGCCACATTGGTGGGAGGCTATGATAATTTAGGGAGACTAAAAGCCATGCTTGCAAGAATTGTCCAATTCATTTGTATGTATTACTTGTTAAACTGAGCTAAAATGAGGGAGGGTCTGGATAAGACAGTGTCTTCAAGGAAACACTGCTTGAAATTTCTACTTCCAGGGATCTGTTAGTCTTAAAGGAGCTCGGTCATACATAAAAAAATGCATATCAATAATGGGAAACAGTGAAATAACAATTTTTCAGCCACTATAAGCACCAAATAGACAAGAATAAATGCAAATATGGAAAGGATGGTGAAGGATGGAGAAGATTGAAGCGGATTACAAATGACCTTTTCTTGAAAAATTGAGGCTAAACCTTTCAAAATCCAAAGACCGTGACATACACTGTAGCTCCTTTAATGTTTCTTATTTAACCTTCCTTAAATTCTTTTTAATTGCTTTATCCCCTTTTTCAAAAACACAGGAAAAAGTGTGTACACTAGTACTGTTGGTGGACTGAACAGCCTGGAGTGGAAACATTTTTCCCAGTTAAAAATTGAAATTGCAGATAAGCTCATATATTTTCCTAATCAACAATTTTACTGTTTTGTAACAGCTCTTAAGGTGAGTACCATTCTTTCCTATGAAAACACTTCAGGGGATGAAGATCTCAAATTTTTGGATTCTGAAACACTTTCCTCCAAGCCACTTATTTATGGCTCCACTTATCACCCACCCACCCCCTGTGCAATATTCTTCATCCCTTATGTTCTATAGTAATTACAAACCTTTCGCTCATCTTGCTCAAATGCCCAAACATAGACCAGCAATTTTCCTCCTGTTCGCAGTATCCTATAAAGCTCTTCAAGTGCTTTCATGCGTCTCTTCATTGAAGCAAAATGATGAATGACACCCACAGAGATTACTGCATCAAGACAACTATCTCTAAAAGGAAGGTTTTGGTTGTCACATGCCACAATGTTGTGGCCTCTTTTTGCCGCAATTTCTCCAAATTCTGTGCAGCTGTCAGATCCGGTGATAAAAGACTCTGGGGCAAGACCCAAGTACTTTCCTGTCCCACATCCTGAAAAGGAATGACAAAGTATCACTAATGAAAGATTGTGAAATAGATTTTTTCGGGTAAGTTTGAATTCTCTGAGGTGCAGGACCAAAGTATGTTATAGTCTAAGGAAACATGACTTGTCTTGCTCATGCCTTTTATTACAAAAGAAATGTTTTTTTAAGAACAATATTGTTTTATAAGTATTATTAATGAATGGGATAGACTCCCAGATAATGTCAAGGAGGCTCCTAATGTTTCTTAATGTTTTAAGAGTAAGGTTAGATCATTTTTTAATATTGCCTAGGACGTTTTAGGTTTCACACTGTAAATATATTTTATGATTTTGTATTTTAATTTGGTATTACTTATCAAGGGACATATCCAGTATGGTGCCCCAGGTTTTTGGATACTCCCCAAAAAATTGGGGACTGGTGTCACCCAGCACTAATGTGCTCGGCTAGAAGATTTTGACACTATAATAAAAGTGTTGTTGTTGCTCCCCTCTCTATTCTCTCCTTTTATATTCTCATATTAATGTGTAAATCTTGTATGAAGTAAACTATAATAAATAATTAAAGAAAGATCTTGGTAGAAAGGAAATTATTGCTAAGTCACTCGGCAAGAATACATGATCCACTGTTGACCTGGGTGCTTCTGACACACCTCAACAAATTACATCAAACCCTCCAAGCCCCAAAAGGGAACTCCCTGCCTCAATAATACTATATAAGCTATCAACCATTTGAGGGTAAATCATGGTAGGTTCATCCCTAAAAGATCTCACATGAATGTGTGCGCTAGTGATTGCTGGCTGTAGACAGACCAGGAATTTCTAACCCCTTAAGAATGCAATGAGCACTCACCCAACAATCTTACATTCGGGGAGCAGAGTTGGCGCAGTGGTGAGAGCGCTCGCCTTCCACCAATGTGTCCCGGGTTCAATTCCCGGACTCGGCGTCATAAGTGGACTGAGTTTGTTGGTTCTCTACTCTGCTCTGAGAGGTTTTTCTCCGGGTACTCCGGTTTTCCCCTCTCCCCAAAAACCAACATTTGATTTCATTTGATTTATTTAGAGTTGATTTGATTTAGTCTCCCCAATTAGTAGAGCATCTGTGCTCGGCTAAATATATTTGAGACTTAAATAAAGTGATTATTATTATTATTATTATTATTATTTATTATTATTATTATTATTACATAGAAATGTTGCCCTAGGGACAGGGACATGAGCAAGCAGATTAGTACCGGTATTCATACCACAGGAGGATCGCATGACTTAGGGTACAATACCTTTATGATTATCTGTGTGTAAGTATAGAGGTAGGTAAATTAGGCTCTTGGAGGACAGTGCATGGGCATTGATTATATGACCAAAGCTAGAAAATCAGATAGCATGAAGAGCAGATTTTGGAACAGCCACTGAGCAATGGCAGTCATTGGCCTGATTCCATTGTCCACCCAACACTGTAGCTGGGCAGCCTTTCTCAGATAATTTCAATTTTCTGTGGTTTTGCAATTGGTAGTGTTAATTAGCTCGCCCATTACTGTTGTTGGAGCATCTTCTTGTCAATCACAGTTTAAGCGTAAGCTCATGTACACCATAAGCAAGTTTCACATTACTTTAAGTTAATGATTAGTAAAGACTCTTTTGATCCCCATGTTATGCATGGTGTAGACTTTAAAAGTTAGTCAATCCAGTAAAATACACGTCTTTATGCTGCCTACAGCAGTTCACATTCAGCAGGACAATTAACTGTTTTACAAAGGTTAGGAAAATATGGTGAAGGATTTAAATAAATAAAATAAATAAATAAAATAAGATAAATAAATAAATCGACTTTCTTTAACAAGGGTGACACTTAACAGTAATTCAACTGACAAACCTGTGGCCCTCAAAATCCTGGATCGAATTGGAATTTGGAAATGTTGGTTTTTGAAGAGAGGGGAAAACTGGAGTACCTGGAGAAAAACCTCCAAACCTCCAAACTCAACCCAAATATCACGCCCAGTCTGGGAATCAAACCCGGGCCACATTGGTGGCAAGCGATTGCTCTCACCACGACGCCATCCCTGCTCCCCTTGATTTGTCATGCTAGCTTGCACCATGCTCTTGGATAGCTAGGTGGGGCAAGCGAGCCAAAACAAATTCTTCTTTTTCCCCAATTATCTGAGAGACTCAGAAACTGCAGACTGGCACGACAATACAAAAACCTATTCAAGACTAAGGGAATATCATTTTCTTCAAGTACATCCAATCACAGAATGGCTAAAACGAGCACCACTTTAAAAACAACGAACAACAATATTATTAAACTCTGCCGATATAGAAAATTTTTCGCCATGGCTTAATTCTTAATTCTCTTTGAAAAGGAAATAAATATTATGCAAGGATTTGACAAATTTTGAAAATATTCCATTTATTTGAGATAAATTTGATTTTAAGGTCTGAAAAATCATCAATAAGCTAAGCCAATTTTCATTGCGTTAAAAAAATGAAAACAAAAACAGTGAAACAAAATCATTGAACCTTCAACAATATACACAAATATCAGACTACCCTTTGTTCAATCTTCTTGATATCTCAGTCGAAAAAAACCTTTCATAGTGACTTACCCACATCAGCAATAAGACTGCCCGTTGGCAGTGAAAGGAGGAATTCTTCGACTCGAGGCCAAGCTTTGTGGCGAGATCCAACGAAATGAGGTGCTATTTTGTCGTACACATCGCGAACGTGATGTTTTTCCAGCTCTTCCGGAGAAGTAAATTGAGACATTATACAAACGGCTTCAATTCTGGAAGCGCTTTGGACAACTAAAACAGCATGCGATTCTTCGCGCGGGGAACTCCGGCCAGTCTGAAGAAAAAAGACAATTATAACTTAAGTAAACACACGCACGGATACAAGCTTAAGCTTAAAAGTTCCGTGACTTTGAAACTGAACGTCACTGTCTCTCCCATCAGGAAACAAAACAACAAAATATACCTCGAGACTGACGTACTTAATGCAGGAAAAACCTAGTGATGCGGAACATGGAAACACTTTCGTTGTTACGGCAGAAGAATCGAACGTATTGTCACGAACATTTTGCAATAAGATTATCTTGCGGCTCCAATGCCAATGTCGGTTGAACGGACAAAACCGCGATTTCTCTTCTTGAGTACATGCACGTCACGAAAGGTATAAACTTATACTGAAATTAGTTAACTCGATTAAACATTTCGCGTACGTCAACTGAGAGAATTTTCCAAGCTTTTTAGCCAAGAGTGCTGACTTCGTTTGCCCCAGTTTGGCTCTCCTTTGAGTAAACTTGAGCTGAAAGGAAGATGAAAGAGGAAAATTTATATTCTATTGTGGTCATTGTGTCCCGATCATATCACCATGTGCAGAAACTAATTTGCAAATGAAAGTCGTAACGTGTTCCAGAAACAATGTGCTGTTGTGGGAAAAAGCTGTAAAAACAAAAGAAAAAACTTTGATTTTAGGTACTGCCGTTACTCACCGATTCGACTGAAGTGGGTGCTTCCAAGCAACGCTACCGTCAAATCAACAATCTTTAATTTCCCGAGCTTTTAGCTC
The DNA here is from genome assembly GCA_016490735.1 of Pachyseris speciosa. Lineage (NCBI taxonomy): Eukaryota > Metazoa > Cnidaria > Anthozoa > Scleractinia > Pachyseridae > Pachyseris > Pachyseris speciosa. The sequence continues at coordinate 614,480 of JAEMWC010000250.1, read as the reverse complement.
GCAAGTAAGTACTATCACATTTTCCTCTATCAAATCACCAGCTGCTAAGGGAAAAGCCATAGATTTATGCAACGACAAATATTTACATATAAATGAGGTGTTGAGGTGGATATTACTTCAAATGAAATTTACATGACGCTTCGTGTTTGTCGCGTACACGCGCGCTTACTGGCTCAGCTCAGGCTCCCCCAGGCTGTTTTTCTGTGTTTGTTTGTTTGTTTTTGTTTTTGTTTTTATTTAAACATATTTTCTGGTAAAGTTGGCCCTAAGAGTTTCAGTGCTCATCGAGAGGGCTCACTGCGAAAATGGAAATTATTAACAAATGATTAGGCTCGGTCAGAAATAGCCTGCGTAGCTGGCGGTTTTGTCGGGGAGCGCGCCATTCTCGCCGCTCGCTCACTCGCTCGTGCGCGCTCCCCGACAAAACCGCCAGCTACGCAGGCCAGGTCAGCAACCGCAAACGAAATAAGCAAATACAAAAAGCGCCGACACACACAAAAGGTTAAAAAGATGAACAGAGGAGCCGACAGGTGGAAAAAAACATTCTATTAAGCGGCCATCCTTGGGGAAATGGGAGGTGGATGTTATGGTGTTAACTGCGAATTGAATTAGGTGTTAATGAAGCAGGTTTTCTGTAAGAAATTTCGTAATTCCGAGAGCGGATGTAAAACGTATACAGGCAAGCACAAGCGCAAGGATCAAAATTTTTCCTTTTCCTTGTACTTGCGCTTATGCTTCGGCGTTCGCTTGCGTAGTGTTCGTTTTCACTTGGCATAAGCTACTTATGCTTGCGCTTGTGCTTGCGTCGCTTGCCAGGCTTAAGTAATGGGCTCCTGGTATGTAACATGCGTTCCTCCTTTAGACTGCGAGCAGTCTCTCATTTTTCTTTTGCGTCACGGTAAAATGCGACAACGCGTGAGGAGCGAGCGGTAGCCACGAGGAACGAGGGCGGAGCCCGAGCGAGGAAAAAATAATTGACGTTTGGCGCCGAAGTCAACTGTCGCGTTTGTATCTAAATTAACAGTCTACCTGTTTCGGTAGTAACGGGATTCGAACTCAGCCTTTACAGTTAAAGGTGCAGTAAAACGGGCAACAAATTCGTACAACTTTCCGCGCAACATTGTTGAAGAGCGATGTTGCCCGTTTTACCACCCGCACGCGCAACTTGTCGCGCAGCAATTTTCGTCGTTTCATGTTGCAGTAGCGTCGATTGCATCTACCCGTGAACGCACGTGCCCAAAACATGTTTTCAGTTGACGTCAAACGTCTGCGTTTCGGGTCTCAAACTTTAAAGTTTCCCCCCCCCCCCCAAATGTGAAGTTTCAGCCAGTGTTTCACTACTCACAGGGATATGTTTTCAGTCAACAAGAAAGTAAGAAATTATCAAAAAGGCGTCCTGCTTTCAATATATATCAGGAAAAGAATTTTCGCTGACTTTCCTCAGATTTTTTGACTGCGTTGACAGTGAATTGAACCACGAGAACACCGAAGGAACTTCACATTTGGGTGGGAAGACTTTGAAAGTTTGACACCTGAAACGCAGACGTTTCACATCACGTGAAAACATGTTTTGGGCGCGTGCGTTCACGGGTAGATGCAATCGACGGTAACATGTTGCAGAAAGCACAGCAGCCTTGTACTTTGCGCAACAAAATCGGGGAGTGTTGCGCGAGTGGTAAAACGGACAACAGCGCTCTAACTAGTATCGCAACAATGTTGCGTGGAAAGTTGCACGAATTTGTTGCCCGTATTACCGAACCGTGACCCATTGGCGCCCGTGCCGGCCAAAACCGGCCGCACAAGACTCCCATGCTTCAAAACATTGCAACTTTCTCAATCGCACGAATATTGCCTTAACTGTCAGTTGTGAGCACGAAAGGGAATGTCCTTTAAATTTGCATATCCAATAAACGCAAGAAACGTAGCGATTTTTACCAAATATGGCCTTTTGAGTTTGGACAAATGAAAATGCCCCTTTTTGTCTTTATGTTTTTTAAAGAAATCATCGTCGAAAAACCAAACTTCAACCATCATAACAAAATCCAGTCCTTGTTCCAGCTTAGAAATGACTTTTTTGTTCATATTCTTCTCCCGAGCGTAGATACAGCCTTTTGTTCCAGTGCATTCGGACCTTCCCGCCATTTTCAACATCTCGACCGCATTGCATGCTGGGAAATAACGAGAATTTTTGACAGCGCCCGTTCCTTACCGCCAAAAATTCGTGCTTGTGGTCATCTTCAGTGCTCACAAATTCCAAAATATGCGGCGATAGGTCGAGAAATTCATCAATAGTCGAGTCCCAAAGGTACTAAGTGTCCGACTGGCCAAATTCCCAGTTCGTCGAGTAACAAGCCAAATTCGACAACAAAGTACATCACCTTGCTCGATTCTATGAGAAAGTGGACTCTTAGCTACCGTCACGCTTAATGATGCTCATCAGGCAGCCGCTAAAGATGAAAAATGGCTGTAAATTTAGCAAAAATCGCAAGCAAACCGAACTTGCGGCGTTCTTGTAGCTCCACATATGAAAAATAGCTACGTCAGAATGACGTTTTCAGAAACCTTGAGCCTCCAGTGCCTTAGGACAGCACCACTTTCCCATGGTAGTTTCAAATAAAGAGTCACGAATGCTATGGATCGTTTATAGGTGGAAAATCACTCCGAAAACGCAAAAACGGCTGGGCGCCAATGGGTCAGTTAAGGAGAATTCTTAAACGACGAGGTTGCACAGGGACCGCGCAGGGGGAGGAGCCTGGGAGGCCAGGGCCCCCCACTTTTTTGGAGAAAAACATTATACCTGAATTGAGTTAAAGACATCATATCCAAAAAAAAAAAGTACTGTCATGGGATAATAGTGCTTGGCTAAAGGTGGCGGACCTCGCGCGAAACATCTAAATTTATGATTAGTTCCTTTCCATCCTGTCTGATGGAATAAATTTTTAAACCACTATCTTTACAATTCATACACGTAGTTGTAGTCTTCTGTTGGTGATGAAATGGGGTTGACAGACCAACGCTACTCCCGCTGTGCGCTCATCCAGTTTCAGTTTATTCACACTTATTCAAACATAATATTAGCGTACAAGAATAGAAAAAAAAGTAAAAAGAGAAACAAAGCTAGCTTACATGTACATTAGGCATTTAATTTGGAATAGTGCGCGGTGACCAAAGGAGCAGAGCTTCCAAGTTGGCCACTACCACAGTGCAGTTACTAGTGAGGGGCGGTTATTTACAGAATATGCATAGGTAATCACTATTTAAGGCAGATAAATAGGTAAGATAGATTAATTAATTGTGATAGGGCTAGATAATAATTTTAATTTATTCACTGACTGTCTAGTAGCAAAAGTTTGTATTCGTTTTTGAAAGTATTAAGGGTCAGACACTTAACTTCATTGGGTATTGCCTCCCAGATTTGTGATGCTACTACGCTGAACCTTGCAAGGCCATTCTTAGATCTAGAAGGTGGCCTATATAGGTTCTGATTAGTGGCATATCTAGTATTATAATTATGAATCGCAGAAGCGGTTTTGACTAAAGCATGTGGAATGGAATTTTTTGCTCAAGCGAGGCAATTTTTAATTTAAAAATGTTCCCTAATTTTAAGATTTCTAATGGTGTTAAGTATGGTGCAGAACATTCTCTTTTGATTGCAAAGAAGATGGACCGAAGGCAATTATTTTGACTTACTTTGATTTACTTTGATTTTACTGTTCACTTCAGATTTACTTTGATTTTATTGTTTACGGCCCTTAGTTTTGCTTTACTAAACAAGCTTATCTTTGAGCGATTTTCCTTTTCTATGAGAACTCAAGAGGGAGTTGCCTTGAATATCTCTCTGAGTAATGGTTGTTCTTGTATTAGATGCCATTTGTCCATTAGTTTGTTTTTCAAAGCAGGTAACGATGGTTGAAATTGCGTCACGAAGGGTAGAAGCTTCTTGTGCGTTTTCTGTTTCTGTGTTAGAGCTGTTTTTCTGTCCGCATAGTTAACTTCTGAGAGTATCTGCTCCACCATTTTCTTAGGGTAACCTCTAGAGATAAGGCGCGTTTTAAAGTTTTCTATGTTGTCTGTGAAAGTAACTCTTGAAGAGTTATACTCAAGAAAGGCTCAAAGAAAAGACTTAAGAAAGGTTCATTAATCTTACAGTACTCAACACTCACAAAAACAGAACAGACGAACTTTGCCTGCTGACGTGGCAAATGATTTTTTTTCGGTCGTAACGACAATCGAAGAAGGAATTTCGGTACATTCAGAGAATCCGATTTTGTGACAGTAAGCGAACAAATAAACCAAAGTTATAATCACTCTACCTTCGTTAAAAATGGCGTTTCAAATGACGACTACGGTCTCCGAATTTACACTGTAGTATCCTTGACGGAATACATTAGCTTTTCCAAAGAGAGTGTTAAATGCTTTAATTCAGCAAGATACTAGTATGGCTTTCACTTTCCATACAAACTTTCGAATTTCGCGTCATTTTACCCTGATTACCCATCATGCACTCGAGATCGTGAACCGGTCTTCATTCAGCCCTTGGAAAATGGGTTGGAAATCTGCGCGGCTAATGTAACAACGAAATTCGCGTCTTTGCTATTTATGCCATTTTGAAATATAAACAAGTAATCTGCACGAGAAGAAGATTGTTGTTTACTGTTTTCAAATATCTCTTTATGTTCCAGAGATTATTGAATTTTTTAAAATATGCAAATTAGCCAAGTGAGGACGTCATAAGCTCAACCGAATTTTGATCAAATATGATGAATAAAAATATATCTCAGCTAATTTGTATCAGAAATGCTTGATTCTTTGCAGTAAGATTCTACTAGATGTGCTTCACAATATGAGCTTACCAGTATTGTTACCATGGCAACATACTGGGTTCCAGACCTCCCTGATATTAAGGGCTTTGCTGGCCACCATTAGGATTCTATTTTGATATTTGCCAATTGTGCCTCGTCTTCATGATCCAGCATGTAAATATGTTAGGTAGAGTTCGCATTCTTGTTAAATGTTTTTCGAGCTGAAAATAATCCCAGTAGTAGCCAAAGTTTTTGAGCGAATAATTTATGACCAGGTATATCACTATCTAAGTAAGAATAGTCTTCTGACACGTCACCAATCCGGTTTCCGTTCGGCGAAATTATTGAGGCAATGCCATGACTTACTCTCTGAATCTCTTACTGTAATATTCAATCAATCCTTGATAACTGGCATCTTCCCTGATGAATGGAAATCTGCTAGAGTCACTCCATTGTACAAAAACTCCGGGAAGCGTAATGAGCCGACAAATTACGACCAACATCTGTAATCCCAGTAGTAGCCAAAGTTTTTGAGCGAATAATTTATGACCAGATATATCACTATCTAAGTAAGAATAGTCTTCTGACACGTCACCAATCCGGTTTCCGTTCTCTACATTCTACGGTTACGGCACTGCTTGAGGCTACCGATAGTTGGGCCTATGAATATCGATCGTGGACTCATCAACGCTGTTGTCTTTTTAGACCTTAAAAAGGCCTTTGATACAGTTGACCACGAGATTTTGTTACGTAAATTGCAATATTATGGGATACGTCAGTCTAGTTACAAATGGTTTGCCTCTTACTTAGATAACCGTACTCAAATTTGTCAAATTAATTGTTGTAAATCAACCCCGAAATCTTTGAAATGTGGCGTTCCCCAAGGAACAATCCTAGGACCGCTACTTTTTCTATTATATATCAATGACTTACCAAATTGCTTACACTTTTCACAACCAAGAATGTACGCTGATGATACCAGCTTGACGTTTGCTAGTGCCGACGTCCATGATGTAAATGATTGTCTTAATTATGATCTAAACAAAGTGTACACTTGGTTATCAGTTAACAAGCTTACCTTGAACCTGACAAAAACCGAGTTTATGCTAATTGCATCCAGACAGAAGTTATCGGATCTTTCAGATTGTCCTTCTCTAACTATAAACAACATGACCGTGGAGCAGGTAGCATCAACTAAATCTCTCGGGGTCTGCATCGATCAAACTTTAAATTGGGAAAGTCATATAGAAAATATCTGCAAAAAGATTGCCTCTGCCATTGGTGCAATAACGGCGCATACGACATCAAATCCCTTTTAATATTGTAGTCAATGTTTATAATAGCCTTGTTCAGCCTCACTTCGATTATTGTAGTGAGGTGTGGGGAAACTGTAGCAAAGGCCTTTCTGATAGACTTCAAAAGCTTCAAAATCGGGCAGCTCGCATTTTGATGAAAGCTTCTTATGATAGTAATTGGAATGAATTGTTCCGGGCACTACGGTGGCGAGAACTCTGGCATCAAAGATTAGAAAAGAAATCTATTATGTTGTACAAAATGTTACATGACATGACGCCTGAATATTTAAGATCTAGTTTTGTTTTTCGCGACAGTGTGAATTCTTATCATTTGAGGAATACTGAAAACGCACTAGCTCTTCCAAAACCCCGCACTGATTCCCTAAAGAGAAGTCTTTCGTACAGTGGAGCTCAGTTGTGGAACAGTTTACCCCCGGAATTAAGACAAGCGACTTCCTTGAGAGATTTTAAGAATAAATTGCGTCGCCACAGTTTTTAAGTAAGTTTTTAGTAAGATTTTAAACACGGCCTCCAAGAAAAGCAGCCTTTTGTTTTTTATTGTTTTTTTATTTTTTATTCTCTTGTGATTGTAATTAAGTAGATAGAGAGTTAGTTGATAATAATTAATTAAGCTGATGGAAATACCGTGTATAAATAAAGTTATCTTATCTTATCTTATCTTATCTAAATCAGGTTGGGGGGGGGGGACTGGAAAAGGGTGAGTTGCCATGGGAACCTCATTTTTTATAGCCGCAGGTGTATTGCATTTAGAACTATCAGTCCACCAAGTTTCAATGGTCTCTGCTGCAAAATGACCGAGATAGCTCTATTTGTATGCTTGATGTTATATTGGGTTGATACTATGATGTCATCAGTCATCTCCTTTGCATATTTTACACATTTTTCAAACTTAAAGACCCATGTTCATCCAAGACGCATTGCTTGCCGCGCTGAATTTCGCACAGACGGAAAATACGTAAATCGCCAATGAGCGCTATTTTGCGAAAATAATCCTCGTTCATCCGGCTTATTTCCCCGAGTATCGCTATATTTTGTGTCGTCCTGGTTTTCTTAATATCCTCACTCTTCATTTGCGTCGATATTTTCAACAAGGGTCGTCGTTTAGGGGCGAGGAAAAGACCTTGTGGGCGGCTGGTGTTGTTGTTGAACTTCGCGTAACGCGAAATTATTTGTTGGCGGGCTCTTGTTAAAAATACGTTTAGTAAAATTAAATTCGTTTAGTAAAATTAAATTCTCAGTTTATTTCAAAGTGCCAGTATACAGTACAAAGTTGTCGTACACAAAGCCTGTTTGCACCAAGCACAATGCAACTACATTGTTATTATTTATATCCAGTTCAGCTCTCTTCACTTGGTTTTCTGTCTTTCTGGAATTGCAGTGCAATATCCGTTCAGCTCTCTTCACTTGGTTTTCTGTCTTTCTGGAATTGCAGTGCAATATCCGGCTTTACTGTAACAAAAAAGGACAGTTTCCGTTCAGTTCATTTATTTAGCCAACATACTGAACACCATAAACACGAATTAATACAATAATAGTAATCTGGAAAGGGAGCCCAGATCATAATTAAACCAAGAGGCTTATAAAATCTGGGTTCCCAGTCACAAAGAAATAAGATGAATACATTACGTGCAGTGATACACAAATAATACACAAAGTTAAGACGTAAATACTTAAACAAAATGATAATTATTATCATTTAGTGAAAAGAAATCAATACAATTAAAAGTTATTTTGTATTGAGATTAGATTGGAAGGGGGATAACGAGGGAGCATTGCGGATATCAAGAGTTCAGTTTCAGATTTAAGCCGGACAACAGGATCTTGGTTGACAGTAGAAAACTTCCTAATCGGTTAGTACGACTGTAAGGTATATATAGAACCGATCTGAGCTACGTGTGTTATAGCCATGTACCTTATTGGTATGTAAATGTTGGAATAACTGGGAGGAAGCAAGTTGTTATCTATAAGATACACTGATCAGATGTTTATTTTAAACGCCGAGACGAGATGAAATCAGGGGGTTACGGATGTAATTAGTACGTCCCCTAGTGGTGGTTGCACCAGATTTACTAAAGGACTTACCAGCGAGCTTGAGGAAGACAACATAGAACGTATCGTGGGTACAACAAGTGCACCCAGTCGGTAGCTTGTGGCTGCCTTGTTGACGGCAGGAAAGCTAGCGAAACAAAATCGAAAAAAAGAAATAAAGAAAAACAATCTGAGACAGTTTCTCTGTTTTTCAGTATCGTAAGCGTGGTTTCTACTGTTACGGTTGCAACGATCGCAGATGATCTCATTTTTTTTTATCGCAAATGCGTTTGTTTTATATGATCAGAAAAAGTGGTCTGGCTGTTTATTTACCTTCTTGATAACGGAGTTGGCGAGGCTTGAGGTGATAGGGTTTGAATTTCGATTGCACTGATAGCCTGCGAGCAAGCTCTCTAACTCGGGGGGGGGTGGAAGAGCTTTCTCGCAGGCTATTGCACTGATCGCAAAACAGATGGCAGGAAGTAGATCCTGTTTCTGTCTGCTATAATTGTTAGTGTGATGTCAGCAGATGAGCTCTACAGGGGCTTAGCGAGCCTATAGGCCCGTAAGCCAGGGCCTACAAATTTTCAGCCTACCCGTCTTATATATTGTTGTGTCGTTGTGAGAGATAAAAAAGTTCCTGAAATTCTTCGTGAACGCTATTAAAGAGAAAACTCAATTTATCAACGTATCTTAGGATTATAACAATCGAAACCATTCTTAAGGGTGAGATTACGAAGGCAAGGGAAACTTAGGAGCCCGCAGGCTATGAAAAGTGCTACCGACAATCGTACATGGGATTACATATGGCAAGACAGCGAAGCTCCTGGGCAGCCATGGCGAAGCGGAACCATCGACAGTTTCTTCTGATAGTTTTTTTTCTTTCTCAAATTTGTGTGCGTGATAAAGGAGAGTTCAGATCACATTCATTCATGGCAAATAAAACGGCCATTTCTTGCTTTGGCAATACTGGTTCAAAATTATGGTAAAATTCAGGGTATATATCTTGACTTCACAAACACTTTTCCAGTCTGAGGAATGCATGAAATGGCGTTTTAGAGGTTTCAGTCAAAAACTGAAATTTCCCGGGTAAGCATGCCTCGGGACCCCTAGGAGCTCGCACGTTCGGCGCTCGATACACGCCTTCGGCGTGATAACGACCCTCGCGTTAAAAACAGGCCTACAACTAGCAGGGGCACCCAACGAGCCAAATTCTTCTGATAGTTTTTTTTCTTTCTCAAATTTGTGTGCGTGATAAAGGAGAGTTCAGATCACATTCATTCATGGCAAATAAAACGGCCATTTCTTGCTTTGGCAATACTGGTTCAAAATTATGGTAAAATTCAGGGTATATATCTTGACTTCACAAACACTTTTCCAGTCTGAGGAATGCATGAAATGGCGTTTTAGAGGTTTCAGTCAAAAACTGAAATTTCCCGGGGAAGCATGCCTCCGGACCCCTAGGAGCTCGCACGTTCGGCGCTCGATACACGCCTTCGGCGTGATAACGACCCTCGCGTTAAAAACAGGCCTACAACTAGCAGGGGCACCCAACGAGCCAAATGAACCAAAAGCTGTAGAAAGGCATTTTTAAGTACCTTATGATGTTTGATGTCTGTTTAAAGTGATGTTTTTATAAGCTAGAAGAAATTCATTTGTTCGGATTCCCTCGCTGAAATTTTAATTGCCCGAAAATGTTAGGAAACAAAATCTCTTCCTTTGAGAAAATGCAAGCTGAAATGAACTTTCCACGAACTTTCTAGGGAACTATTTTCTTTCCGAAAATGTTAGCTGACGTTTTGGACTGCTAAAACCAGAAATTACGACCTTTCCGCGGAAAACCTCAAGGGTTATAATTTTTAGTTAAGAAAATCCGAGTACACTCTTTAATCGACGCCGAAAGCGCAAGGCGAATTACCCTCCACCGAACACTATCTACCGAAACTTGTCGTTGGGTACCCCTGAACTATTCAAAAACCTCGCTAGGCCCCTGCTCTAGCGATCAATCACAGACTTGATGTCACTAAGTCTTACCTTGGAATCATCGCCCTCATAAAGTCGACGAAACCTTTGCTGCAAATTCAAGGCCATTGTAGCGGAAACAAGGCACAGCAGGACAAGAACCACGCGCGTATTCATTATGTCTGAAACAAAATTGCCACCGTCAGTAACTGACAAGAGAGTTGCAAAACTTTGTTACTCTAACACGTTTTTGCTTACCGTGAATTAGAAAGGTCCTTGATCGAAATACTGAACGGACAGCTGAGTGTATGTTTTCCAGACCCGTTTCGCTCTCCTTTTATGCAGAAATTCCTGCTGATTTTTCCTTCCTGTACAATATGGTTTTGAGGTTTAGATTGACGTGGGTCTCTCCAGGTTTCGGTTGAAGAGAATCAAAAAGTCACGTTCATTTGAGTCTTTGTTACGAATTAATTGAGCGAATCTGACAATGCTTATATACACGACAGTCGACCTATATTTTATTCCAGTCACTTCTAAAATGCCCGGTTTTCAACAGATTTAGAGATCAGTTTTTTGTTATCTTACTTCGGAACAAGGTGAGTCCAGGCATATGAACTCTTAGCACATGCCATGGATGATCTCGATGAAACACGAAAGGATTCCTATATGGTCCTATAAACGTCGTCACCAGCTCAATACTGAATCAATATTTACAGCATGTATCTCATCATCATTTTTTATTCTCCTTTTTTTCTAAGACATTACAAATTTATAAAAAGTAAAATATGTGGCAAGTGACCTCTAGAAACCACCAGGGCGATGTCGAAAAAGCCGATTAACCTAATTCCAAGATTAAAAATTAACCAAAGGACTTTATTTCTCTATCCACAAAGCGTTGTTCAACGTTGATTTTTCTGCGAAATTTTTGGATTAGATGAAGTCAATCTTGAAAAGCAAAAAGCAGCAAAAGAAACTTTCATCCAAAGGTTAGAAAACTGCAACCAAAAGGTTACGCTATCCTGGATTAAGTTAATCGGCTTTCGAACAACTGGGGCCTGGCTTTTAGTTGAAGCCACCTTGTGAATACTGACAATATGTTTACATAGATAGTGCTCAAGTGTGGGGCCTAGCCGATTCAGCAATTATTTTACTAAAAACTGTAGCACTGAGTTTCTTCTTAAAGTTAGGAAAACTTGATAGAGAAACTTGATAGAGAAAACTATGCAAAAAAAAAAGTGACTGTTAGCCTCTCTCTGTGTGAACTACTCAGTTGAATGTTCTGACCACTTTTTCAGGAAGGAAAGTTTGCTAAACGATGATACGTATTTCTGGTAACACAGCGTTTGTCTCACACAGTAAACTGATGACCAATACTCATCCCCAAACACTAATAAGCAACGCAATTATGTCGTGTTAAGGGACTATAGGAGTTAGAGGTTTCTAAGATTATTACAGTGGTATTAAAATCGTCCATCTTTATTTCTTGTTTTTGACAGAAAAGATATTCATTTAGGATAATTATATCAGCAAACAACGCGCATCTGACCGATTTTAGAGCGTGGAAACAAAAATTCTTGGACATGTTATTGACAATCACTCCCGGAGAATACTCTAAAACGTCGAGGGAGCATATAAGTTACAAATTAAACACAAAAGCTGGAATCTTGACACGGAAAATGTCAGGACATATCAATGACGTAAGAGAACCACTCAACCCAGCACTCAAATTGTTAATTAAATATTTTAGGAGAAAGAATAAGTTAACTTTTAGTCGTGGTCCATATGGCAAGACTGAAAATAACCGGGCTACTGGAAACTTAAACTGACTCAAAGAAAGAGCCTACGCAATGTTCAAGTACAACTTGCGTAGTTTGCTTGGGAAGTTTTCCCAGCCTTTCTTCTTTAAAGTTTCTGAGACCTGCACACGTGATTTGTTAATAGTTTGCCCCTTCTCTTGGTCCACTTCCACTCTGGCCGATGCGGGTACTTAGAATGTCCAAGAACGTTCTTCAAAATGTGATGATGACGTCATTTGATGTAGAAATTACGTCCTTAATTTGAACAACTATTATGCGGTCTCGGGTTTGTCGGACACTCCAGAACCTTAAAAACCGTCAAAATTAATACAGAGAAAACAATCAGAACCAACAAATAAAGGCTACAACGACACGTGAGCTAAAGGCTATGACGCTATAAGGAATTTTTCTGATGAAAACAAAGTATGCCTTTTCAGTGCAGAGTCATACCAGTTTGGCTCATGGTAAGTTTAAGGAGAAGTCACAAAGTTATGTGGCTTTTGCCTCGATATTGAAGATATTAAAAACGTTATAATTTTTAAGTCAACAAGGGTATTTTTCCTTTTCCTCCTCCAGCGCTGCGGCCGCCGGGCTGTGATTGTTAAAACACCACAAAAGAAAGGAAACGTTGCGAAATCAAAACCTCAATCCTGACCTCAATTGATTACTTTTCCTGTTTTCGGCCTCGTGACCATCGCCGATCTAGCAGGCTGTATCACGTCCTTCTGTGATGCCTCAAACGATAATTAATTGCACATTTGGAAAAGGAGTACAGTAGAATCTCACATTCCTTTTAGCTCGCTATCTCAGCTTAAAAACAATCGTTCTCCTTTTTCAGCCACATACTGTCAGCTTTACTTTTCACAGTGAGTAACATAAAAATTTCCATTTTCCTTGATCGGCGTGTATTGCAACCATGCATGCATGTCATAAATGTTTTGAGATTTTGTGGCTCTCCAGCTCAATTTACTGTGGAACTAATTCCAGCCTGAGTACACTTTAAGCTCAGTTCTCCAACATTTACCCATTTTCCAAACAATTTTTTTTGGCCCATGAATGTTACTCTGACAAGCACTTTTTTTAGCAGAGGACTTAATTAATTCTTCTCTTTTTCCATATTCTATCATATTGAATCCGTCTTAAGATCCTTTAAAGAGATAGGATATCCGATGAAGCTCTGAATTTCCATGTACTAAAAGATAGATAGTTAGGATTTATTTGCAGCTAAACGTCAAGAAGCTACGGCCTCTCACAGCATAATATTCTCAGTCCGAGGAATTTTGTTTTCATCACAAAAACTCAAATATCTTAGGAAATATTTGCTAGCATTTCATAGTTAACAATTATTCACCGAAGTGGAGGTGAATAATACTTTGCTAATCACCTCCGAGTTAACCAATCAGAGCGCGCGAAAAGCACTATTCACTTGTGTGGTATATACTAATAAACCATTACTGGACTAGGCTGAGCAAAATATCGTGATTTGTCAGTGGCGAGCAGTTCAATTATTTGCCGAAGCCGAAGGCTGAGGCAAATAATTGATCTGCGAGACACTGGCAAATCACGATATTTTGCGAAAACCGAGTTCAATAATAATTTTATCATTCGATCACCGAGCTTCTTTTTCATAATTATTTTCGGGAAGCGTGAAACTATCTGTCATTTTTCACTGAATTTGAAGAGTTTGGACGCGTGGACAAAACTACGCATGAGCAGAATATTATTTGCAGCAAAATCACAATTTGACGCTACTGCGCACGAGCAGACCATTATTTGTAGGCAGTTATTTGTAGGTCACGTGGTAGGCTCTAGGCCACCGACTTACCACTAGCCACCGACACTGAGGTGAATAGTTGTTTTAGTATAGTGAGATAATATACACCATAAAAAATTGATTTTAATTCATATATTCCAGAACGATTGCAATATTTTCCCGTGCGCAAAGGACTGAAACAACAAGCCGCCCGTTTTCCCTTGTTTAGTTCTGGTGGCGACATTTCTTCAAATGGAGTTGCAAAGTCTCTCTGTATTTGAAACCATTCTGTAAAAAATATATCATTCAACTTTGGTTTACAACTGAACAAGTGAGGTTACGCAAGATTATATAATTTGCATTTGTAAACAAAACCTTTCTCATTGGTTTTTATCGATAAACTCCGGGTTAAAAACGTAAACCATTACCTTTAAAAAAGGCCAAAGCAAATTTAGTCGCCTTCTTTGTGTTTTCAGGTACTGTTTCGTCGTTATTTTGGAAGATTTCTTCGCTTGTCACGGATGCAAACGGGACGCTATTTTTTCGAAATTCGCACGAGGCCGGGAGCACGAAACTCGCGACTGGTTGCTCGGAGGTAAATAGCAAAGGATATTCAGAGTTTGACTGGCCAATCAGAGCACGCCTTCAACGCTATCCACTGTTTTAGTATAATTTTATACTACTACCAGATATTTCGCGGTTCACCCTTGTCCTCAGAAAAGATTAATATTGTTTCAAGCGTTGCTGAAATTTCATCATTCATAAGATAGCGGTCACGCTGAAAGAAAGTTAAGGGAAACCGCGACTTAAACCACTGAAAACTTCCAAGCTGCTGTTAGCTGCGTTGCTTAATGATGGGTACTGTCCCAACATTTGTTCAGGGATAAGTTTCAAATTACTAACGAGTAAGCATTAAGTTTACGGCAAACGGAAAACGTGATTCTCGATTACGGTTTCTGAAAAGAATTCACCGAGTAATAAGCATATGGAAACCGCGCAAGTAATTCTTGCGTTTGTGGTTAACGCAAAACTGCTCTCTGACGCACAGGAATAGCAAACAGGAAACGGCCAAAATGCAAGAAAGTCGTGGTCACGTGGTTATTTGTGCCCGTCAACTTTTTCCGTTTAAGAAGTGCTAACTCTGTCTGTAACCAAGCAACTCACCACCACTCGGCGCTAAAGTGATGACCATTCACATCTTCATTAAAATGATATCACCAACAATTTGCAGATTGTTTCTGTCCCTTGTGGTACGTCATTCAAGCGCCACGTACAAAGAATCCGAAAACGCGGTGCCAACGTTAGTAGCTGAGATATCTCAAGAGCGTGGAAGTCTTAATGTAAATCGGAGGACGCATACCTTAGGGCGCGAATTTGATTGATGTTGGTTGCTCATGGATAGAATTTCTTGTATATTTGACTGGAGAGATTTGCCCGAGGGTACGTGATCCTGGACAACATTTTTCTTTGAGAATAACAAAACCCCCGCCATTTGCCCCGCCAGCTTAATGTCGTACACGAACATGACGAAAACTTTGGTGGTGAGGAAAGGTACAGAAAAAGCACTTCCTTATTTTTCAACGTTTATTTTTGATCAAATCTTACAAAATCTGTACCAGACCATCTTGAGATTAAACACTAACAAATCGAAACCCTCATTTGTGTGACGTCTCTATTAAGTCTCGCAGATTTTGATTAAGCTAGCCGGCCAACATGTACCTTAGGCTATCAACAAGCTTCTCAGTAGGGTATAGTATTGGGGAAAGCGGAGTTGAGCGGTAAGTCAGACAAAAAACAGTATTTTTCTCCTAACGTGCTTATTGCTCCCAGTACCCCAATTAGAAGCCTGGAATCTCGCACCTAGAACCTTCGTTCCTTGCTGTGCATGCTTAGAGAGACGAGCGACAAGATCCGTCAGAAGCCCAACTTGGCGCTGAACCCTACAGATGAGCATCTAACAAAATATGAGGGGGGAGGAGAGCTGCACGCTGGGTTATAAATCGCTTCGACCGCAAAGACCGTGTAGCCGAAATGCTTTCAGCCCTGACATTGAAGTAGGCGAACCATAGCACGCCTATCTCAGCTGTATAAAATGTGATACAGGCTAGTCTCTCACGAAGATGCCAAACTTCAACCAGTTGGCCATTCGTATTCAACTCGCTCCAAAGAATACTCTTACATACAGCCGACAGCCACAAGGGATTATTACAATTATTCCTTCTACTCAAGGACAATTACAGAATGGAATCAACTCTAAGGGAAACAGCATTGCCTACTTCACTGGCTGCTTTTAAAAATGCAATTTCAAACATTTATTAACACTTCATTACTTTGCGCTTAAAATCACCATTTCGATCACTCTTGTTTATTCTCACTTAAATACATTTTTTTAGGAGCGGTCTAAAATGCTCAGTATTAAGCGACAGACCTAAATGGTAAATGTAAATGTATTGCGAGTATGTCAAGTCAATTTAGTAAACTATATTCTGTCTGAAGTTACACACTGTCTACTTACCTTAATAACCCACACACTATGTATTTGCAAAATGTAGGGAACATAGAAAACCAAAATATGCCTAAGCTGAAATTACCAGCAGGGTTAAGATTCAAAGTACAGCTTAATCATTTTAAGCCATGTAGATGTAACTCCAGAACTAAACATTATTAACTGTTCCAGTCCTTTCAAAACCTTTCTACACACACCTGGACTTGACTCCAGCAGCTTGAAAGAGTTTGTGGCTACCATTAATCCACATAAGATGTGGTGAACTGATGGATTTAAATTTCCTGGTTGTGTTTGGACTAACATTGTCTGTAATTGTGACTCCTGGAACTTCCCAAGCAGACTTGATGCCAACAGGTGCAACCAGGTATCCGTCCAGTGTTCAAGCTCTGGAGGACAGCAACTGCCATCCACATATAACTGATTTTTGTATAAATCAAGAAAGACATACAGTCCCATGATAACCCTGAGATAAAACTGAGAAGGAACACTTTTCAGGAGATCAGCACATTCCAGCAGTAAAATGTATCGTTGCTCAGTAGTCAGTTTATTAAAAGAATATAAAATGGCAGAGCCTGGTTGAGTTAAATCATTCTTGTTTAAAAAATTCATAGGATTTGGCAGTTCGTGCTTGGTTGGTTCAGTTAATGGCTCCTTGTGTTGGCAGTCCACTCTGAAAAAACATTACAACACATGTTACATGTTGAATAGATTAATGAATTATATGTGAGAATGAATAATATGAAAATCATACATTTGAACTGCAGACTGAAGAATGAAGATGTTTTATGAACACCACTTTAGCAGATGTGAAAATAAAGCCTGAAAAAAAATTCAGGCTTGTACGGGAATCGAACCCATGACCTCTGAGATACCAGTGCAGCAGGTCACATCTTCGTTAATGAATTATAGTTATCTATTCTCTGATGAAAAACTACTGGGCAGGGGCAGGGGGGGGGACTGAAATGGGGTGGGGTCAAAAAGATGAAGGGACACACCAAGCGGCCTGTCACTTTTGCATTAAAATAATGTATGAATTTGATTGATTGTGACAGAGATTCAACCTTTAGTTCAATTGGTACCTTGTTCCTGTAGGGAAGTGCAATGAAACCAGTGGAACTTGCAATACAAGTTTGAAAGCAAACTTGGATGCTCAATTTCTGTTCTTCTCTTCATAATTACTACAGTTACTCTCATAACTCAGCTACAGATGCTCTCATGACTGTGATGATCCATGACATCCTAAACATTTCCCCTGCAGTGCAAAATGTATGATTTACACAATCATGTTCACTCTTTTCGTCATTGACAGATTTACTACAAACCTACAAAATGGTCAACTCCCAGTTGGCTTGCCAGCTCAGTTGGGAGTGCACCATTATCAGAGGTCATCGATTTGAGTCCCATACAAGCCTTCATGTTTTCATCTGGCTTTCTTTTCACAACGACAAGATTTCCACACAGCCCCATAATTAATTATGTATGTACTCTGTGGGTCAAACTCTATTTCTTCTCATTGTTAAATTGGAACAGGGTTAGTATGACAGTAATGCATGCCAAATTGATGTATGGTGTTGTGTGAAAATGTTTCCTATGATTTTCATATTGGCATTCATGTTTAATTTACCTGACGATACCAATCAATGAAAATCAATAAATCAGTAATTCAATAATACTCGAGTGAGCAGCGACCTGACTTCCAACCCTTGAGAATTAATAATAATAATAAATAATAATAATAATAATAATAATAACAACGATTTATTAGTAGTACTTCCACGAGGTGGCTCTTCGCCTACTAATTACAAATCTCAAATCAAATCAAATTAAATCAAAATAATGTTGGGTTTTGAGGGGAGGGGAAAACCAGAGTACCAGGAGAAAAACCTCTCGGAGCAGAGTAGAGAACCAACAAACTTAGCCCACATGACTCCGAGTCTGGGAATCGAACCCGGGACACATTGGTGGAAGGTGAGTGCTCTCACCACTGCACCAACCCTGCTCCCCCAAAAGAAAAAACAGCGGACAAGAATAAACAAAAACAGCAAACAAAAACAGCAGACAAGAATGAGTTAAAGTGCTACTATGATCAGAAAATCACTTGTCTGTTTTCTTCATATTTCAAAGGTGTGTTTGCTTAACACCCGACTCGTGAAATTTCAAGCTTTAATTTCAAGCAGAAGACTGTTAAATTTGAGTACAACTTATTAATTTAATGGTCCACCATTAACCACGTTCATAACTGACCGATTAGGCCTCGGAGAGCTGGATCCAGGATAAAATGATGTCATTTACTTACTGGTTTAAAGTTGCAGTGTGTGAATGCAGCTTATACTAAATCAGCCAGGTTTACACACACTGCATTCTTACTCTTACGAGCTTTCTACATCATTTTGTCCTTGATCCAGTTCTCTCAAGATTTTGAAGTTAGTAATGGTGGACACTAAATAGAAATATTTCAGTCAAAATAAAAAGCTGACTTCTCCAAATTAAAGCTTGAAATTTAGCGAGTCTGTTGTTAAGCAAACACAATAATTTTGAAATTTGAAGAAAAAAGACAAGTGATTTTCTGATCGGTGGGGGAGTGAAACATGAAAATTTGGTTTATCAACGGAGTTGATAATGTAAATTGACCACCATACAGGGATTCAATTAGCTGATGTTTCGAGCACTAGCCCTTTGTCGGAGCGAATCAATTCGCTTCGATGAAGGGCTAACTCTCGAAACGTCAGCTAATTGAATCCCTGTATGGTGGTCAATTTACATTATCAACTCCGTTGATAAACCGAATTTTCGTGTTTCAACCATTTATTGATATCAGTAAAAGTCAAAGATAACAAAAGAGCTAAGAGTGACGACTTATTTGGTAAATAAATAAATAATTAAAGACAGTCATTTTGTGAGCGAGTATTGATTATTATTGATTGGTCAGATCTATCAATACCAATCAATTTTTTTGATTATATATATATTGGCAATCAATGATTGATTTTCATTGATTGATATCGTTGGGTTAATTTGACATGGCAGGCCTAGGAGTGAGGTATGTATTGGTAAATTCTGCATGAATGTCGGTGGATTCGCCCTGTAGCGAGTTAGCCCCGTTGAAGTTCGCCCCACACTTAACCAAGTTACAAGACTCGTGTGTCAGCTAAATATTTGGTTTTACTGAACTTTAGTATAGAAAAACAACACACGCATTTTATGAAATCTGACTTCACGCAAAGACTCGACCCCAACGATTCGAAAGAAAAACACCCAACTTCACAACAAACGAGACCTCTTCTTAGCTCAATTTCTGAATGCTAATAAATTAAACGGAGGAGAGGTGAGGTGAGGTTTTTTTTTCTTCTTACATAACAGAGTTCACAAGTGCGATTTTTTAATCTCAACTCATTTTCTTCTAGTAAAATGCACTTTCTTTTGATTTCTCGAACTCCAGCATCTGCGAGTATCAGCGCCTAAACATCGGTGAACATTTTACAGTGTTCGGCTCGATGCTTCGAAAAGACCTCACGGTTAGTATACAAGTATTATGTTTAATTATTTTATGTGGGACGAAATCGGTTTACACTGGATTTATTTGGGAGGCGAACTATATTAGTTACGGGGCTAACTAGATGGGGCTAACTCGCAACGAGGCGAAACCACTTGCTTCCATTCTGCATGCAGCAAAAGTGTTTACCTCTCTGTCCAGATGTTTGTACAGTAGTCAGCGCAGTCTGTGGAAGAAGTCGTCACCACTTTAAATAAAACCTTAGATAGCAATGAAGAGATGCTTGGTTTTAGCACGTCCTCTTCATTTAAGACACCACAAGCAAGAAGTCGTCTTTCCAGGGGCAGCATAGCAGTTGGGTGCAAAGATATATAAAATTCCAGCGTAATTTTGAAGCCCTTAACGTCAAAACCAGCTCTGCTAAGAATTCGGACACATTCATCAATCACACGCTGCTGTTTGCTTGGACACTGAACAGCCATATCGAGTAAGAAATATAAATTTCCAGAGTCAAATTCAGTCTTGTTTTCCAAATCAACATCCGCCATTTTGATTTCTGTAACTGCTTCATGTGTGTGAGATCACTTTATCGCTCACTCCTGATCCTTTCCAAGCAGCCAATCAGTGATGCCGACACAGTAGCGTCTTCAAGTTCGAAAAATGGCGGATAACAAAAAAGATTTTGTCTCAACTGATCCAACAGGTAACGCTCTCATCTGGTCCTTTAATCAGTTACCTTGGAACCAAATAGTTCAGAAACAATTTCTTTTGATGTTTTGCAGACGTTATGCGAGAAAAGCTAGAAAAATGGCGCCGAATGAAGGGAAGACGCTCCCTATGTCAAGCTGCAACAACTGTTTACAACCGATCAAAATCAGCTGTTACGTTAGACCTGAATAACGAAAATACATCTGTTTTCAGACGCTCGAATTCAGCTGTTACTACGATCTTCGATGGAAAAAACAAAGGATTCAAAAGAAAGTAAGCTGAAAAATTCGTTGTTAACTTCACTCTCGTCCGGTCCTTTCTTCGTATGACCATGCGACATTCCTATGTTCAATCTCTCTGTAGATCGGCTAGATCAGATCCTCGAGGGTTATAACAAGATCCCTCAAGATATCTAAAGGACTTGTTGCAGGGATCTTGAGGATCATTATTTGCATCGTTGTACAAAATCCTCAAATACTTTTGAGGGCTAGATTTGATTATGTGCACAATTTATGATGTATAAACTTAAGCCGCGGCTACACGTTCAAACATTGTTATAAAACATTTGTTGGATGAACAATGTTAGAACGTGTAGCATGCATGTTTGATGACGTTTGTTCAACATTTTTTGTTGGAAGAATGTTTTGATTTTGATCAAACATTTTCTCCAACAGACAACAAACGTTGAAGCATGTAGCCGCCCTTTCAACAATGTTGTATTGCAAAGACCAATCAGAGTTAAGGCCATGTTACACAAGGCAATTTTTCTTGCAACTCGCAACGCAACGACGACGAATAAAAAACCTTTCAAGTTGCAGAGGGTATGTTACACGTTGGCAACTATTTTCGCAACTTGCAACGCGTACAATAACAAACAAGATGGAATCTTGAAATCTCCCGCGAGCAAAAGATGAGCTCTGATTGGCCCATTCTGACAAAATTGTTGTTGCGAGTTGCAGAGGGGATGTCACACGCAAGCAACTTGTCTCGCAACGTTGCGAAAAGTAGAGGGTCATTCTACTTTTCTCGCAACTCGCAACGCAACAATTGCAGTTGCAAAATGGGGTGTTACACATGAATTTTTTCTCGCAACTTGCAACGCAACGTTTGTTACGTTGCGAGTTGCAAGAAAAATTGCCTCATGTAACATGGCCTTTAAGGACGCAGTCTCCAATCCGAGAGCCTAATGGCAGAGGTGGAAATTGTTGAAGCCAGAACCCCGAAGCGATGTGTTTCCAACAATGTTATATGCATATCCAACATTGTTAGAAGTGTTCTTAAACAATGTTGGGACGTGTTCTTCTAACAATGTTTCAATAGCCGGGGCTTTATATTGTAGTTCAATTTTATCCTTGGTTCAATTTTTATTTTCTTTTGTTCTTGTGTATGGCAATGTATGATAATGAGTACAAAACAATTACAAAGGAAAGTAAAAATTGAACCAAGGATAAAATTGAAGCACAACATATACACTGCCAAGCCATTTCAGTAAATACTGCTTTAGATGTGTATCCTGTAGTTGCCCCATTTTGTTTGTTGTTTTGTGCATAATAATATACATGAAAAAATTTCTCAATTCTGATTGGCTAAGAGAAATGCAGTTTTTAGGAAACACGATGCAGAAAAAAGGTAATTCAGTGCACAAAAAAGGTAATACAGTGCAAAAAGATAAAAAACTGAGGATTCTGATTGGTTGATATTAAACAAAGGCACCGAAATTGAGCCAATCAAAAGCAGCCTCTGAACGGCGCAATATTCAGGTACATTGATGAGCTGCGAGCAAAAACAATGGCTGCCGTTTAGGGCAGGTTTTCTTTGGCAACCGCAAGAAGAAAAGAGCTGAAAAACAGCTCTGAAAACGAGAACAGTGCGAAAAGCCCTGTTTTGGCTGTCTGTTTGGAGAAGGTGATGTCTAGAGAAGGGAATTACTGACAAAATCGAAAATTATGAGCCTGTTGGACTTAACACTTTGCTCAAGCCATTTTACACCAAGAGATAAAAAACAAACAAGGCCAAGATTATGAACCAGAAATACTGAAGGTAATGATTACAGCGCTTGATAGACACTTGAAAGACAAAGTAGCCTTACAACTGTTTAGCCGGTTTTTGCGGCTTAAAAAACTTTAAAAACATTGATAAAGCTGTTGTTTTGACTAAACGTGTGATAAATAACGTGTTGCTTCTGCAAAATTATGGCAGGCTATCTCACAATTTTTTCATGTATATTATTAACAAGTAATCACATGATTTTTTCTTGCAAAATTTGGAATAAATAAGCACTTGTAAATTTTTTCAAAGACCACAAATTGCACTCGCCCTACGGACTTGTTCAATTTTGTGACTCTTTGATAAAATTTACACGTGCTTATTTATTCCAAATTGCACTCAAAGTCATGTGATTACCTATACTAAATGACAGATTTCCCTACCCTTTCATATACTTCAACTTGTGAAATCCCTACCCTTTCATATACCTGAAGCCTGAAAAAGGTACCCCTTTTGGGCAGAGCCTCCCCATATAGGCCATTATAGGGAGTAACCCCCAGGGTTTGGCTGCGCGTAAGATGGAGACACATTTTGGCACCAAATTTAAAACTTTCGGTTCAACTTACTCCACGTTGTAAATGTTTTACTACCTAAAACATATAATGTTAAGAATCAAAATATATGATTTATTTCATATACATCATGCACAATCAAAAAATGAATAACTATCATTTGATATTAGAATAAGAAATTTTGTATCTTCATTAGTCTCCTACACAGCCGTTCCTGGGGTCATCACGCAACACTCCTCCCCGTGGGAGGAGCGATGTGTGATTTGCGTGGCGACCCAAAGAACGGCTGTGTAGGAGACTAGTACTTCATGGGCACTTTAACAAAGTTGACAAAAGCAAGCCTTTAGATCTAGTTACCTTGGCTTCTAGGGGAACTTTTATGATTGATAATGTATGAATTTTAATAACTAAAGATTTTTTTTTCCTCAAGGGATATTAAAGGCCCACAGACCGGTGACCAGTGTAAGGTAATACACGATAACCATGCCATTTGTTGACTTAGCAATTTCAACTGAGTGTTGAAAGTAATTCTCATTTGCTAAAATGGATTTGCTTTTTTCACTCTGTGATTGGATGGGAAAACTTGAACCCCTTTCTCAACCATTGAGAAGCAAAACCAAACTCAAAAGTGACTTGCTCACACACATTTTCCCATGCTCGGCACAGGTTACATGCAACTGCTTCCAAGTCTCATTAGTTTCATTGTGTTGTTTACACTGTACATCAGTTGTCACTGCATGGCCAGGGTAATACTGGTTTTAGTTTTACAGCACTCAATTTAAAATCACTCTAAAGTTTGGTGGTTTACTCAGTGAATATTCTCAACTCATACTAAATGGTAAAGGATCATACAAGCATTCAGGGGGTGAGCATTTGGAAGCATCAGACACAAATGTACATGAAAGAAATATGGCACAAGCACCAGAAAAGCATATTACGTTTCTTTCTTGTGCTTATGCTAATGCTTTTGTCCTTGCTTGACATGTGTAAACTGGGAAGCAATTAGTGACCAACTGCCAAACAACACCTACACCTGTATCAATGTGAATGTCCACTTTGAAAATGATCAAAGTTTTCTGGTGAACGTTTGAATTTTAAAGCTGTCTTTCATCTGGAATGCACTCTGTCACAGCTACCTGGTGCTCACTATCTATCACAGAATAGATAGTGAGTGGTGTAGCCAATCAGAGAATGGCATTATTGATAGAATGCTAGTAGATTTATACCTAACAATATTTATTTATTATAAACAACACATCAGTGTGTAAAATTTTATTTGTTTTTATCTCAGGTGCAAACAGGTTACAAACAATTCTCTGATCACTCAGAAGACATCAATGATGTGAAAAAAAGAAGAGATACATTTGTCATTGAACAGAAGAGAAGGAACAGAACACCCCTAACCAATAGTCAGCCTGAGAAAGCTACATGTGCAAATGATATACCGCTAAATGGTGCAGCAGTGGGAAATGTCAAAACACACAAGGATAAATCTCTGAGTATGAGGTATGACAATAGAAAGTGCTATAACTTTTGACAGATGGGTTATGATAACCTAGTCAACCCCTGCTGTCAGCTGTAAATAGAAGAATCTCTCATTACATTAAACTTTTTCCTACATGTAAAATACTGTTTACAGTCATAATCATTATTACCAACTTGACACAACTTGAGAACAATGTTTTTTTGAAATACTTTCCAGTGAGAGGCTTCAGTTATGGAGGGCAGAAAAGAGGTAAAGAATCAAAACACTATTTCTTTTTAATTTCCTCATGTTACTACGTACTTGTACTTAGAGGTAAAAAATTAATTTAATTTAATTCAATTTAATTTAATTTAATTTAATTAACAAGGTGTCAAACTTGATAAAATATAACTACAATGTACGTGCTTGCTAAAAGTCTTTTTTCCAGTTTTAAAGCCTGTTCATTTAAAACCTTCCCTTGCAATGGATGATACATAATTTATACACAGTTACAATACTCAGGCATTTGACTTGAGCTTAAGTAGCTTTCCAAATGTATTTGTCACTATTTCCAGGAAAAGCAACCCAATTAGACCCGCTGAGAAATCAAAACAAGTGGTGACAAAACTGAAGAGGAAGTCGTGTTTCAAGGAAAATGAGCCACATTACCATAAACTGTAAGTTATTCTTTTGACTGACTCCGTGTCTCCTACACATAATTGTTATCTCTACTTATTCATAAATTATGTTAAGGGACCCTGTAGACCATAATTCATGGGAAAATGGAGCAAGGTGTCAAAAGAACAGGGTTTTCTTTTACTCTTGGCTAGGCAAATCCCAAACAGCTATGGTGATACATGAAAAACAACTTTACCATTTTAATACAATGGCGAAAATATGGATTTGTGTGTGTTACAGCAAACCTACCTATAACAGGTTTCATTCTCTTTTAGGAGTCAGGCTATAGCTACATATGAATGCTGTTTCAGTAATAGGCCATGGTGTAAATGAAGGTTTAAATCGTTAGAGTTGAAAGCGTGGCTAATTTATTATAGTTTTCTCTCCCTTTCTTATCATTCTTGGTTTGCAGAGAAGCTGACTGTGGAAGATTTTGCACTCCTGCTAATAAAAAGCCAGTGTCGAAAGCTCAAAGAAAGTCAACCATCAAGAAGACACGTTTTGTTACTCCGTACAGTGGCAAACATTCTACAGCAAAACCAAGCAGTGTGGTAAAGTCGAAGAGGAAATCTGAAAGAAAATGTGATTTGGTTCCCCAAAATGTGGCTGAATCAAGGAAAGATATGTGTGGAGCTGACAATGCAGCATCTCACAAAGACAAAACTCTTGGTATGAGGTAGGTAAAGGAAAAGGCCTTTTGTAACTGACTGAATTGCAGGCATGGATACTTCTGTGAATGTTCTAACTAAGCTAGATTTCTATCTGTTCTGATCATACAGGGAAAGATTGGAGCTGTGGCTTGAGGAAAAAGGGTAAGTTAGGATTCTCTTTTACAGCAAAATGGGACAAGACTGGTCCAGATGCTACAATAATGTACCTGTCAGTGTAAGCCCCCACCCACAGAGCAAACCCAAACAAGAATAATGCCCTCCATACATTGTATGCTGGACATATTTTCGGGTCTAAACCCTACCAAAATGAGGATAATCCCCCACATACAGGGGACAAAAAAACTCCTTACATCTAAACCTACAGTATTACTTTCAGAAGTGTGATTGACATTTATTTTTGAATACTTCAACGTTTGGCCAACACATTTTCACATGGAACAAGTGCCAAATTTTCTAGCTTCACTGGGGCTGATCCAGGATTTGCCGAAGGTGGGTTCGGATAAATGCCTGCTGAAGGCATTAGCCCCTAGGGGAGTCCGGGGGCATGCTCCCCCAGAAAATTTTTAATTTTAGGGCCTCTGAAAAGCGATTTCCAGCATTTTCAGGGGCAATTTGAAGTGGTTTAATTGCTCTAAAGTCACCTCCATTTTTGTGCTAACTACAGTAGTTTAAAGGATGGATTTTCTTAACACTGACAATAATCGAGACAGATAAACATTTTAAATTCATTCAAATTAAAAATTCATGATTCCTCAAAAATGGGATCAGCCAGCAACATTCTCTGGGGTTGCTGTTCTGCAAATTTCTGGACAACAGCATCATAATCCACGGGTTTTATGTGGTGAATATTCATGAGCACCAAGCCAGACAATCTTTCTGTCGTCATGGTGGTCCGCAGGTAGCCTTTAACCAGCTTTAAGGTACGGTTTGCCTGCTCGTTGTCAGCTGAAGTCACTGGAATAGTGCATGCAATGCGCAGCAAACAGTGGATGTTGGGGAAAATGTCTGCATCACAGGCCTAAGATAACAAAAAAAATAGTTCAGTTTAATTTGAAAGGCGAACATTAAAAAACAAAAACATTAAGTTCTGTACCTCTAATGCAGGTTGAAGTGCATCTGGTTGGCTTCTCTCTGACTGCCACTTTCTCGTCCATCGATGGTACTTGACATCCAGAGTTTGACGGTTTGGCAGGTCTGAGCTGTACATCTCTGAAACCGCATCAATGTTTGCATCTGTGCGTGAC
>JAEMWC010000250.1:560000-580000 GCA_016490735.1 Pachyseris speciosa | reverse complement strand
TATAAGCTTAAGCTTTCTGATTTATATCACTAATTTAAAAAATGAAATACCTTGCTTTGAAGAAGATAGAGTTGTCTCATTTTGTCGAGCGACGGTCACTGGCAAATCTTCACTGCCTGTACCTGTTTGGGTCACTTTTTCGGTCTCTGTAAACACAAAATAAAAAAAGTGTTGACAAGTGACAAATTGATAGCTTGTAGTATTTTTTGTTATGGAAAATGTTCTTACCGGCATCGCTAGAGCAACGATTCTTCTTTGCACTACTCGAGCTCTCATTCAAACTGCTGGAAGAATTTGATTGGTCAAAAGACTCATTATCTTCGCTGGTCTCCGATCTAGGGAAGAAAATTTAGAATGTAAACTTATGATATTTCAGTTTTAAATCGATTCGTGAAACAACTCTCGAGAAATCAGCACTGTCTGCTTGCTAGAATTAAGCGTACTCGTGTAATAGACTAATCTATTAATGCTTACCTTGCTGATGACGGTCCGAAAAACCGGTGAATTTGTGGTTGCTTTGCCCACTTCGACATATTAAGTCGTGAGTTGACGTTGAGGAACGTTTAAGTAAATTATTTCTTTAGAATACTCCCGGCGCAATCTTTGATGCACTGAGATAACGATCTACAAATCTGATGTCCAAAGAACGGCGTGGCTTTACGCAATGCCGGAATTGGAATGATTGGCAGATTTGGCATAAACTGTCAGTTTTGGCGGGACGTGTAAGCGTTAATAAGCAGTAATTTTATAGCTCAAGCGGACGTACTAGAGGCCATTTTCAACTAGGCACAAATTTGTCTTGTTTTTATTCCTTTTGTCGCGTACAATGACACAAAGAAATATCATTTTCAAAAGATATATTTATTAGCTGAGTTGGTTCACTTTTTTTTTTAACCACGCGTTTTTTATACGTTTTTACGTTCAGTTTAGGGGGTTCGACCGAACCAACCGAACCACCCCTAGGTCCGCCCCAGCTTCATTCAGGACACATCACCATAAAAGGAGACAAAGCAGTCCATTTTGTCTTCAATTTTTCCAGCAGGAAATGCACAGCCATTCTCCCTCTGACACATTCGTTATATCAATCCCTGCAAACGAAAAATGGTACCACTTCACACTGCGATACAAACTGTCACATCCTATCATGTTTTCCTCACGATTTGGCCAACCACAGGGACAAAGAATGTCATCTCATGAATCATCATCTGATTCTATAAAATGGATTGGAAAACAAAGCGCTTTATTACCATGATGGTTTCTTTTGGAGTCCATTTTAGTGAACTTAAACACTCTTCATTCTTCATTGCTGGTTAGCGAAAGAAGAGGTCACAAGTCCAGGATTAAAGTTTAACTGCAAATATAAACTCGCCATCACAAGATGGAGATGATCCATCAGGAATGTAATCTTCTGCAGTCTGTACATGTACATGTATCTCCACAAATGGAACTTAAATGAAAAACACCAACCTGTTCAACATTGTTGCTTGATAGTTTATACAAGATATAGACCCATACACTGGAATGACAACAAAGTTTGGATATTTAATTGATACTTACCTTTGTTTGTTGCTCTCGTTGCTGCTGCCTTTTTTGCTCCTTGTACTCTTCTAGCAGTCTCCTTTATTGCCAGATTTGTCTTCTTTGCTAGATGCTCTATTTGCTCTGTATCTCCTAGAATGTCATTCCCAGATTTTACAGCCTGATTAAATGCATTTTGAATAACCATGGAAGGGGATTCTGCTTGGACTTTTGTGTTTCCATTCTCTTGAATGTACTTCCAGGCTTCTAGTGGCTTCAGGTAGTGTCCTGCACATTCCTCCTTGCATTTGTCACAATGGGCACCCCATTGTTTTGATTAATCTGAAACTGGTACAATGTAGAGGGAAATTATTATGTTAGTGGGGGGCCTCCATTAAACCAGCAAAATTCTTCTTTGTTTCCCTCTGTGCATCTTTCATGTGGACACCCTTTTTTAAAGCACAACCTTAGCACAAGAAAGTACTTTTTGGAAAGGTATGGTACTCTGTGGTTCAGAGAACAGTCTAGCTCTGCATTGCTTTCCTTCAAGATTTCCATCTCTTTAGACTTTCCACATAGAAACACATTTAACAATTTCCTTCTCTCTAAAATGTTCTTTGCTTCTTCACCACATGCACCTTTGCAGAGTTTTATGCTAGCTTCTCCACATGGTGCACTTTAAACTCTAGAAATGTAAACATCTGTTGCCAAATTAAGGTTTTTTCTTAACTGGTCTTCTTTTAATCCCTGGGCTGCATAATCCCCCCCCCCCCCCCCCCGAGGGTATTGGAATGTACAAGTTGGAATGTGCAACTGCAAGACAACCATTCATCAGCTCCACGCCATTGAGGTATGAACCACCAGAGTGCCGTGAAAAGAATCGATGGGCATTTATAACAAAGAAATTCAGCAGATTCTCCGTACCTTTCGTTTGTCCATCGCTGAAGGACACAGCACGTTTCCAAAGTTTTACGAACTGTCTTGTTACGATGCTCTCGTTCCAAACCGCTTTCCAACCGGGTTATTAAAGTATGCTCATGTGAATGATGTCCCTCCTACTTTCTTCCTGCTCGGGCAAGGCAACGGACTAAAATGTAGTAACCCCCCACCCCATAGGGCAAAGCAAAGGCTAAAATGTATTAATCGCCCACCTCTCTGGGAAGCCAACGCAAAAAAATGAATTAATCCGCCACCCCCTCGGGCAAGGCAGAGTCAAAGCCCCACCCATGCCTCATGTTTCCCCGGGGTGGGGGTTTATAGTGACAGGTGCATAAACCAACACCACATGACGCGAGTGGATGTTGATCAAGCCTGTGAGGAAATAGCGTCTCCTCCCCCCCCCCCCCCCCACCCCCATCTTCGCCTTGATTTCTCAAAGTACGTTGGGTGACTTTATAATGTAATCTCTTTTATTGCAGGAAAACCCCTAAATACAAAACTCCAGCCGTGGTGAAAAGCCTTGCCCTTCCACAACGACACTTTCAGGAGAAAAAGAGACTGTCTTTTAATGGTGATGAGGACACACAGTGCGAGCAATTCTATCCCATTTCATCACCTGGCGACGGCGAAAATATCGAAGAAAAACTCAGCGAATGTTTGCTGCAGTTAGGCAGAGTAAGCATAACTTAAACTTGTGAACGTTATCAGTGATAATGGCATTTTTATACCACCAACCCGATTTTGTGAACCTAATAACAGTAGTGTCGATAGATGTTCGTTACGTTACCTATATCAAAAGTTGAAAACCGTGGAAAGGTCTATTGACTGCTCCGTATTTAAAAAGGCCTGTCAATGCCCCAGAACATGCTGTATTATGAGTTTATTTATAATAATAATAATAATAATAATAATAATAATAATAATAATAATAATAATAATTTACTAATTTATATAACACGTATTTACATATTCTGATCAATAGCGCCTTAGAATCATATATTTAAGAGAAAACGAAAATACATTACCATAAAAATAAAATAAAGTTATAAATGGGTTCTTATAAGCAACGGTTTAGTAAAACATAGACAGGTAAAAATTAGCGATAGAAAAGAACAACGTTTCGGTGACATCGTGACACCATTTTCAAGTTCAAATGAATTAAAATAAACGGTCAGAAAATTATTGGCTAAAGATTAACATACGTCTTAATTAAATATGCAATGTCACGCAAAAAAGTTTTGCTTGAATTGAGTCCGACTGGACATTGAGAGACGGTGTTAATTCTCAATACAGTGTTCGTTACGAACACTGTATTGTCCCGAAAGACCTTGACAGACATTTTTCCGTTCTTAAGAAGTGAACGAATAAGTTCGATTGTTTAGTGCATGAAATGCTGCTAATTAGAGAATTAACACCATCTCTCGATGTCCAGTCGGACTCAATTCAAGCAAAACTATTTGCGTGACATTGCATATTTAATTAAGAAGTATGTTAATCTTTAGCGAATAATTTTCTTACCGTTTTTTTTAATTCATTTGAACTTGAAAATGGTGTCACGATGTCACCGAAACGTTGTTCTTTTCTATCGCTAATTTTTACTTGTCTCTATTTATGGGTTTGTTTGTTTATTTACTTGCTAAACAGGAGGATTGTGATTCGGAAAAAGTAGCAGCCAAACTGGACTTGTATAACTCTTCTTGTCCACACACCTGTCAGATAGCTAACTACTGGCTTTGCCGCGCCAAGATTGCACAGCTACAAAACGACTATGATCGAGTGGTGTGCCTTTTTGAACAAGCACTGGTCTTCAAAGCTCAGGTAACGCAGATTTTCTTCAAATTTTCGCATGCGTCTCTTAGTTTGGACTGTACCAACAGGGGTTGATCCAAAAAATCTAGAAAGAGGGGGCCGAAGAAATAAATAAAACCGCCTGATGCACAATACCACTTAAAAGTCGGGAAAAAAGGGGGGCCGCGGCCCCCTCGGCCCACCCCTAAATCGGCCACTGACCAAGCGTATAGATAGAAAGCGGTAGTGAAAAGCGGCATGCCAACCAACTGGCTGCTCGTAGTTTGAAGGCGTGTTAATACTTTAGTATAGCAGTTCATTTTTTAAGGCTACAATTAATAAAATTGAGAAAAAATAAGTATATGAATATTAAATAAGTAGAAGGCACTATTTCTGTTGAAGCTGCGAAATCTAACATTAATTGAATGCGTCTTCCAGAAATAAGACTCACGTGTGCCTTAGTTGATCCAGGCGCAGTCTGTCCAAATTTCCAGTTGAGCGAAAACAATATCCTTGACTGCTTAAATAAATTTTACCCAATGAATAAATGAACTGATTTACTATCGAAAGAAGACAGCATAATTCAACCCGAGTTGAAGGTGTGATTTCAAAAATTGTTCTGAGGAAACTGCGATATGTCCGCTAGTTCCCTGGGTCACCTGATCACGAAATTCTCATTGAATAATCAAATTCACAAAAGTATGCGAATTCCGCGTTGCGCTGTTAGATGAAAAAAGAAATATTTCCCACACTTGATAGTCATTCGTCACTTTAATAACTGCATTTAAACACCTCGACACTGTTGTAAATTCCTCGAGATGTTTTTGTCAAATTCTCCTGTAGCCCAAACATCATAAATTGTGTATTTGTTCCTTGTTTTTTGCTTACAACAGTTTTGTTTCTTGGATATTTTTCTTAGCCTGAATCCTCGATCAAGGATGCCGTGTGTGACTTTGTTCAGTTCATGAAAGAAAATGGCAACCGAGGTAATTGTTAACGTTATATGACCTTACATAGCCTGAGTAGCAGGCGTAGAACTGAGGTTTTCTTCCCTAATTCTCTCCCCCTCCCCCTCCCCTTTCTACGCCTGCCACGCAGGCGAGACCTTATATTGCACAATCAGACCGCATGGTTTTAATTTAAAGACGGATGCCAGTGCGTGTTCCATAATTATTTCATGCAATTCCACAATGCTCAAGCTAACTGTCCTCTTGTTTTGTGTACGATTCAGACGAAGTCTCTAATGGGATTTGTCAGTTGCCATTATCTCCAGCGAAGCAGCCCAGCACTGACGAGAGAAACAACTCTTTGGAAGACTTAAACTCGTCCATCATCAAGTTTTGTTTGACAGAGGCGACACCATACAGAAAAAGGCAAGTGACTGAAATTTCTATTAATGGCTGCTTATACCATGCTGCTTATACCATGCCATAGAAAATACAGCCAATCAGAATGCAGGAAAGCCGTTGTATATTCGTCAGTATTCCAACGAATCTTTCCCATCGATCAGTGTAAACCAACTGTATCACACTGACTCGTGGGATATTCCACGGTATACCACTCGAAAACGTTGCAGAACTAGTGTGTATTCAATTGTATTTAATTATCTTGCTAACGCGGGACGTTCACTGGGAGAAATAACGTTGAATGGAGTAATTGATCATCCAGCCGATAAAATGTATGAATTGCACGTACATATGAGAACCTATTTACTGAATAAACTTGTCCACTCTGTGACAACTATGGCCTGGGGGAACTTATCATGTAGCAAAGAAAATACTGGATTTAAAACTTAATGGCTTCCTGGAAAGTGTACTTTTACGATTGAGGTGATTCAGTTCTTGTACTCTTTATCATATTTTACTTCCAATCCTGTTTCTTACTTCGTTTAATAGTTAAAGGAATGCATATTCTGATATTCTTATACTGGCCATCTGATCGGGAAAAAGAGGTACATATGTAACATTTTAGGCGCGATAAATTGTGGGACTTGTCGAACAACGCCGTATGTAGTTGCTTCTGCGCTGCGTGGATGCAAATTCAGAATAG
This sequence comes from Pachyseris speciosa, assembly GCA_016490735.1. Classification (NCBI taxonomy): domain Eukaryota; kingdom Metazoa; phylum Cnidaria; class Anthozoa; order Scleractinia; family Pachyseridae; genus Pachyseris; species Pachyseris speciosa. Next base: position 573,706 of record JAEMWC010000250.1, on the reverse strand, counting down.
AAGCACGTTAAAACTGTTTAGAAGCTGCACCGAATGATATCTGCTATGTTTTAAGGTTTAAAGCGCGCCTCTTCTGATCTGTTTAGTTTTACCTTCGCTAAAAATGAACAATGGAGAGCTTAGGCAACGACAACGGTAACGGCAACGAAAACGTCATTTCAAAATATAACTTCTCGTTATTGTAGCTCTTTCGCGGTTTTTCCAACTTGTTTAGCTTGTAAAATGCTGGCGAACTATCCTGGAGCTAAATTAGTACAAACGGCATTGAAGTCGAGAAAAAAAGAGAAGAGTTCACCATCATACGCTCGCGTTCTCGCCAAAAGTTAAAATTTGGTCATTTCACGTTGTTGTTTTGCTGAGAACGGCAAAGAAATGTACCAAAATGTAAAACGCACGTGCAGAGCGATTGTTTTTGCTCATTAAGCCTATTGTATTGTGGCGTTCTCGTTGCCGTCGACGTCCTCGTTGCTTAAGCTCTCTAATATTTTAGGAAGAGGACAAGTTTAACAGAGGAAACGCTGCTAACGGAATCAACGTTTGCCTGACAGATTCAAAGCAACCTATGGCAAGTCGGTGCTGACACCAGTGCGCAGGTCTGTTCGGTTGGAGCGCGTCAGTACCCAGCATCCCTCTGTACTGCAGGAACATGACCTGACCGTGAGGACATTAGATGAACTCCCTGAAGACGTTCAACAAAATTTGCTGTTCAAACCAAACTTCGCTGTCTGCGTTGGACTTAATGAGGCTTGGAACGAGTTACAGCTCGATTATAAACCGTAATCTCTTCAGCCTTACAATACCTGTTGATAGACGGCGTCTATCGGGGGAGTTCTCCTGAAGCAAGGAACAAATTCTACTGATCCGGCGATTATTTTATGAAATTAGGTCCTGTTGACCGTCTTTTGACAAGTTTGATACAAAAGTTGGGAATGAGATATAGAGAAAAAGTTACAGCTTGTGTGTGAAACCTTCACCGTTCGTCTTCCCTGTCCAAAAAAGATAAATGTAATCCTGCTTGATTTGCCTGCATTTAACGTTCCCAAGGTGATTTCTAGGCCACGTATAGTGGATCCCTGGTTAGTTCGTGGTATGATCTCTGGTCGTGGTTTCAAGTCAATATTTACTTGTTAAACTAAACGCTGACGAAGTTATGATCTTAAACTTTTTACCGTTATTAGATATGTTTTGGAAACAATGTCCAACAATCATTCTCTGTGGACGTAAGAGGTAACAGGCGCCACTATTCTACGTAACCAATTAGTGAACTGTATTTAGGTCAGGTGACCAAATTAGAGCAATCAGAAGGCATTATTGTCTCATATCCGCGGGCATGGAAAAATGAAAATACTGCCCTCTGATTGGTCCATTTTTGTCGTGTGACCTACTGTACCCTAACCTGATTGGTTACGTTTTTGTAGCCTTTTACTTCATGTAGGTAGTGCCAGAGGGAAAACTTTGGCTGTTTGGTATTTCTAGGTTTTAGTCTACGACTTCTACTGATTAAACATAAGAGTTTTTTAGATACTATTTTCAACAATTTCAAACGTTTTAGTTTAGCATTTAGAATTGTGTAGATAAACATAGTTAACAAAAAAACAAACAAACAAACAAACAAATGTAAATATTATTGGTAGAGACAAGTGTTTGTCCCTTTTCACAGTCCTGTATTATAATAAAAAGAATGACTGTTAGAACTGGCTCTCTTAATAGAATAGAATAGAATAGAAACTTTATTAAAGTGTCAAAACCGTCTAGCCAGGGAACAAATCCCTTACTAATTTGGGGACACCAATTAGGGGAGAATGTACAAACTAAAAAACTATATACAGTAGTAGGTAAAATATCTATAGTTAACTAATTAAGAGATTTATAGTAAAAATACACAGAAGTCAAAATGAACAAAGGCTACAGCCTGCGCAGCCATCATCTGAAAGTTCACTTGTATTGAGTTGGCGTATCTTGCTTTTAAACGACGTTAGGGTTGTGACGTCCCTGATACTCTTGGGTAGTTTTGTCCATAGCCTAGGCCCTAAATATCTAATAGAGTGCTTGCCATAGGTGACTGTCTCATACCTAGGTATAGAGAAATCTGCTTGTCGCAGATTGTAGTTACTATTTGGTTCTTTAAAGATGTTACTTATATATGCAGGGCACAGTTTATGCTTTACTTTATACATAAGGATGCACAGATCCTGTAAGCGACTATTTAGTAGTGTTGGCAGATCTGCCTTCTCTAATAGTTGTTCATAACTAGAATTATAATCCTTGAAAACCGCTCTAAGTCCTCTTTCTTGTAGTCTTTCAAGCTTTCGAGTGTCACTCGCTTTACAAAAATGCCACACTAGGTGACAGTACGTGAGGAATGGTAATATCGCGCTTTTGAATAATATTAACTTAGATTTCATAGGAATTAAATTACGTAGTCTCATTAGAACACCGATTCTCTGGCTGGCTTTTTTACAGATAGAGATTACATGCTCAGAGAAATTTAGCTTAGAATCTAACACTACTCCTAGAAGTGTGATATTTTCTTTAGATTCAATCACAACATCATTCACGCAAATATTGCTGTCATTTTGAGTGAAGCCCAGGTTCAAAACTTGGTACTTTTTGAGGTTTCCCGCCAATAAGTTAGAATCGTACCACGTTGTTGCTAAGTTGGCACTATCCTTTAACTGGGAAGTCACAGCTGCCTGGTCTGCTCCTGCGTGGTAAATTTGGTGGTCGTCGGCATACATAGACAAGTTCGCTGTTAGGCAGTAGGATAGGTCATTCTGGAAAACATTCCATAACAACGGGCCAAGCGCGGAACCCTGAGGACAGCCACGACTCACGAATCGGCTAGAACTAACATGACGGCCGATCTTTACTTGATATTTCCGTTCATTTAAATAGCTGTTTAAAAGTTGAATAGCGCTTTCCTGAAAACCGTACGCTTCAAGCTTGTTCAGAAGTAGTGGTGGGTGTAACGAGTCAAATGCCTTTGACATGTCAGTTGAAAGTATGCTCACAACCTGTTTTCGATCCCTCGCCAGTCTCCAATCTTCTACTAAATTGATCAATGTTGTTTCGCAGCTGTGAGCTTTGCGATAAGCGGATGAGTGTTGGTAAATGCGATTACCAAAGCCAGAGTTGATCTGCGCTCCAACCAACTTCTCAAGAACTTTACTTACACATGGTAAGAGAGTTATGGGCCGGTAGTTTTCCTTTGCATTCCTGTCATCCTTTTTGTATACTGGGGCCCAAAGCCCATACTTCCATTCACTAGGCCATGCATTCTTGTTAATACAAGAATTGAACAAGGTGGTTAGTGGAGCGGATAATTCATTAGCACCTGTTTTTAAAGCCTTTGAAGGAATTCCATCAGTGCCGGTGGCTTTGTTTATGTTCAGCGAATCGAGAACTGCAAGGACTTGTCCCTGTGTAACCAATTCGATTTCGATGGTCTGAGTGGAATTCCTATTTTCATGTTGTATCCTCTGAACACAAGGATGGTCTCTAAAGTCCTCTATTGACTTTCTTTCAATCGCTGTACCGCCAATGCCATCCGCCAAGGTAGCAAAATGCTCAACCAATTCCTCAGCCACTTGATGTTGATTCGTTATCATACTGCCGTTTATTTTTAAGTGGATGTCGTTTCTTTCAGTACAGCTCTTAGAGCCCAAAAATGGCTTGAAAGTTTTGAAGAACGCCTTGGGATTGATTTTCAAATCGTTTGACTTATTATACCAGTACTGTTTGATGGCGATTCTTCTTTGTTTAGTGGCCTCGTTTCTGGCTTTACGTCGTAATTCCCAATTTTCTGGCGTTTTGTCTTTCAAGAACTTGTCATTTGCTTTGCGTTTTGCTCTAATCGCACTTTTCCAATGAGACGTCATGTAGGGCACATCTTTATCACGCACACGCATTTTTTTCACGGGTGCCACTTCGTCCAGTATATTATTCATAAGTGCATTCCACACGTAAACTTGATCGTCGACGTCATCAAACAATTGTCCAACGTGCCATGGGGCAGAGGACAAAAGCTGTTTATAATGTTCAGGGTCAAAGTTCTTATAGCTCCTAAATGTGATGACCTTTGGTTTGTTGTGATTTATTTTCTGCTTCAGGACACCGTAAACAAGGTCGTGATCACTTAAGCAGGGATGGTAATTACCAGATAGCTGGAAGCTATCCGGTCTATTAGTGAGCAAAACATCTATTAAACTCTCTGTTATAATTATTCCACGCTTTTCTATTCTTGTTGGCTTAGTAATTAGACATTCAAAACCTTGTTCAACTTCCAAATCGAGAAGCAGTTTACCTTCAGGTTTGTCAGGGCGAAGTCTGTTCAGATTTAGGTCGCCAGTAACTACAACAAAATTTCCGTTCAAGCTTGCCCAGTTACAGACATAACTGAGTTCGCTTTCCAACAGTGTTTGATATTCGCCACACAGAGCTCTCGGGGGACGATAAATACCAACAATTACCATATTGTCCATATCTGTTTTGATTTCGAAGGCAATTATTTCCAGTGTCTTAAAGGATTTATCAGGTTTAAGCTGTGTCCTGACTAGCGATTGAGATATTAAAGCCATAATTCCACCGCCGCCCTTTTTCCTATCATTTCGGTAGAGGGAGTAGTTCGGAACTTTGAACTGAGCGTTGGGATAGCTCGCGTCGATCTTGGTCTCACTTACGAACATTATGTGGGCGTTGATTTTCTTGATTACTTCGGTCAGTTCTTCAAATTTATTTTGGATGCTGTTAATGTTCAAGTGGGCAATTAAGAAATCCTTATTGTGATGTTTCCTAAAGAGTTCTAGCTGATCGTTTTCAGAAGTAATTTCTGTGACATCTCTGTGAAGAAACTGCTCGAAGGCCGTGTTTTGAGTTGTTTCCGCTTGATACTCCTCGGCTGGAATTAGTGTATCACCTTCAGAAACTTCTTCAAAGAAGGAGTCCGTTAGTGGCGGTAGAGCACAAGCTGGACAGGTCCAATCAATATCAGGCTGGTCTAAGTAGTCAGGAGTGCTCGATGGAGCCGATCTGCAAAATAACCGCTCTGCAGGCCGATTTTGGGCTGGCTGGCAAAATGTTTGCTGAAATAACAATTTTGCTGGCAGTGTTATTTTAACGAAATCTTGCTAGAATTTGTGTCCGTAATGAGTCTTACTGGCTGTCAGGAATCAAAACACGTCATTTCCGTACACGCGCTTCGTATTTTGGTGGATTTTTATCTGCGAGAAGATAGGACTTCGGGGAAAAAAATAAAAGTAAACAACACGGGATACAGATAGAAGCCTATTGCCCGTCTTGGGAACGATCTGACATCCGAAATGAACCATTTGACATATTTTGCCCAAAAATTAAGTTAAAATCAATACTTAGCTGGCTGGGTATTTTTCTTCCTTAAGCGACTGCTGGCTGGCAAACTGGAAAGATTCCACCCGTGCTGGCTGGCATTTCGTGTTCTGTGGCATTTTCAGCTTTGCTGGCTCGTTGAGAAACGACACGCTCGTAGCTGGCTGGGATTTTTATTTCTCAAACGTTTTGCTCGCTGGCATTGAAGAGCGGTTCTTTTTTCCCCAGGAAAGTTAAATATTAACGAAGATTGACAGGGGGACACTCAGCTAGTGTTTAGTACATCGTACGATAAAAATTCTCCGTAAAGGTCGTTGGGTACTCCTGAGTAGTACTGGAAAATGGTCCGAGACATATTGAGGCATTTAGCGTGTGACCAGTTTCCACTTGTGGCACACAAGATGGCGTTTTGGTTGTTTCTAACTGCTTTGTAGCATTCACTGCATGGGTATTTCAACATAGACTTCTTCCCTTTCGGGCCAGGATTTATGGCCACGTCCCCACACAGAAGCACATCCCTTTCCAGATTGAAGCTGCTTATTCCTTTGACCGTGTGTGGGACCCTCCGTGAAGTAAATCGTTTAGCACGAGGTTTAAATCTTCTGTGGTTTGTCAAATATGAGACGAATTCAGGTGCAATAAACGTCTTTGAGACGCTTGTAGCCGGGGAAGACCCTAAAACGTCGCCACTTATACTCTCTTGGATTAAAACTGCTGTTCCAAGCAGGAGTACTAGAAATTGTAGCGAGCTCGTCCAGGTCGGTCCAGCCGCCATGACGACAACACGCCAACTGATTCCTGCTCTTGTTATAAATCATATTTATATGCTTGTAAAAGGTAAAAATGTTAGCATACAAAGAGGTGTTTGCCCTAGAAGATAGGAAGAAGCAAACAAAAGCAGCCGGGAATTCTTTGTCCCGTGACATGCTGTTTGTTGTGCTTTTTTAACCTTCTAGTCCTGGCGGCAGTGGTTTATAGGAACAGTATAGTACTGGAGCGAATGTGGCTCGCACCAACAGTAATGCCGTTGCTTAAGGCCTTGGCAAACGAGGACACATTGTTGCGAACACAAATACTTGCCTGCGCGCGCATTATTTGTTGCGGACACAAAATTTGTGCCCTCAACAAATGTTTCCCAGTTTGCGCAGTATGGAAACACAACATTTGCGTTGTGTCTCGCTCGTTTGCTCACCCAAGAAACACCATGAGCAACACTGTGTCCTTGTTTGCCAAAATACACTTTGCAAGTGATATCCGAGCCTGGTATGTATTTCGAATAAATGATCTTATACAGTGCTTGAAACGAACGGAAGAAATAACTTGCCTTGACAAAGAGAGTTTCTATCCGAAGAAATTGTACTTATCGTATTATGAGTTGCATTTAAGTACAAACCACATTTTGCTCAGCTTGCAAGTTAAACCTGAAGACGTGCCTACGTGCAAAGTTTTGAATCTAAGCATACAACAGCAAAAAAGAACGATAATTTCCGACTTTTCGGAGTGATCATGACTCCATTGTCAAGAGAACTATCAGTTTTCGCGCCGAGATCGCTTTAAATGCTGTAATTTGCTTGATCTGATACATAGTTCCCTTGACAATGGAGTCATGATCACTCTGAAACGTCAGATATTATCGTTCATTTTTGCTGTTGTATAATAATTAACTGAAAACTGGGTTTACTATTCATTCTATTTTGTGCTAATAAATCCCGCTGGACAACAACACTTGTTTCTCACTGGCTCATAGCCAGTTTATCTACCCATCCAGCGGATCAGCGCTTCCAACTTCCCTGGCTAATCGCCTGTGATTCCCTTTTATTGACCGATCTCGGGCCCGCCCATCCAAAGCTAGTGACTCATTTTAACTTTCACTCTACAAATCAACCAATCCACTCTACCCGTCGGGCAACAGGGGGTCTTTATCTTGTAAAGTACAACAAAAAACAAGCGACACACACAAACATCAACCCACGGCCTGGCCAGTACCTTACGCATGCGCACAGCCATATCACCCGGGCAGTAGCAGCCATTGACAGCTGTTTCGTCCTTGTTAGGAATCATCAGCATGGGATAGCCGTCGGGCAACAAGATCCGCTTGAGAAGAGAAATATTTGTAAAATGTTTCGCTTCACAGCGTTGGTTATAATAGTCTTGTTGAAACCAGTCCGGTTAATGGTATCCATAAAACTCCTACCTTGACATGTCCATAATCTTGTCCATGTTCCGTGCTCGTATTATTTCCGGCGATCGAATTTCAGTGTTTTGAATATAAATTACTTGCGTGGCTGCGCAATGTTCTTCTGGTTTTGCGGAGATTTCACCATCCAGTCTTCAAGGTTAATTTTGGCGAGATTTAACCACCAATCCTCAAGCTCAAGTTTGACGAGATTTAACCACCAATCCTCAAGGTTTATGTGAGTAGATCCACGGGATTTGACCTCCTATCCTCAAGGTTAACGATTCAATCGTTAGTGAATTGAATAATTTAACAACTTGATTGAATCAAGAGCGAATTAAAAATCTGTGACCAGTGTCCGTCCAGGCAGGAAAAATCTAATAAAGCTTAGCAAAAAGAAAAAAGAAAAAAAAAATGAGCGTCCCACAAAAACCTCATGAAAACTTATAGACCAGAAAATTAGAAGGGGTGGGGGTGGGGGGGGGGGGGGGAACCCAAAACAAAAAGGCCTAGAGTGCTCCAAGTGCTCAGACCGAAGTCTGACACCTGGTCTGAATGCAAATGAAACCAGAGCAAACGGATGGAAGAAACCAAGCGTAGTACACGCACTCAGTACCACACCTGATCTTAGCCAAAAGGCCACGAGAAGCAAGCAACGTCGCTGGCCATCTCTGTTGCCGTTTACTCAACGCCGGGTGGCCCCGAGAGACCAGCTCTGCTGCACAACAGTTCTCCAGTGGCATGTATCGGTCTTATCTTTGACCGCGAATGGGTATCCCAGCCTAACCTGCGATCAGGCGTTAGTATGTTTTTAACCCGCGAGGAGATGGGAGGGCCTGATTGCAGGGTAATCCCAACCTTCCAGCCACCCCTACACTAACGTTTTCCCTGGAACCCTAGCGGCCCAATTTATCGGCCCATCTTGCATGGCCAAGCCTGCAGTAAGTCAGCGGCTATTCCTTCTTGAAGCAAATAGTACGTTATGTATGAGACATGTATTGTACCTAAAACAACATGGCATCCCTCGTGCAAAAGACTTGCTTTCTATTTTATTTTAGAGCTAAAATCTATGGTTAGCGATCGATTGTATTTATTCTAAACCATGCTTAAGTCCAAGGTATTTGTGAAGAAGACCCGTAAGGGAGGAATAATGAAAGTAGTTCGCGAACATTACTTGAGAGATGATGTTTGGTGTGGAGCGTCTCACTGCATGAGCTGCGGCCAAACGGAACAGGAGAATCTACTTGATGCAACCCCACACTGCCCCTCCAAACTGTGCAGCTTTCCGCATTATCTACTACTGGACACAAATGTTGTTTTGCACCAGGTTAGAAACCGTCACAACAATGACACTGCTTGATTCTCAACCTCTCCATTTTCTTGTTTTAAGTAACTCTTTTTTACTCGACCCCACAAGTTCATCGGGATACTTCACAAATTAATGCGACCAAGTAAGCTGAAGCCACTCAAAAGGCACTAAGGCCACAAGTTTGCTTGTTTTATTGATGATGATGATGATGATGATGATGATGATGATGATATGTGGGTACTGATGAGCCTAAGCATTAGCTATGCATGCTGATGTGGCCTAACAAGGCCGAAACAGCTGTCCATGGCTGCTAATGCTTGGGCTCAATCTTTGCCTAGGTAGATTTAACAACAACAACAACAACAACAACAACAACAACAACATCTTTATTGTACCTTAAATTTCTTAAATACAAGAATATATATATTAATACATAAGAAAAGGTACGGACCTTCAGAAATAACTATTAAGAGTTAAAAATGCCTGAAGGTAATACCCGCTATCTTGTGGCCTTAGTGCCCTTAGAGTGGCTTCAGCTTACTTGATCACATTAATTTGTGAAGTATCCTTGTCACTCCAGACTACAGACTCAATTTTAAACAAATGACTATGACAGTAAGAGTCATAAAAATCTGGCTAAATCTAAAAGCACTTAAAATCTTGAAAAAATCTAGGAATCGACTGAACTGACTGTGCACTAAAATCAAGGTCCTTGATATACCTGTCCTTCACATTACGATAAAAAGCCATAAATTGGGAGCCGGTGTAGTACGTGCAGACAGTGTTCCATAAGATGGCACCTCTATGGCTAATGGTGTTTTTAAGGAAGTACGAATTGAAGCGTGGTACTATGATCCTGTTACTCCATCTTAAGTCGTAAGCAGCACAAAATTTGTTCACTAAGTAAGAATATAATGCGTGGGGAGCTTCGTCACTAAATACCTTGTAAAATAATTTAATCACTCGAAGCTTATACATGTGACTTAAAGTACTCCACTTGGAATGCCGGTAAACATCAGCAGATGGCATATCGTAGGGCAGATTGTAGATCATCCTTGCTGCCCTATGGTGAAGTATTTCCAAGGAGTTTAACTGTTCTAAATGTTCTGTTCTGCATAATAATTTGTGAAGTATCCTTGTCACTCCAGCCACATCCCACAAGCTTTACGTTTTCATTGCCCACAAGTTCATAGCTTCAATAATACCATGTTTAAAGAAAAAGGTTATTCAGTATGTATGATGTACAGTGTTGCACCACAATGACATTTAAGTCCCCACTATAATTAAAATTAAAACGATGAAACTGAATCCCTTCACTGAATATATCAACAGCCATTGGATGATTTTGTTACTTTTGTTACAACATCAAAGGTTCTTCAAAAGTCCTTGTCTCTCTCTCACCAAAGGTTACATTTTGTGTGAAGAGCAGAAAAAAATTGCAGGGGGGGGGGGGGGGTCCCACACCATGAACTGGTGTTAATTGATTCAGGTGAGAGATGTAATGGTCTTAGTCATTATTTTCATCCAAAGGTCGGGGAATTGTGGGCCTTAAGAACATCCCTTTCCCTTTCCCTTTCCAAGAACATCTAAGTGATGTTGAGAAAGAAGACAAAAATGCATCCAAACCAGTCACCCAGCATTTTAATCTCCCTAGCCATTCCGAACAACACATGTCGATCTCCGGCCTTTCCCTACGTCAAGGTACCACGGAAAGCCGTAAAAATCTCGAGCAAAAATTGATCTTTCAAATCGGGACTCTTAATCCCCATGGTATCAACGAGTGCTTTTCATTCAATTAATTTATTCCTGTTTTTCATGTTACCATGTTACCACCAATAGCGTAGCTCCACATTCTGTATAAAATTATTAACCATACACAACCTGCCATTCCTTGATTCATTCTGATGAAGGGCTAACGCTCGAAATGTCAGCTTTTTTAGTTCCTGTACGGTGGTCAATTTACATTATCAACTCTGTTGATAAACCAAATTTTTGTGTTTCCTTCCCCCACCAACGCAACACAACAGTTTCTTTAGAAAATAATCCCCTTTATTAACTTCATGTTCCCTTTGTAATATTTAACTAGCTCGTACAATGTAGATACTAATAAGCTTCTGTGTATACACGCATTTAATGCACATGTCAAATATGCAAATGCATATTGGCAATTTTTATACACATACCGGTAGATGCATGTCATGTGCTTGTTTTGGGTCGTACTTAAATTTTCTGAGCTGCCCTGTCCATTTTTACATTCTCCTTTAGTAATAAGAAGAAAATGGTCAGAAGTTTTAAGAACTCTGTTACCAATATCTTACATGTATTTGCTTTGTTTTAGGTAGATGTTCTAGAAGATCCAGTCTTCAAGAATGTCATAATTTTACAAACTGTTTTGCAAGAGGTTCAGCATCTCAACAGCTCTGTATATAAAAGAATTAGAGATATAATATCTAACAAGGATAGGAAATTTTTTGTGTTTTCAAATGAACACCACAGGTTAGTCAAAGTACCGTAGATGCTATTTGGTAATATTTCATTTAGGTTATTTAGCATGGCTCTATGGGCCGTCCTTTAAGTAGCTTATAGTCAGTTACCGTGACTACTATTAACTAAGCCGTCTTACTGTTTCAAAATGGCCTTAGTACATGTAAAGGAGCTATGTCACTTATTTTTAATGTTACTTTGAACAAGTGAAAGTAAAAAAGAAAGCCCTAAAAATATGGTTTCCTTGATGTCTTTCTTTATTTAGTGTCCAATGAGCATTTTGGTTCTGTTGAAAGGCACTTGAGGGCGCTTCATTTTTGCCTAAATATCATGGAAGCTCTGGATTATTATTAAAATGAGTCCAAGGTGCTAAAGCCTGTTTTTTTTTTTTTTCTGGCATCTGTAATACTTTCTTATTAATATCTTGTGAATAATTCCACTGCCCATTTTCTAATAGCCACCTCACTTATAAACAATCAAAATGGAGCCTACCTGTTAAGGATGTCATAATCTACATATTAGATAGAGATAGAGAGATACATTACACAAGTATTCCTTTATTCAAGTCTCAAGTCTTAACAGCTGAGCACAAGTGCTCTTGACTACTAATTGGGGAGACGTAAAAAAGTAAAATCTATTCAGCTAAGATCTAGTAAAGGTTAAGAAAACTAATATGTTGATAAAATTAATGCTATCACAATGTTATCACGTAATAACTGATTAATAGCTTACATAGATGAACAGCAAGAGCAACATGTGCATCCGTCATCCAACAGAGAGCTGACATCAAACTTTCGAATCATGCTTTTGCAGATCTGATATTTATTATATATTAATTATATATTATATGAAGAGGCTGGTGGAAAACCCTCCTAAGAGACTACAGTGTATTTAGGTCAAAAAAATTTTTTCGTCAAAAGTTCCTGATTTTTTTGCATATGACCTTACTTACTTAACAATGCCTTGCTGTTGTTTTCACCAATTTGCTTTTCGTTTTTGAGAAAAACAAAGCCGAAGGCCATATGCAAAAAATCAGGCACTTTTGACGAAAAAATTTTTTGACCTAAATAAGTCACTTAGGAGGGTTTTCCACTAGCCTCTTCATATTATATACACTGTTTATCAAAGTTCTAAACATTTTACATATTTAATATTATCCTGCAGAGAAACCTATGTAGAAAGAGGGAAGGAGGAATCGTCCAATGACAGAAATGACCGAGCAATAAGGGTTGCTGCAAGGTGAGCAATTTCTCATATTAAGTAAGAAGAAGGTTTCAAAACTGACAAAATGAAGTTGAGAGTAGATCACTTCATTTTCCTGTACATGTCATTGTTTTGGAGAGTGGACACTGTTATCTATAGTGTTATCTGGAAATTGAACCTTCATGATAAAAACTCTAAGTGCAAGGCAAGAACCAGGCTAGATTTCCAGGGTGTATCTCCCAGTCACAGACCTGCCAACCCCTAATAAAGGAAATCTGGAGATCCATGAAAAAAAAATCCAGAGATTCTACAAAAAGTAGTGAGATTTAATTTTTTTGCCCAGATCAACATTATGTGAACCCTATTTCCACTGGCGGCAGTCATTAAGTGTTTATTTAAATGTTATCTTGCTTTTATCAGTTCTTTCTTGAATGATGGTGTACCCTCTTTGAGGATTCTGATAGGACATCACCAGGACAAAACTGATAATGAAGGGTCATTTATTCGGGACAGGCTAATTTCAGTGGACAAAATCTTAGACACTGTGAAATGACTGTTAGGTTTGTGCTCACGAACAATGCCAGAAAAATTAATGTCCTCCAAAACACCATGAGATTTGGAGTCTTGTCGTGAGGCTGTGAGAAAAAATAAAATATCGTGAGACTCACAGCAAAATCGTGAGAGTTGGCATGTCTGCAGTCAATGCTGTTGCTGTTGGTGGTGGTGAGGGTGGACTCATTTCCTGAAACAGTGGCTAGAATTGAGCCCAGGCAAGTGGCCACTGGAGCATTAATTAATACCGGTACTTAAAACAATAAGTCTGCTAAGACATAAATCATCTTAACCTACAGTGTAAACTGTTACGATTCCTTTTGAAATGACTAGCACAAAGGTAGTTGGAATCTATAAATTTAATATGGTGAAGTCATCATAGCTCCAGCAACTTACAAGACAGTGTCATATCTTCCTGCAAGCACATGGAATCTAACACATATGATTCGCTATGTCGTGTCATGTGATAAAGGGTTGCGTGACATAACGTTACACCTTTCCTTCTTTTTTTTTTTTTTTAAACTGAACTGTAATAAGATAGTGTAAACAGTTATAGGAAAACTTTCCCAAAGATCTTAACAAAACAACAACAAAAAGAAAACTAGGTCTGAACATAGTCTTTCAAGTAGCTAGGAGGAC
>JAEMWC010000250.1:552500-555000 GCA_016490735.1 Pachyseris speciosa | reverse complement strand
CCGCTGATCGCCTTAAGATGAGCACTGGTGGCTTCAGCCGATCTGCAGATATCCAAACACTTTTCCAGCGACAATTTAGCCTCTTGCAGCAACTTTCGTCGAACGTTGTTCTCGGTAATACCGCAGACAAGACGATCGCGAATCATTTCGTCTTTCAAAGCGCCGAATTCACACGTGGCTGCCAAAGCTCGCAGTGCCGTAGCATAAACATCGATGGATTCGTGAGACTCTTGTTTTCGGTTGTTGAACCGGTAATGCTCGTAGATAATATTTATCTGGCCAATGCAATGGGAGTTCCATAAATCTAGAACGACGTTTACGTCCTGTTTCTCATCCTCAGAGCGGAACGGCAAACCGTTGTGTACCTCGAGCGCTTCGGCGCCAATGCACGTGATGAAGGTCGCTACACGAAATTTACTTTCTTTTTCGTTTAGTTTCGTTACGGTTTCATACGCATCCCAGACTTGCTTCCATTTTTTCCAGTTATCGGAGAGTTTTCCTTTCAATTCCAGCCGTCCTGGTGGAGGAACATTCGATGTAAAAGTCGGGAAAGAAACTGGCTGTGTTGAACCAGCGGTCGAGCCAGAGGCGGTCGAGTTTTCCGTCATTTCTCGATTTCAGGTCACTCGTGAAGGCTTCCAACTGAATCTCGAGGAGGACGATAGTCTAAAATAAGTCTTCTGACACCATGTTACGATTCCTTTTGAAATGACTAGCACAAAGGTAGTTGGAATCTATAAATTTAATATGGTGAAGTCATCATAGCTCCAGCAACTTACAAGTGTCATATCTTCCTGCAAGCACATGGAATCTAACGCATATGATTCGCTATGTCGTGTCACGTGATAAAGGGTTGCATGACATAACGTTACATAAGCTACTGTACAGTGCAGCTTGGAGATAAGCAAACTATGCAGATGCAAAATATGTGTGCATAATACAGTCATGTAAAAGCATTGTTTTGATGCATCTAAAATTGCATATCATATGCACATCTGGCCTTTGTCATTTGTAAGTTAAGATAAATTCTTTTTGTGTGTAATTGTTTTCAGAAACAAAAGAATCATTACTGAATTTGCATAAATTAAATGAAAAAAGCCAGTGACAACAATTATATTTTGATTTTGATATGCAAAACCACAGATAAAAACAATCTGCATTGTACAGCTGTACGTGTATCAAAGGAAAAATTTCCTATGATAAACGTATTGTTATCAACTGAAGGTGAATTAATATTTTTTGGTTACCTGATATGCTGTGATGTCAGTAAACAAAGTGTCCACTGGTTGGCATGCAGAAAGCGCTTTTCCCTGGAACACATTTATAGAATGGTTTCCTCTTTCCTGCTCTGTTGATTTTATTATTAATTTATTATTATTAATAAACTATCATTGCTAGCTCTGTTGGTAACTAGGTGCACTAGTAAGGTCATGGGTTCAAACCCCCAGACCACATGGCCACAAACCAGGGTCTAAGATCATGCTCCTGTGCTAAAAATCTGCTTCAGTTCAGATGATCACGTCATTGGGCAATGATGTTAAGCCGTTGGCGTTGTCTTCTTCACCTCATTACTTAAAAGGCCTCCTCTGAAATAACCAGAAATAGGTGATCCTTCTGTTTTATTAAAACAGAAGAGGTAAATATTCCAACCAGATCAAGAAGCTTTTTCAAAAATAATTAATGTGGGTGATAAGTTTAATTTGACTCTGTCACATTGAGGTCACTGGTAATTGAACTAGGCCCTCGAACCTCAAACATCTCCACAGTTTCAGTTCAGTTCAGTTTATTATTTAGCCACAATTAGTTACACATCACGAAATAATAAATACATTCATAATTTAATAGAAGCGGCAAGGAGGGCCATATGAAACCACAAGGCTTATACGAGATGGACCTCCTAAATCCTAGAATATAAAACACAATCCACCACACAGCCAAGCAATCTTTTGTAAATATGCTAAGTTGTATTCATGTTATTATAGCTGGTATGATGAGCATTTAAAGGAATGTGAGGGTGGCAACAATGAGGAACTGAGGATAAAGATTGTCCTTCTCACCAATGACAAAGAAAACAGAGAGAAGGCAAAGAAAGAGGGAATAATCTGCTTTACAGGTATGATGGAAGCTACTGGCCTATGCTAACAGTAAACTATGAGTTCTCATCAAATGAAGAATGATCCTGAATGTTCTCAGTTATCATAATTTATTATCTTAAGTTGATCTTTGCCCAGTGATAAAGCTTTCTGTACCCATAATATTTAATTGAATTTGTAAATATCAAATGATCATGAGTGAAATTAGGAATTAATTTCATGTGGGTTTTGTTGAACCATATTTTAATGAATAATGAGGGCCTTTTTCACGACATATGGTAACATTTTTCTTTAGCTCGTGAGTATGTTGAAAGCCTTGAGGGATGTGAGGGATTAGCAGACAGACTTGCCCACCCCTTCCAGACAGGACAAGATGAGGTACACTGTAATTTGAATGTTGATTGCTA
>JAEMWC010000250.1:542500-547500 GCA_016490735.1 Pachyseris speciosa | reverse complement strand
AATATCCAATATGGATGAAAACTATGGTGATGTCGGCATCTCCTTAGCTGAATTAAAACCTCCAGCAAGATCGCAATTTCGTGAGTTTTCTGCACCGCTGCTAAAAGCGCTGCTTATCTCTTCTGATAATAATTATTTTACACTGTAAATTGATATCTCGTCAACACATTCTTGGCATATTTGAAGCCCATTTACAGCCCTCACACAGCACTGATCGTGATTTTGTGGAATGTTCGCAGCACTGTCAAATCGCTGTTCAAGGCTGTTAAACGGCTGCTTGTGGCAGCATTTAGCAGCCAAAATTTGCGACTGCTGCAGCCAGCCACTTCACAGCGGTTTTGGAGTGCTTCTTGAAGCTGTTTTGCAGCGCTGCAACAGCACTGCACATTTCGTATGGGAACGGATGTTTGATTCCAGAATGTTTATAAATGTTGATAAACATTTAATGTATAATGTTGTAAATTTATAATGTTGATAAACATTTCATTTGAATATTTATTGTTATTATTTGCAATTTGATTGTTTGCATTTGCTCATTTTGATTTCATCAATTTTTTTTCTTATTGGAAGGGTGCATTTCACAGGAGTAGGTGAGTTGATATAGTACATAATTTATTCATGCATATTGTAGTTCACTATCATTTGAAAACCTTTTCTTCATCTGTCAGCTGTTTTAAAATGTCATATCTTGTTTTTCAGGGAAAACTATACAGAGGCTTATGTGTTTGTGCATGATGGAGATAAACAGGTATTTTTTGCTGGTTGGAGCAGTATTCAATTGAGCAATATAATTATGCTTGCTTTAAAGTTTCTTTGCTGCACTCTATGGTTTGTTAGCAAACCAGGGCTGTCAACCCTCCTGGGTAATCCGGGTGACTCCAGATTTTGGATAGTACACCACTGTATCTCCTGGCCTCCAGATTAGAGTCTGAAATCTCCCGGGTAAGATTCACCGATGTTTGCCATTTCTTGTGAGACTCGACTTTCATAACAATAAAATTTCAAATATTTCATGTTGTTTGAGCTATTTTACTTTCAAAATGGATAACAAAACTAAAACATTTCCTCATAAACTGCAACAAACCGTTCTTGCAAGCATTGCCATTGTAATATAAGCAAGAATGTGATTGGTCGTAAATCAATCAGATCAAATGTTACAATGACGTCATGTGCATTATGACATCATCCATCACAATTCTCAATATTTGGAGACTCGGGGAGTTGACAGTGCTGCAAAACTAGCATCACTTTCTCAACCAATGAGAAGCAAGACCAATTAACCAATTATGACTTGTTCAACCTGGTGCACGCATACTCCTATAGGTGTTGATGGCTATGTTATGGTTCAAATTTTTCCTTGGTTAAACATTTTCAAACCAGTTAAGTTTTTGTTTTCCTTTGTCTCAGATTATGCTAATGGCTCTGAGACAAAGGACAGACAAAATTTAACTGGTTTGAAAATTTTTAAACCAAAGAAAATTTTGAACCACAACTGGCAAGCAACATGTATTTGCTTGAATCAAGATCTGATTGCTTCACTATACTGTGCTCTCATATGCTGACTGTATTTGTCTGTCACAGGTGTTCATTCAAGGCCTGGTGAATCTCAACCGTGCAGTTCATGAGGATATAGTTGCCATGGAGATCTTGCCAAAAAGTCATTGGACCTGTCCATCATCTGTTGTCACGACAACAGCAACTGAAAATGAAGAGGATGATGATGATGATGATGAGAACAGCAAGGGTGACAATGGCGACCTTAAGGTATGTGTACTGCAATTTAGTTGAAATTATTCTCAAATTCTGGACACATGAAACAACAAACAACAGTGCTAAATAACTGTGAGAATAATTATTATTTTATTAATATTGGTACATACATTCTATCCCTAAGGGAAGAAACTGAATGCTTGACTCTCAGCCCAGAGTTGTGTGATATACGTATTTGACCATTTCATTATTATTTGGTTAATTCTTAAAGGAGGAATGATATTTGGTGGTTAAAACTGGTATTTTTTGTATTTTTATTCACCCTTCCCCATCAAAGTACTGTACATGTAGCATTCAATACTTACATGTAACTACATGTATACATTGCTTTTCTCTCAGACTGGGCTAAGGAAAGATGGCGCAAATAAGGTGTTGTCAGGAAAGGTATTTGACTCAGTGTTTTGGGTCCAAAAATGACTATTTATTTGCAAGATTTTATGTCTGGCTAAATTAATTAGCTTTCGTTTGCCCTGTTTTTTTTTTTTTTGTATGACTCATTTGTGTTTATGAAAAAAGTTTGAAATTGAACTGTGTTGCGTTTGTTACAGTGTAAGTAGCCACTGCATTGAACTTGCTTGGTTTGGTCAGCATCAGTATCATACACGCTGTAACTCAAAGGAAAATTCATGAAAGTGCATGTATGTCACTAGAGCCATAGTACTTTGCAGTATATTGTTTGGTTGATGTTTAGGTAGATGCATTATTTTTCACTTTTCATACATCGGCGAAACAGCGAGACGACTAGGTGACCGATTCCGAGAACATCTACTTGATGTTGAGAAAGATGCATCCAAACCAGTCGCTCAATATTTTAATCTCCCTAGCCATTCAAACAACACATCGATCTCCGGCCTTTCCCTACATCAAGGCACCACAGAAAGCCGTAAAAATAAAAAAATTGATCTTTCAAATCGGCACTCTTAATCCCCACCGTATGAACGAGCGCTTTTCATTCAATTAATTTAGTCCTGTTTTTCACGTTACCATGTTACCACCAATAGTGTAGCTCCATTTTCTGTAAAACGATATAAACCATACACAACCCACAATGCCTCGATTCGCTCCGACGAAGGGCTAACGCTCGAAACGTGAGCTTTTTGAATCCCTGTACGATGGCCAATTAACATTATTGACTCCGTTGATAAACCAAATTTTCATGTTTCACTTCCCCACAGACGCAACACCACAGTTTCTTTAGAAACTAACCCCCTTTTTTATTTTTCACAGGTTGTCGGAATCATAAAGAGAAACTGGCGTCCATATTGTGGTATCCTTTCCAAGTCATCCAAACCACAGGTAGATCATGAAGTCTTACGTCACTATATCAGATACGTGTGACATTCTTTAATTTAAAACACCCAATCATAATACTAATCAGGTTCATGATCACAAACATCATCACTGATCATTGGCTGGTAACATCTACTGATCACGTGACTTTGAGTATTGCGAGTTTTTCATAAACGGATAAGAAAACCGTTTAAACGTTTTGCCCAGAGCGTTAACAGAACAGATTAATTATTAACATTTCCATCTTTCCATGTTTTTCATAATTTTTAAATATATGACTTCTCCATAAAGTGTATTTTCATAGATTTTCATAGATTTTTACGTTAAATGGATACTAGTTTTTTAAACGGATTGCGTGAACTGTTTTAAATGGATGATAAACGGATTTAAACGGAATGTTCCATCAAATGGTAAAGCGTTAGTGTACTTTTTCCCATGCGCGGTCACAGTTTAAGTGCGAGTTAACGTGCTAGTATTACTAAACATCTTTATGGATGTAAAAAGTGAACCAAAGCGATGTATATTAAAAATACCAAACGTGTATATCTGTTTGAACCTTGTAATTAGTAACATATCAATTAGTGTGAATAATATACGAAATGAATCATATATGAACTGCGGAAATGAAATCAAATGAAGAATGATCCTCGCAGTTGTGAACGCAATTTATGCAATTGCGAAAAGAAGCCTGAAAAAAATTCAGGACTTCAACGGGGTTTGAACCCCTGACCTCGCGATTACCGGTGCGATGCTCTAACCAACTGAGCTATGAAGCCACTGACGTTTTTTTTTTCAGGCTTCTTTTCGCAATTGCATAAATTGCGTTCACAACTGCGAGGATCATTCTTCATTTGATTTCATTTCCGCAGTTCATATATGATTCATTTCGTATATTATTCACATTCATTTCTCTCACGGGATCATATGAACCCACAATTGACCTGCTCCCAACGTCAGTGGCTTCATAGCTCAGTTGGTTAGAGCATCGCACCGGTAATCGCGAGGTCACGGGTTCAAACCCCATAAATTGCGTTCACAACTGCGAGGATCATTCTTCATTTGATATCAATTAGTAGTAGAAATAGCAGTAGTTAAAGTAGTAGTTGTAATTAGTAATTCGAAATAGTAATATTGTAATTTAGATTTTAAACATGAATATGTTTTCTTTAACTTTCTGTACCTGATGAATTTTACCGTGTTTAATAAAGATTTATCATTTACCATACCAAAGGGCACAAGACACCTGTTTATAGCGGCTGAGAGGAGAATACCTCGGATAGTCATTGAAACACGCCAAGCATCCTCTCTTGAGGGGCAAAGAATTGTGGTCAGCATCGACTCTTGGTCTCAGAATTCAAAATATCCTGTGGTGAGTACTTTCCTCTTATTTTCCGTAGGACTCTTATGAACGTTATTCAGAGACCTTTGGTTTACTGGTATACAAAGCCCTTCATGACCTTGCACCTTCTTATATTTCTGACCTTTTGAATTTTAAAACATACTCTAGGTCATTGCGTTCTTCATGTAAAGAATATTTAGTGGTTCCAAGAAGCAGATTGAAAACATATGGAGACAGAGCTTTCTCTATTGCAGGACCTAAATTGTGGAACGATTTACCTCTAGAGATTAGGAAATGTGCTTCAGTGGCAACTTTTAAGCAATCCCTTAAAACTTTTTTATTTAAGTTAGCATATAGGTTATGAGATTCCTTTTGTTTTAAGATGTTTTTGATTTATATAGTAGATAACTTAGGCTATATTTAAATTATATTGTATATTGTAGATATTTTATAATTTAGATTTTTTATATTCCATTTTGTAATTAGGTAGCGCCTTGGGCAATTATTGGATTTTAGCGCTATATAAATAAATTATTATTATTATTATTATTATAGCCAGTTGCAGGCTATAACTGACTCTGCAAGAAATAATGAGCCATCA
>JAEMWC010000250.1:532500-537500 GCA_016490735.1 Pachyseris speciosa | reverse complement strand
TAAACGCTGAAGTTTTTAGTCCAACAAAACTGGTACTGATGCTGCGTTTTAAACCTCTTGGCTTCGTAGAAAATCGATTGCATTCGCGGGGTAAGGTGATCAAAGATCCTGACATTAGATAAGTTGACACCTTCATCAAGGCCAAGGTTAGCTGGGCGTAAGTTGTGAGACTCATTTCGCAGATTAATCACCTTGGTCCTAGCCAGTCGCCTAACAAATTTGCAAACAATTGGTTTTGGGCCACCATGCGCTTCCCTTGTTGGAACGCGATGTGCCATGTCGATGTCATGAATAGTGACTTCAGCTCCCATCTCCCGAAAAAGCTTGACACATAAGGAACTAGTTTCTTCTGCTGATTCTTTTTCTTTAATTTCCGGTAATCCGACAACTTTTAAGTTAAACTTGTAACTGTACTCTTCAATTTCGTTGACGGCATGACCAACAGCATCAATCTTTGCAATCAGTTCATCCAGGCGAGAACGAGCTTGCTTTAATTTGGCTGTCGCATTGGCTTGAAATAGGATAAGTTCATCATATTGCTTACTAAGGAATTCAAGGCTTTTGATATTCTCTCTGATGGCAGACGGGTCAACATTAACAAGTCCCGACGAAGGTATCGGTTGCATTTGATCAACTTTCTCCCGAAGTTTCTGCATCTCTTGACATAAGGATTCCACTTGGGCTTTTAGCGCTTGGTTTTCCTTTTTGAGAGCAGCTACTGATTCCGGCATTATGTTATTAACAATTAGAAACAAAACTAGCAAAAAACGAAAGAGATTACAAAGCATTTAACAAACGAAAGACTGAATAACAACGGAGCTAAAATTTGTCGTCCATCTTGGCCCGCTAACCGCTGACCACACTCATTGTACTTTTAAGATTCCATCATACGTTTACGGTTTCCAGGCTGACGCTGAAATCAATTATGCTAATGCTTCAAACATAATATGCTGGAAAAACTGAACTTTCCTTATAAGAACCTAAATTTTCATTGACAAATGTTATATGCAGCTATCCTTGTCCAACAGATTGGTGTTCATATAGCAGATGTGACGCATTTCATCCGACCGGAAACAGCTTTGGACGATGAAGCAGCTAACAGAGGCACCACAGTCTACCTAACGGACAAGGTGATTCCTCTCTCAAATTATACCTACGACCAACAGTGGTCCGAGAGACTTTCAGGCTTAAGATTTGCCTTAACAGTGTTTGTGGATCGGCATCCGTCCACCTACGGGGAGACCCCGGCGGTAATGCCCCTACGCGCTTTATATGAGGTCCACCCGATGATGAATCATTGGATCATTGAATACTCCATTTTGCTAATGATCAGTTCCTGGTGAATTGTGGGTAGATCCAGTCCTTTGTGGGGGCAAACGGTCAAAATTACAATTACAAATTACGTCCTAAAATGGCCGTTTGCCCCCACAAAGGACTGGATCTACCCACAATTCACCAGGAACTGATCATTAGCAAATTGGAGTATTCAATGAATTGATTACTGATTACTATTTATGTTTTACAGCGAATTGACATGGTACCAGGCCTCCTCAGTTCAGATCTCTGTTCCTTGAGGTCCAATGTTGACAGGTTAGTCCGATAAAACCCTTTTACAAGGGATGTGCCGCATGAATACTTAAATTTATTAACCGCTACCTTTAGCTTAGCTGCGTTTAGAACACTTGACTAGGCAGTCACGATTTCAAATCCCGGCCAGTCCACCGATGATGGTCTTCTATTCAATGGTGAATGACTTTATAACGAGAGAACGTTAAGCCATCGACCTTGTCTCGTACACCTTCTCTAATAACGCCTTGGGAACGTTAAAGGACTCGTGTTAGTGTTTTTAGAGAAGGGGATTCAGTACCTATTGTTTGAAATCTGGTCAAACTTACAGCATATCCGCGTTTTGCAGGAGATTAGCATGAACAGGACTTTTGTCTACTGACAAATGTCTTTACTATTATAATTGTTTAGTTGAGTGTTTTGCTTTTTGATAGCGTTTTAAGAATTACTTCGTTACCCAGTTTTTTCGAATGAAAACCCCTGCGATAGATTTAGCCAGTATAAAATTGTTGACACTTTACTTTTGGCATAATTTACGACTTACGTTTAGTTGACTTGTGGCCCAGTTGTTCAAAGCACGATTAAGCTAATCCCGGGTTTGTGTGAACTTTGGCTTCGGTTTAATTAATGTCCAATAAAGATTTTCCTCAAATTTTTTCGCCCTTAAGTTTTGAATGAAACTTTTCTTTACCTTGAGTTAGAATTTGCTTTCAAGAAAAACATTCTCAGTGAGCGAAACAAAACCTCGGTTAACTTTTAATCATAAATTAGCACTCAGTAATCGGCTTTCGAACAATTGCAACCGGGCACTGGTCTTGTTTTTTACCGCAAGATTGTGCTTTATTTTAGATTGGCGTTTTCCTGTATATGGCAAATGACTCCACAAGCTGAAATTGTCTCGACGAAGTTTACAAAGAGCATCATCTGTTCAAGGGTAAGTCTTAAAGGAGCACGGTCACGATATTTTGGGTCATTATTAGAGAGATAAAAAAATTCACTCAACTCATGCGAAACAGTGAAATAGCAAATTTTCAGGGAAGATAAGCACCAAACAGACAAGAATAAATGCAAATATGGCGAGGATGGTGAAGGATGGAGAACATTAAAACGGATTACAAAATTACCTTTTCGAAAAAATTTAAGCTAAAGTTTTCAAAAACGTAATTTGTAATCCGTTTCAATCTTCTCCATCCTTCACCATCCTCGCCATATTTGCATTTGTTCTTGTCTCTTTGGTGCTTATCCTCACTGTTTCGCATTATTTAAATGCATTTTTTTATCTCTGTAATAATGACCCAAAATATCGTGACCGTGCTCCTTTAAGTTTATTCTGTCTTTGTTCACTTTTACCGCGCTTGGAACCAGCTGTATGTTTTCTAGGCTCAGTCTCCAGCCGTCGGTGTCTCGGTGCGCCCGCGATCCTCCCCACCGACTCGTCTAACATGTTTTCCAGCACAAATTACCTGTCATCCATTTTCCCGCGCTTAGCACCGGCTACACCATTTTCCGTCCATGGCGTTGGTTATGTGTTTTCCCGCGCTTGACGCAAGTTATTTGTTTTCCCGCGCTTGTCACCGCAAATTGTGCCTTTGGGTTTCAAATTCTAATGTATTACATGGAGTTGTTTTTATGGTAATTAATGTAAGTCTCTTTTGCATCCCACATTTACGTTGTAGAACCCCTTTAGAATGTGGCCATTCACGCTATTTCCCTGTGTATCTTCAGTTGGAGGAACAAAATACACTCGTGAGTGGTGCTTGTTGAACATAAAAGACAGGACGACTTTTCCCTCTATGGGTACCCACCGCGCTTGTTGCTTTCCCCGGCGCTGGGTGATCTACTCTGATCATGCTTTTCTGCATGGTGATCAATATTAATTTTCTCTAATTTAGGTGTCCTTTACGTATGCTGAAGCTCAGATGATAATTGATGACCCAAGTCAAGCTGACGAAATAACTGTAAGCCTCAGACATCTCAACAAGCTGGCAAAGATTCTTAAAGGAAAAAGAATCGACCAGGGGTAGGCAAAGTGCATTGCTTTGTTGTGATTGCAGTGTCCTTGTATGACTCACGCTCAAATTACTGCTATAGCTGAAGTAAATAATGCCTCTTTTTCTTATCTTTTTCCAGCACTTTTCCGTTTACTTTAATTTCTTTGGAGTTAAGCTGACTCCATTGTTCGCTGCGTGAGGCCCTCCTTCCATAGACAATCTCTTATTCACACCAGGCCGTCCATTGTACATCAGTGCCATTCTTCACCACCGCAAACGTGTAAATTATCCCTCCACCTCTGTGGTCACCCTGTTCATTTCTTTCCATTCCTAACTCTCCAGACTGGTCCTTTAGACCATCACTTCACCTACTGTTCCATTCTATAACAATAAATAAATGAAACAGTGAGACTTTTTCCAGCTTGTCAATTCCCTGTTCTGTTGGTTGTAGGGCTCTCACACTTGCGTCACCAGAGGTTCGCTTTCATATCGACAGCGAGACACATGACCCGGTGGATCTACAAACGAAAGAGCTCAAGTAAGTAGGTGTGTCATTTTTGCACGAAACTTTCGAAGTTTTCATTTATCACAAGTAAATTGTCTTCTTTGGCGTCTCTGACTGACAGGACAAGCGGTGTTTTTTCCAGCAGTTTCGCCTGAAATGGCGTTAATTGAGTATAGCTGGTTTTCTTTAAAAATGTTCTTTAAAATAAATCGACGTGCTTGTGTAATATGTAACTTACACAATAGAGATTCTTGCTAGACCCACGGACAGGTGGTTGGGACGGGAAGGAGATATCTCGAGCTAAGTCGGAGACGAGTGAAAGTTTCGATCGCAATGGACAAAGTTGCGTTGTTGCAATTGTTATTCGCTAGCTTACGTTTATCAAACCTCTCTAGATCGCTGTACCCCTACAACTTGCTCGCCATTATTATAGTAGCGTTACAAATCGCAAATGCAGTCTTCCCGTAACTGACGGTAGCATTTTGTCCAGCTGAGTCCAGCACACGTTCGTTGACTCGTGTATTCAATCACGGTTTTACTTCTTTATTCCCAGGGAAACCAATTCTCTCGTGGAGGAGTTCATGTTGCTTGCCAACATCTCTGTAGCCAAGAAAATCTTTCAACATTTTCCAGAGTTTGCTGTTCTTAGGAGACACCCATCACCCCCTGCCGCGAACTACGACATCTTAGTGAAGGCTGCGCGCTCTAAGGTCAGCTTGGCTTTATACTTCACGTTTTTGTTGTTACCTGTAATCGATAATGGAAGCGCCTCTGAGGAAACTTTCTTGCTCAGCACTCGATTGGTGCTCAGTTTTTGTGGTAATAAATGCGCCGTGGACTGATAGTGCCGGATCTGCCTCAAGTATGGTGGCCGAGGACTTCCACTGAGTTTTCAGGGCAATTTGTTTCTTTTTTAAGCAAATAAAATGTGAAACAAA
>JAEMWC010000250.1:500000-527500 GCA_016490735.1 Pachyseris speciosa | reverse complement strand
TCTATGAAAGGTTTATAAGCGTACGGCTTACAGCTGAGATATTTGGACACTGAAGTTAATTGCCACAGGGCTCCTTTCTGTACAAAACGTAGTTGTAAGGGATTTGGTTAACTTATCTGTTTTATTTTCTGGTTTCAGAAACTTTGTAATCACCTGAATTTTCGTCATAAAATGGCTCAGTATGCTGCTCGGGACTCAATTGATTTGCACTGTCAGGTAAGGGGGTAGTCTCATAAGTATGAATTTACTCTCTATACAGTGAAGTGCATCAAACCAATGCAGCCCAATTGCCATGTTATTCATCAAAAAGTAGTCTGTTTAAGTAAACTGTATTTGCGCTTAATTGTTAGCACACAACAGGAAAGTTGTTTCATGAGCGATTGAGCAAACCTAGGATTGGTGTTAACTTCGATGATTGAGGAATTTTCTTAACTATTTCTGCCTTTCAGTTTTGTCCTGGAATCGTGTTCACCTTTAGCTGATAATGACCTTTTAGGAACATTTTCAGCGAGCGAGATGAAAACTTCTTTTATCGGCTTTCGAACAACTGGGTCCTGTGCGGATATAAAATATTTTTGACTACAGGGTTTGGTTTGACAATGAAGTGAACTTGAAACACTTACATAACAGCCTCAAGCAGCTACAGCTAACAGTACATGCACATATGTTTTGGAAAGTTTGTGTCGGTGATTTTGTGGGCTTATTGTGAGGTGGGAGAGTTTTTGAGGAGCTTATGATGGAATTCTATGGAATGATCTACCATGTCAGAGTTTAATGATTGATCCTGTATTCTGTCGCAGCTTTTTTTCCAAAATAAAGCCATAACAGAAGAGGAAGCGTTTGTTTTATTCGTTCGCAAAAATGCTCTTCAAGTTCTGATTCCAAAATATGGCCTGGAGGGAACTGTGTTCATGGACAAAGATGCAACGGGAATTGTTTTCAACGAAGAGGTGACTTTCTTCTCTCCTTTTGATTTCAGCGACGTCAGTAGTAACACATAGTCTAGTCGCTTCATTTTGTTGGCTGATCAATAGACCGATATCACATTTCTGATGAACAATAGATTTTGCCCGTCCAGACTCGTCATCAGGATGAGTTCTAGCTCCCATTGGATTAAGATCCTTTGTGTTTGCTCGTTTTGTGGACGAGGCTGGACGGGCAAATCTATTGTTCACAACAAGCGTGATATTAGTCTATTACTTTATCTCATATTCTGAATGTTAAATAGGAACGTTAGTTGTTGAGACTTTAACCTACCAAATGGAGCTATCAAGCCAGTCAAGAGATACCTCAGTTTGTTGGTTTCTAACTAGAAACCACGGTATGAACTCGCAGAAGTCTAAAACTGGGAATTTGGTCCCCGATCAAATGACGTTCCAGCGACGAAAGTTGGTTGTTTGCTGAGAGTAAAAAATAACTTTCCACATTGAATAGAGTCACTGACTTTGCCCGAGCTCCCGCTGAGTCTTAAGATCATATGATTTAAGAATTAGAACGCTCAATAGATGGAGCTTATTTGGGGTTCATTTTGAACGCTCGTTGAATGTTGTGAAAAGTTTCCCCAGATTCAAACTCTTTCAGAACGAAAGGTGCTTGATTAGAGCCAAGAGAGTATCATCCAAATCTTTTTTTCAGAGCTAATCAACATACAAGGTTGAGCGGTGTGCCCATTTTATCCAACGTATATTTCGCTAGTTAATTTGAGCTTTGTTTGCTTTCAAAGGAGCCTTCCCTGAAAATTGATGACGTCACTTATGGACTGTTTGACCGAGTGGTCGTGAAAATTCACGTCAACAAGTCCTCGACGGAAAACAAGTTTTTGTCCTTTAGCCTCATCTCGAAGGTATTTATCAGTGGTACACGGATGTAAAATGTAAAAACAAAACAGTAATGTAAAAAAATACGCATCAAAATCAATTCCAGAGGCTTGCCCTCAGGAGGTTCAGTGACCGAGGGGTGGGGGCTGATTATTTCTCACTATTTCCGTCAGACCAGAGATTTTTCCATTGCCAACCGAGTGCAAGTGTGTTTACTGAGTGTCTGCCACTCCCTCCCCTCCCTTCCTCCCCTCTTGGGTTTCATCCTGACCAGTATGCAAAATTTAATTTATTTTCAGATCGGAATCTGTGTCACCATGTGAAAGGCCCCGCTGCTAAAGAGCGCATTGTTTCGCTCCAGAGCTCCCCACCCCCACCCCCCCCCCCACCCCTCGCCTTCCCCCGACAAGAGTAATGTGAATTGGAACGTTTTTCTGTGTTTTCAATTAGGGCAGCAGTGCGAAGCAAAGTATTGAGCCCCCCTCTAAGAAGACCAAGTTTGTTTGACAGTGGAGTACTGTAACTATTTCGTAACAGAGCCCTCTCTGCAGTCAGGCTTCTGTGAATCAGAATCAGTAAAAAGAGCAAAAGAATGGAAGGTTCCCTTTTAGAAGGATGGCGGCGAAGGCGTGAGTTCCTGGAAGAACATGGAGCATTTGTATGCAAAAGCTTGGAAATAATACCGTGCTGCCATTACAAATTACGCGACGGTTCACGTGTGACACTATGCCCAGTAAACTCGGACAGGTTGGGGTTCATTTTGGACTAACCGGTCGAGGGAATGAACTGCTTACAGAAGTCGCTTGATCGCTTAAATTCGTTTTTGTACATCAGTGCGGCTACATCATGAGAGAACTGTACAAATCAACGTTCCCGGCCCAGCGAGTTTTAAAACATGTCTCAGTGGAATGGACTATTTCCCACAATGAAGTTTGGACGGGTTAGGGCAGGCGTTCAGAAGGTGGACAAACCATGAACGAGACGCTATTGGTTCTGGAGTCCCGGATGAAATTTTGCAGTCGCAACACTGCCCCGAGGAACCGTTCATTGTCAATAATCAACCAGGATATTTTAGGGTTTTTTAGTTCCGGCGAGCGCCGGAGTGAAAGGATCAAATGTTTGATGAACTTGATTTTGACGCGGATACAGCAACCACCCTGAAGTATTAAACAAAAGTTGACTTTGGTAGCTACTGGTTTGCACTGACGGATAAAAGGAGTGACATTTGAGTTGTTAGCTTGTTGACAATGCACCAACGACCTTTAATCTTTTATATCATCTTCTGACACGAGACAGTTTTTTTACCAACAAAAACAGTTTAATTAATTCAGTATGATGTCAACCTATTGTGGATAATCTTCTGCGATCATCTGCTGTCCTAGTGAGATGGCTGTACATTAAAAATCAATGAAAGCTTAACCAAGCTTCCAATTTTATTTTCCGAAGGTGTTCCAGGGCTGTGCTTTAGCAGCGCCCGGCGGCTCCTGGTAACTTAGTTTTGCCTTTGGGCGACAAGTAGTCTCCTTCGCAGTGTCCCCTTGGGGAGAGCGTTGCGTGATATCCCAAAAAGCAGCTGCGAAGGAGACTAGGCGACAAGGAAATCCTAGTTTTTGCACACAATTACTATGCTGGGCACCGACTGAAATTCATAGTTTCAGAGTTCTGGGCTCCGGTCCCAAACATTTGAGCACAGCCTTGTGTTCAACTTCCCAACTGTCAAGAATTTTATCAGTTTTGCAAACAGTTAAGCTGCCATCTAAAAACGAAGCTGCAAAGCACGTGGTTATTTCTATATACATTTATCTTTGACAATTAAGTTAAGTGTAAGATTACAAATTAATTATCATTTTTTTGGCGATTACTTAAACAAGAATTCGTTTTTTGAAGAAGTGTTCCAGTGTCAAACAATCTTCAAGTTTTTCTTAAAACCCGAGGTTCGTTAAGTCAGATGACTAAAATCTCATGGATATAAATCTTTATACGTATTTTAACATTCTTATAAAGAAT
Organism: Pachyseris speciosa; assembly: GCA_016490735.1. Lineage (NCBI taxonomy): Eukaryota > Metazoa > Cnidaria > Anthozoa > Scleractinia > Pachyseridae > Pachyseris > Pachyseris speciosa. The sequence continues at coordinate 523,676 of JAEMWC010000250.1, read as the reverse complement.
ATCGGTCCCACGTATTGGTTTGCTTAAATGCTTATGAAATGGATTGAATTTGTTTGCCGGAATACGAACGTAGTCGAAACCCTTTAAATTACCGTGTTGGACACATCAAAAATATGATCACTTAACTCAGTTCTTGGTCAGCTGACTGTTTACACTTCATTTCTGTTGATTCCAAGACAATAAGACTCGGTGCCTTAATTTGCGCTGTGCTCAGATTATGTAGTTCAAGTTAAATAAGTGAATCGCCTTTACTCACGTCCTAAAATAATTTGAACATGCATAAGTACAATGTGTTGGGATTCCCTTCGCCCGTCCAGCTGACTTAACATGGCAAGTGGTCCTAAATATTCTGAGAACTCAGCTCATCTAAAACCATCATGTCTAAGAAATTTTGCTAAAATTTGTTACCTCGCCAAGGTAAATTAAATATATAACATAACGCTCACCGTATATACAGTTAAAACCTTTACAAATACAGATTGCCAAAATTTCCTCTCCTTCAGACAAGTCTTAGTGATTAAGAACAGACCTTAAAGGGAACTTCCACTCTTACAACAAATTGACGCTAAATTGTAGGCAATAATTACTCGATTTCAAATTTTGTTTTAAAACGTGGATTTAGCATTTAAGTGTACAAAAAATGGATTTTCCCGTATAACGGTTGCCCTATTGTTTAACACAAAGGATTTTCTGCTTCATTCCTGACAATAGCTGAAACCATTACACGTCATTAAATCGAACGTGGCCGCGCCCGGGAAATTTGAAAGCGAAAATAGGCGATGATCTATCCTTTTTTTTTTGACACTTAAATGTTATATCCACGTTCCAAAACTAAATTTGGAAGCTACAACCAGTTGCAAAAATACTTGAGACACTACACTAAATTCCGACTGACTGTTTTAGGAGAAAAGTGTGTTTTTTATTGGAAGTGTCTCAACATTTTTGCAACTGGTTGTAGCAATTATTTCCAACAATTAATTTAGAGTGAATTTTTGCAAGAGTGGAGGTTCCCTTTAAGCTAAGGTCTGTCAGCAGTCACCAGGTCATCGCTTATTTCTTCTTCTTTTTGTTTTTAATTCTCATCAGCAGAACTTCCGATCAGTCTCCTCGAAATGTTCAAAACAAGTTATCTTCTTTTAACTAAAGGAAGGCTAAGAGGTGGTAAGGAATTTTAATACTGAGTGTGCCAACACTCTCACTCTTCCAGCTTTGAAATACTGACAAGGATGAACTGGCTGAAATGTCGATTCTCTGGTGGCCTCATCTGGGCCTCAAACTTGTGTTTTGCTACGCAGTAGACCGTATTTGAATGACTTAAATACCTTCAAGTTACTATGAAATTTCTGTTGAAAATTGAATGACTCCTATGTAAGGTTCGTTTCGTTTCGAGGAGAGAAACAACCCTGCTCCACATAGTTATATGGACTCTCCGTTATTAACTGTTTGAAAATATATTCCTTGTTGTATTTAAAAATAACCAGCCCGTTGGAAAATATCACTCAGCGAAAATGTGCAGCTCGTTATAAGCACATAAATCCGTTGGGGTGTTGCAGTTGGTCAGGCGGGCACATACATTTGTAGCTTCCAGGGGTGTTAACACACTTGTGTTGGCACAAATAAGAATATCTTGAGCATTCGTCGATATCTGGAAAAAAGAAGCGAAACCGTCCCGTAAGAAATCTGAAATGAGATGTGAGGTACTCCGCTTGGCAGATAAAGAACAAAAGGGAGGACAAAGGAGATTCGCGAACAACGCGTAAAAAAAGTGGAAGATAGGCAGTAACCGGACAGCTATCAAAATCTTACCACCTCCCACCCTCCCCCCGGACAGCTATCAAAATCCAACCACGTCCCACCCCTCCCCCCAACAAGAAATGTAAATCACATGTTTACCTTTGCACGTTTTCCTGTCGGGCTGTAGCATGAAGCCGTAGTTGCACGAGCACCTAAAACTTCCTGGATAATTTTCGCACCTCTGACTGCAGCCCCCGTTTGACGTTGCGCATTCGTCTTCATCTACAAAGATTAAGAAAAACAGCGACCGACTCTTCAGAATACATTGTCCCTTGCTCAATTGTAGTTTCAGTACACAAGCGACGAAGATTGTAACATTTTACCTCCGCCGGATGAGATGCGAAGAAAGGTTTGGATTTGCCTCACACAATACTACTGAGTGCGTGCACTGAAATCTACCACCAAAAAGGATCTCAACACAACCAGTTAAACATCGTTTACTTACCAACACAAATATTTTGTTTGTCACTGACAAATCCCCTGGGACAGTCACATTCGTGTCCACCAATGGTGTTACGGCATCGTGAGGGTGAAGGACAAATCCCAGGATACAACGCGCACTCGTTTATATCTGCAACAACAGGAAGACACGTTACTTGGATCTCGTTTGACAAAGTTTTCATTTTGGTGTTTTGTTCCGATATAATATTAAGTTATATCCTTTCCATTCAGGATTTTGGTGGTATTCCTTCTTAACTGTTTTTTTGTTTTGGAATATGATTGGGTTTAGTTATAACACTGATTTACTAGCTATTGACCGATCAAAAAGTCTACAAAATCCGTCGACGGTGGTTTCCTTCACTTGATGCTCTTCGCATGTGTTCCATCCCGTGCTTGGCAGCGTTTTCCCGCGCTTAGCAGCGCGCGCGTATTTTCCCGTGCTTAACAAACGTCGCATCTATTTGCCTCAAGCTCTGACTACGTTATCTACAAGATTTCAGGTTTGCAAAAGGGCTTACTTTAGATGAATGTACAAGTTTCACGAAATTCGCCAGAAAAATTACTTTGAAACATTGACATAACATACCAACACAAGTCTTGAGGTCATCATTGAGGCGAAATCCTCGTCTGCATGAACAGAAATATGATCCAGGAGTATTACGACAGTTGTGGTGGCAGCCATCGATACCTCGCGTGCACTCGTCGATATCTGAATGCACAAACAAAAAGAACGATGTAAGGTTAGACAGGTGCGGAAACAGTTTACGTCTTCGGTAATATTACAATTTCTCTATTTACTGTGCATATTAAAAAACGGTTTTATTCCCTCGCAGGAACAGCAGCTGCGCCACCAAAACATGTTTAATTATAATTTTTGGCTTTTCAGAATACTCCAAGGCTATAGTATACCCTACACAACAAGCCTAAACACAGAACGGAATAGCCTGTATAGCAACCTCTCACGCGCTGGCCTTCGTGGAAAAGTCCTTCCATGACTACGACATGTACCCACACCCCATCCAAATACGTTGTTCTTTCTTTCCTTTCCGCTCATCAAGACATTGATGGCATACATGCTTTAGTAGTATTATCATAGAGGCCCTCACGTGTGGTCATCTCGCGTGCGTGCGTGCGTGGCATACATGCTTTAGTAGTATTATCATAGAGGCCCTCACGTGTGGTCATCTCGCGTGCGCGCATGCACTAACACTGGAAGCCCTCTAACCTTCTCAAGCGCACAATGCGCAGGCCTAAGAAATTTACAAACTCCTACTTCAGTAAAATCGTCCTCGTACCTGTGCAGGAGATGCCGTTTTCATTCAGTTCATAGCCCTCACTGCATGTACAGCGGTATCCTCTTGGTGTGTTAATACAGTTCTGGTGACAAACTCCTTTAAACAAATTACACTCATTTACCTCTGAAAGAACAAAGCGAACAGAAAACAGTCAAAAATGTTATTCAATATCCGAGTGATCGGACTAGTCAAGATTAAGGACCTGTTTACATGGAGGTTCCGCTAGTGTCCACTTTTCAGTGTGTAGGGTTGTTATTTTGCGGTCTGTTCTGCGTAGTAAGCAGAGGCAGTTAACGTTAAACGTTAAACCTGCCCTGGAACATAACGCTGCCTTAGCTAAGCTGCGCCACGTTCTCACCCCGGCTGGCCGGGTAACCCGGTACGAACCGTTTACATGGCAAAAATCTAGCGCGATTAGAAGGGTGCTCCGGGCAAGTAGACAGGCTAGGGTGCCCCGGCGTGTCAGCCAGTTGCGAGCAGGGTCGTGTTACCCTGTCTTGCGTGTAAATGCTTCAATGCGTTTTCACAAGAAAAGTATGAAAAGTTGTCTCTCCCAGGGTAGCTCGGTTAGGACACCCTCCCTCGATGTAAACAGGTCATAAATAAAAGAGCTTAAAGAAACAGTGGGGTGAACAAAGGAATTCGTTGGGGAGTGTCTATTCTCGCTTTTTACGGCGTGATTCTTGCACAGACTAAATGGCTACATGTCTTTTCAATTAACACGGTTGAGCAGTGAAGTCACTTGTCTTAACTCAATAGCGTGGTACGGGGCTTATTTCTTTGCGGTAGCAAGTTTGAATTTAAAAATTTTGTTGATACAGCCAAATATCAGCACCCCATTACTCAGCTTAAGGCATTTTGTTGTTGTTTCGATCTTTGCTCCGAAAGTTAAACAACACTCCACTCGATACGCCCTTCATAAAACTTCAGAACGTCTGCTTTAATTTAAACGATAATCAGTTCGAAAAAGAATTTCGGAGATCATTACAGATGCATGCGGCTGAGCATGATACAAGGCCGCTGTTTACTGATCCGCAACTTTTAATTTCATTTAATTTAGTGAAGGAGTATGCCAAGTGAGTCTGGGTATCAACGATAACGGTGCCATATTAATTGATTTAAAGGCTAAATGAAAACTGATATTGCATCAATATGTGATGAGATAATTGTCCCGACAACTAAGGTTACTGTTAAAAGTTTTTTAAAGCGTTAAAAGACCCCCTTGTTTACTTGATTACTTTTTTATCCGTAAGCGGCCTGTAGTTTAAAACTTGCCGACAGAAAGTTTTAAAATGGTGACTGACCAGTTTTGTTTTCCCAATAAATTAACGCACCGGAAGAACTCTTTGACTCTTTGTGTAACACCCCCTGAAGGGTCCAAACATTCAGACACAGTGGCGTTTGGAGCTTGCTGAGGCTAATTACAGTCTTCTGGGTTAATTTGCTTTTCACAGATGTCTTAACTTTCTGTTAGAAGTCCTATTTTTTAAAACATTTACCGAATGGCGCGCAGATGTCAAACATATTTCAAGTAGTTTGAGTGTCTTCATTGGCCTCCAATCTCTATGGGGTCTTTTCTCTGGCTTTTCATTTTGTTGAATTTCCAACGTTTAGTAGGAAAAAGCTGAAAAAAACCAACTCAGTAAGCTACATCCAATCAGAGAGAAGCTGCCTTCCCGACCGAAGAGATGTGACTTGGCTCAGTTGCAAAATTGTTCCGGCCGTGCTCAGTTCGATTTCTGTACGTATGTTGGGGTAACTTGAAGAAAATGCTATGCTTCAACCATTGCCATTGCTAGCGTCATTTATGCAATGCCAAAAAAGGCGTTGCATAAAATCATAAAAGAAGGATAGAAGCATGACGGAAATTTTTACTGGTTCAATCGGGAACTATCACAAAGCAAATTAAAAGAAATTTAGTTATTCTCCCTGGCCGTCATGGATTTCTCATGCGCGATCGGTCTATGTAAGTTTTCATGTAAGTCTCCATGTAATCACAATTGATTGCAGTCGATCAAAGATTAAAAACATGTAATTGATTACGTCTTCTGAGATACTCTGCGATTTATTTCACAGAATAGCCCTGTTATCAAAAAATGGCAGCTGATCTACCTATCCAGTGCGAACGCCTGTAATCATGACGAACACGTAGAAACCAGCCTTAATGAGAATATCTCAGGCATGGAAAACGAGTGATAGTATATTATGACTATTCGCTCTAGGGAAGGGCTCGTCAAAAACAAATTCCATGTGTTGGCAAACAGTAACGCAAAATCACAAACTATTCGAAAGCTTGACTCACCAACACACGTTTTTCCGTCTGGACCCATAGCAGTTCCCGGTGGACACGAACAATTACCAAACTTGTTACATTTCTCAATGCAAGCGATGTCGTTCGGTGAACATTTGGTCTTCTCTTCTGCGGATAGAAATTACACAGACATACAATGATCGCATGCACTTTGTTCGGATGTGTTTCATTCCAAAGAACTAAACTTTGAAGTCAATTCTCGAAAAAGAGATTCGGACGTTGATGACGATAAATGTAACAGCTTTGAAGAGAATTCTAAAAAAAGTTTTCATTGTATCCATGACAAAAAACACTGGAGATGTACAATGACTAAAATGCAAAGGTTTCTAAAATTAAGAAGACGAAACTAACAAACAGCCCTTCGCTTTGGAGCGAAACTGCAACACTTCCACAATTCCATTCCATCGGAACATGTATTCTGAAACTTCTCGGTTAGTTTCTCGTTTGTAAATGTTTGTCGTAGTTATCGGAGGTTAGCCAAATTAAATATACATGGGAACGTAGTTTACTGTTTTTACGGAAAACTCTTAACAAAACTTTAATGATCGTTCTTAAGTTTACGACTAAATCAACTCGTAAGTATACGAAAAAATTATATAGCCCGTGTAGGGTCAACCAACAAGTATAGAACTATTCTTCGTTAATTCAGTAATTTTTGAAAATTACTGGGCTGGGTTGCTTGAAGCATGGTTAGCGCGAACCATTCGTAGGTTGTCATGGTATTTAGCGCTAACCATGCTTCGAGCAAAAGGGCCCTGGTGTATTCCTTCTCTACCTTTGCACATGGTCCTGTCAGATTGCAGTTCGAATCCTGGTCTACAGGAACAGGAAAATGAGCCCGCAGTGTTTGTGCACAGCTGTGAACACGGCGAATACCTGCACTCATCAATGTCTGGAAAAAAATTCATACATGGTCATCAATATTACGGTAGTTGCCCTCTACCTGAATAATTCATTGTCTTTTCTAAGCGATTCAAATAATCATAATCACAACCTAACACGATCTAGCGAAAGCTGGTGAAATGCGCCAATTTCTGCAGAAGATGACCTTCGACCAGGTGAACGAATTCTGGTCCCTCCCACGGCAATAATCACTTTTTAAAACGTCGACAAATTTTCGATTTCCATATACATTGCTCAGACGCCACGCTGAAATCTGTGCCCCTGTTTCCCTCTGTTTGTTATATCCGAGGCGCTTTTTCAAGCCAATGCAGTCGCGTAGGGATAATGCTCACACTCACCAACACAGTTATAGCCGTTCATGTGCAGCTGATAGCCATCCCGACACATGCATTGAGGGACGCCTTCATACGCTATACATTTGTGTTCACACTTGAGTCCTTTCCTACACCCGGTCTCACTCAGCCAATCGCGAGCAGGGGCGGGCACCTTGGTGTCACTCGGTGACCGCGCTGCACCAGCTGAAAAACAAGCGAGAAACTGGATTTATAATCAATTTCTTAACTCAAATTGAGCAAACAGAAGGACTTTCCTTGGAATGTAACTTTTTCGTGATTACAGAGGTTCGTAGATTAAACGTCCACCCGCAACCTGTGGCCCTTGTACGTCTCTGTTATTGTTATTATACGGGAAATCGCATGGTCGGCTCACTTGTCGAAGTGTCAAAAACACTTGCGCGAATGAATAATAATAATAATAATAATAATAATAATAATAATAATAATTACAATTAACATAGCGCCAAAATCCAAATGTTCTAAGGCGCTTTTACAAATCTTAAATGAGATCTGACAATTAAAAACGAAAAATGTATATATTACATGAATATATATGCACCGGATATGCATGAATATTTCCCGAATAATAACAACATAACCTATGCGCATGTTCTTTGTTCTTCGGCGGTACAGCCTAGAAACTAAGTAGCAAACTGCCTTCTCTTTAGGCAACGAGGTAAACGAAAAAGTAGACAAAATTCGATTAAAACAAGCTACCCAACTCGTTCTGCAAAAGAGTACACAAACAACCACAACCAAAACAGGCGCAAGAAAACAGTTTTTCTTTTCAAGATAATGACGGCTTACCTGAACAAGAAGCGCCATCGCTTTGCAGAGTGTAGCCATCTCTGCAGCGACATTCAGCTTTGGCATTAAGCTGCTCATGACAGAAGTGTTCACACTTTAAAAAGCCGCTGTGGCAGGAACTTTTCACAACTGCATCATTGAGAGATAAAAAGACAACATTTTGGAACGCTGGCGATGCGAGAGTACTATCTTACATGAAGGGAGATGTGACGATGGTAGGGAGGGGTGGAGCTAAAAAACCCGGTAGAGGACACACCTCCCAACTCACCTCCTGTTAGTGGAAATCACATTCCATGATCTATCTGATTTGCTACAAGTATTTAAACAAATGAGAGACCGTGACATAGACTTGCAGCTGAAACCAGAAACGGGCTTTGAGAAAGTCTAACAGTGACAAGACGAGAGTAAGCCTATTAAAAGTAAACTGTATTTTTTTTTTAAGTAAAGAAGTTTGTTTTGGCAAATGTGCCATCATCCAATGTTATTTCCTGGTGATATTTCGTGGTTAGATGGACAGATTAATGTCAAGTATTTTTCGTATTGCTTTCAAGCGCTACAAGACTTGTTGGAATCAAAAGAAACCGAAAACTAATGGCTCACTTTTGTTTATCACTACTATACGAGGTTTCTCAAACTACAAACAGCTGTCTTAGGCTGAAGATGGCCAGGATGCCAATGGCTTGCCTTCGGAAAACAAAAACTGGAACCGAATTTTGAACTTGTTTCCTTGCGTCTAAGAAAACGTCACCAAAAAGGTGGCGTGGTTTATTTTCGCTTCAAACAACACTTGAGATCTCAGTTCTTGGAGCAGTTTATAAAAAAATTTAGTCTTAACTTCAGTGCAGTGTTGTAAGGCAACCACGTCAAAACCCTAAAGATGTAGCCTCTTGAACTCTTAACTCTCGGTATCAAAACGCATCTTTTCCGCTCTGTTCTTTCTATACTAATACTAGTGGAGAGAATTCAGTTAGACATCGATCGATGCGTTTCATCGGCTGTGATCTTTTACAACGCTCTGACAAAGCTAAGTTGGTGTTTTATCAACTGGAAATTTGGCTACCAGAAACTGGATACAAGTGGCCACAACGAATTTGAGGATTAAACAAACCTGATGACAAAAAAACAGTGCGCCACAATTCTGTGCGAGTGTAGAGTATTTGTCTTGTGTTTTGTGCTTGACAGGAGTCAGTATCGAATTGCCACTTGACAAGCAGCCTTTCGGGAAAGATCTACTGAGGTGAAGGTTTCATTTGAAAGACGACACGAAAGGTATTAAACCTTCATTTCATAGCAAAGTGACTGACAGTATAAAGAAAGTTCATACACTGATCTCAAAGACGCAGCGGGGAAAAAGGCTTCAACAATTACTGTATTTTGCTTTGCAGTAAGAGAGCTCTAGAAATTAGGCCACAAGGATATAATCAAGCCATCCAAAGACAGAAGGAATAAATGCATTGAGAACACAGAACCACTCCTTTAGCTATGGCGTAGAGTCTGACACTAAGGAAATAACGTTTTATAAACTGTTCAGGAAGCAACTTATTTTGCTCATGTTTTGCCACCCACTTCAAACGTTTCCTAAACATTCGTTTAAACTCATAAGTGCTGTCCACTTTGTTGCCTAACTAAAAGACCAATGCAAAGAACAAACAGCCAAAGAAATCAAATACGTTTCCACTAGAGGATTGAAATGGAACACTTAAGTTTATAGAAAGAAGTAGATTAAAAGAAATTTGTGTTGACAGACAACTCAAGGCGAATACGCGAAGACTGAAAATAAACCCCGAAATGAAAACTCAACAGTGCGGCGTCGGTCACGATGATTACACTCTGCAGAGCGGGTTCACTAATCTTTCACCGCACATAACTATAATTTAAATTGCGATTTTGCTGCATTTTGAGACAAACTGTACTACATGGAACGGCCCTGTTCAACACTTTTCATTGAATTACATAACTATACTTTAAATTGCGATTTTGCTGCATTTTGAGACAAAATGCACCACATGGAACGGCCCTGTTCGACACTTTTCATTTGAATTAGTTCAAACACTCGGCCGTTTGAGAAAGAGGCGGTTTGAAAGATACAACTATAAAATCGCTAGCCAAGACCGCATCGTCCCAAGCTGCTTTCTTTGAAACTACTCTCGGTATAAGGATTGACGCACACCAATAGCGATTTAAATCGAAAGAAAAACGATCTCGCCTATTCATGTAACACGTATCCTCAAAATAGCCTATCATTCTGTCATCAATCCGATAATAAGCTTAGGTTATTTCTTTAATGGATCCGCTCGGCTGTTCTTACTCTACAAGGGGCACCATCGGAGGAAGCGAAACTCTTTAAGCTCATAGCATGCAAGGAAACAAAAGAATAGGCTAACTTATTTACATTCCGTGTTCTTGAAACCTTGGCTAACAGCGAGAAAACAGATATTACTGCTATTTCGAGGCCCTTTGTTTGTCGTGATAACCTCTCCTTTCTTGGTTAGGGTATCAATAATACACAGTGTCAGACCCCGGAAACATAATGTAAATCTAATTATGTTAGTATTGCCGACCCAGCTCGCACATCAAGGCATTTGCTGGATCGTTATTCACCGGAGAGTAAAAATAGAATCATTTCAGTATATTTCAACATCATCAGTTAAGTGTGTTAGGCCTGTAACGATCAGAAGGGCGTCTTTATTTAGGTAGAGTTGATATTAAATAACAAATAAGTAGACAATGGTAACAGGACTAGCCTCGCTCGTTTAAAGAAAGCACGGGGTGTTGCCAGATGGGTCAATGCGCACTTGAAAAGCAAAAACGCGAAACATGCGCGATAGTCACGAGAGATCATGAAAGAGACGTAAAGAGAGAATCACCAGTGTTGACTCCACACGGCGCCAAAGATGCTGAACAGGGTCAGCGGGAGGAAAACGACATTTGTGATAACACATTTCCAGAATAACTATGCTCCCACGCAAAATATTTGTGAACATAACATTCTAGAAAGAGGCAGAAGAAATGACGCTGTTGCAGCTTTTCATTTCACCAGAATGTTGCTAATTTTCGAATTATTTTAGCACTACTGAAATGTTTGCAACCTAGCCCCGTCGTTCTGAAAATTATTTGCAGAAGTTTTTTTTTATTGCAATCTATATGCACGAAGCGTTGTACCTCAAAGTGATCCAATGAAATTAAAATAATGCGTATTTTTCAGTCAAGACCAATAGTACAAAGCAAGGAGAACATAACATGAAAAAAACTAAAAGTGCTACAATTTGGCAAAAAAGTTTCCCCTCATCTTTTCTTTTTTATCTACATTTTTAACTCAACGAAACGTTAATTTGATGCAAGCCGCAAGAGACTGACTGAGAGTGTCACTCGTCCCTTCTTTTCACAGTGTTCTAAGGCATTTTGCGAGTTATCACTTTGTCAGCTCAAACCCAAGAGTTGAGAAGTTCTTTCATGCAAGAGTGCAATCTGGGAACGGAACTATAATGGCAATAATGGCGAGAATTATCTGAAATGTCAGCATTCCTGTTCCAACCTTAATAATATACATGAAAAAATTTCTCGATTCTGATTGGCTAAGAGATATGCAGTTTTTAGGAAACACCGGTGCAGAAAAAAGGTAATTCGGTGCAGAAAAAAGGAAATACAGTGCAAAACAAGGTAAAAAACTGAGGATTCTGATTGGTTGATAAACAAAAGGCGCTGCGATTGAGCGTCTGAAGAGCTGCAAGCGACTCGGCGAGCCAAAACAATGGCTGGCTTTTTGAGCAGGTTTTCTTTCTTCGTGACCGCAATAACAGCAGAGAAGCTGCAAAACAGCTCTAAAAAGGAGAAACGGCTGCGAAAAGCACTGTATTTTAGCTGTCTGTTTGGAAACAGTGGTGTCCAGAGAAGGGAATTACCGACGTAATTGGAATTACGAGTCCGTTGATGGAGTGACGCCGAGATTAATAAACAGACAAGGACAAACAAGGCGAAGATAACGAACTAGAAAGCCTGAAGGTAATAATTACAGCGCTTGATAGACACTTAGCAAACAAAGTAGCCTTATAGCTATAGCCTTTAATTGTTTAGCCAGTTTTTACAGCTAAAAACGCTTTAAAAACATCGAGAAAACTGTTGTTTTGGTTCACCTAAGTTCGTTGCATTGCTTCTGCAACGTTAAGAAGCTATCTCGCAATTTTTTCATGTATATTATTAATAAGTAATCACATGATTTTTCTCGTGCAATTTGGAATAAATAAGCACTTGTAAATTTTTTCAAAGACCACAAATTGCACGAGCCCGTAATTTTGTGAGTCTTTGAAAAAATTTACTCGTGCTTGTTTATTCCAAATTGCACTCGAAATCATGTGATTACCTATACAAATTAGTGAATCAGGTTGAATTAATCCATTGTAAAAGCTTTGGTCTCAAAAATAAACCTTTTTTCTCGGCAGGGCAGTTTTCCACTTATTGTGATTGTACTTTTCATATCGTTCCAAAGCGCTAGCTTAGCGTGCGTGGCACGCACTAGAAAGGGAAAGGGAGGGGGAAAGCGGGCGCACGATTAGCGTGAATGGCCAGCACGTTGTAAATGCATTGCGAAAATGCAAACGAAATACAAACCATTTCAAGTTAGACTTTGATAATTCTATAAATCAAACAGTAGTACAGGAATGGACCGCTTTACCCGGCGGAAATAAGTCAGGCATTCGCATTATTAACACGTGGTCTCTTTTATCCCGAGAACTGTTCAGCCAGTTTCCTTCGGGCCTCTCCCATCCACACTGCTTTTCACTATGACCTATTTAAGCGACTCCGTTCAAGAAGAAATTCTCCACACGATGCTTAAGTAAAATCCTCATGAATAAGGTTTTGTCACAATTTTAGTTACTTGACATGAAAGGAAAACCAATCACCAATAGCAGTTTATTTTCCATATTAGTTCTCATTTGACACCAGTCCAGGAATTCAAAAGCTAGACCAACCTTATTATGCAATACAGGAAAATGCACCACAAGAAAAAACCGTTCAGTGGTTTTCATTGGAAAACTCATGTTCATTAAAATTCTGCTCATAGACTCAAAAACTAGAATCCCCTTGTGCAGCCTAATAAAAAGTTACCGCAAAGTCAAAACCTTACATTTCAATGGTGACGACTTTAAATTTCACCCGCACTTTGGAAACTTCAAGCCAAATGAAGTTATCAACTTCTAATTCCATCATCATGTTCCACAGCGAGTTTTTCACTTGTAATCGCATGTTATGCCAGCGGGATATTACAATAAATCAATCAAAGTTTACTTGAGTATACATTCCATGCAGGTTGTTAAAAGATGATACAGTCTAGTCATAATCATCTTTGTACGGGCGGAATTTTCTCATGATCCCGGCTGGAACTAGAGGATAAAACAATTAATCCAATAATTTCCCAAATTATAATGGCAATTTCCCGGTTTTGATTTCTTACACCATCTACTTTGGGGCTAAGATACAGTGATCTTAAATCTGTGAACGAGTTGTTTTGGTCTGCAGCAGTGTATCAGAGACTAAAATAGTTTTCTTTTTTTTTTTACCAAAACGGTTCTACCACCCGCATCCAGACCAAACCCACTCTTACGGAAAGGTCTTACATTTCACGGTTGCCAAGTGAAGAAAAAAGGGAAAAAGCAACAATTAAGTGACCTTTCAATTTCTAGAGTTAACCAAATTTTAACCATTGGTTCTAGTATGAACTTTTGGAGTCCGCGGTTGATATCCTAGAATTCACATCTGGTGTTGGGCGGGTGTGATAAACCGAAGGATAGACTGTTGCACCACTAAATGGTGAGCTACTAAGGCTTTTGCTGATATTAATTCCAAAAACCAAATGGTTATGCTAACATTTCTTTAACTAAAGTCATACCACAATGAACTGCATAGAAAAGCTGCCTGTTAACTGCAGTAGTTTCATAGTTCGTGAGCGAAACCTCCAACAAACCAGGGGAATATTCCACCACAAAAGAGTGTCAAAAGACCGCAGCAAAAGCTGTTTTCAATCGCACAGAACTGAGATTTGTTTATACGTAAAACCTATGATTACTACGATCAATGTTGAATATATAATTAGACCTCTGAAAAACTACTACAAAAAAATCTGAATGCGGACAATAATCTGAATGCGGACAATACCGATCGAGTCTGTTTGGCTAACGGTTCTCTGAGAGGTATAAGATTGCAATCTACGTTTCCGACACTACCTTGCAAGTGCGCTCAGACGTAGCGCCCCAAGAAATCATCCCAAATTTTCATTTTGAACAATATTTGAAGAAGGCCTGTAACTGAACACGCGAAAATAACGTTTTCAGGAATAGTGCTTTTTTTATCCATATTCAAACGCAATAGACCACACTAACTATAATTTTGCATGGCTCGCCCCGCAGCGAAGAGAGAGGTTTTTCGGAATTCCATATCTTGGAGGACCGGAAGAAAGCTACTGACTGAACTCTCAGGTCTCAGATTAATTAAACATATGTTTTTATCTCGTTACCTAACTGTCATTATATTCCACTTGGCAACAGACAAAACCAGGTTTTGCAGAAATCCCCGTGCTATTTCGGTTTCTTAATCGCGTGCGTGTGCGGGCGTTATATAAGATCTAACTTTCCGCTTGCCAACAGATAAGGATTTCAATTTAGCAAAAATATCTGCGTTATATATTTCGGTTTGTGCCTTCTCGCGTAAGTCTGCGGTCGCCATGAAGTTATTAAAAACTGCTTAAGTTACAGCCGTTTCACGAGGCGTTGAACTCCTGGCTTGAATTGCTGTTTACCATTCAAGAGTGTATTTTTAGCTTAAATACGTGACAGAAACTGGAACTCGACCTAGCTGCTAAAGGCAGTCCAAATTTCGACTCTGGTTTGACCTGCTTTCAGTTCAGCTTCCCTTCTAAATACATTATTAACTACGACTAAGTTTTAATTCTGTGTGCTTTAACTTGTTTAAGTTGAATTATTTTTCGATTTCTATTTCAGTGAAAAGTTAAAAAGGAAGTAAACTTGATAATGATGTGAACATGACCATTTTTCTGTTCTCGTTAACTAGAACCTCCCAGTATCGTGATTTTTACCCGGAAAAGCAATATTTGCAAGGAAGTTATCGTAAAGTATCGATTTGATGACCACAAAAATGCTTTCTGATGGAGGCGTTTCCTTAATTTTGAGTTCAAACACTTATCCATGTGAAACAGAAACAAGTAAATCGAAAAAATATTTTGTGAAATTTAAGTCTCCAGCTGTCAAATCCACCAGACATCACGAAAGACGTTTATGTCCTCGCAAGAAGCAAGGAGAGAAGAGTCAAAGATCAGCGAGATTCCATTTGTAAAAATAAAATAACCAAACGATATCAGGTAAAGTTTCCGTTACTAGTTATGCGCGAAGCATGGAAACCGCGATCTCCATGCTACAAAAATTGGTAGTCGTGGAACGAAAAGCTCTAAATTGACGCCAGCCCCCAAGGCGCTTTGGGCCTTTTTGCGAAATACTCAGTGCCAGAAAGGGCGAGGCAAAAGGTATTTGCAGGCAGCTGACTCGTTGCTCTCAAAGACACATGGTTCTTGTTAGTTAATCACCACAAAACAGTTCACGGCTGAACGCATAAGGCCACCACGCTGACGAGCATGGGCAGGAAGAAATCTGCCGAACGACAGTGACGTTAACTGCCTTTGGGTTACTCGAAATCAGTTTCTCCTGTTAAACTCTACAAACCCTCTTGCGGAGGACTTGAAATTTTCACCAGCTATTGCAACTAGTTCCCTGCTTCCCGGGTAAGATCCTTGTTAACGATATTGGACTTACTGTCGAAATACTGTATTAAACAGAAGTTTCTTTATTGTAAAACAAGTCATGTTTGTAGGCGTCAACGCTTTGTTAAAGAAAAACACCGAAATATGGTGGTGAATGAAATTTGTCGTTAAGTGTGGGCAAGACTGCGCCCTTAAACCCCTTAACAGATGATCTGTTTCTAACTTCTGTGGTCGATTGCAAATATGATTTAGAAGAAAGATCACAAAGCTTGAGCCTCTCCTAATCCTGACTGAACAATCAGTGAAGTTACCTCAATGTACAAATACGTTTTTCACTTTTTCAGAATTGACAAACTTCTTTTCTTCTTCTTTTCATAACAAGGGAGAAATTGGATCCAGTTATAGAGCAAATTAGTTATCGATAGAGTGGGACCACCGTTGTAGTTCGTAGTTTTCTGTTTCCGTTAAGCCACGAAAATTATCGTAGCGTGGGACTGAATACCAGCGAAAGTATGCCTTCCATTTCTCCTTCACTAAAAAACCAATTTCCTCGAGTAAACATATTTCAATCATTTGTAACCACAATAAATCAAAACGGTGAGCAGCATCTTTAAGCCAAGCGCCGCGATCACGTACGTACTAAATTTCTGAAGGATGAAATCAATCTTTCAGATCATAACGTTTCGTTAACATATGAGAGGGATCACTTAAAATACAACCTGTACGCCAAATATTTTCGAGTAAAGAGCAGCGAGAGAAGTTTGGTTTCTACGGGCTCTTTCGCGGGAAATACACGGACTGTGTAAGAGAGAAGTTATATATTCTAGTCCATTACATATCTTCACTGACACGTCCAAAAAAAAGGCCTCGAAGAAAGAAAAAAAAACAGTGAAGTGTAAGTTTGAGAGAATAGCCGGAGGGTTTTGGAGTCCCTGGATTGAAGTTTTGCGACAGTCTAATACTTTAACTGAATATTTTTCTTTCCCTTGTATCGGACCCTCGATCTACGGACGTAAAGTCCACCGCGAGCTGTAAACACTTGAAGCTCTGCTGATAGTGTATCGATATGAAATCACATTAATTTTGCCGAGAATAGCTCGGAAATGATTCAGGTAAGTCGTCTATTCATTATTCTGTAAATTAAAAGATTGAAATCTCTCGAGCTCTCCATTTTGAAAATCGCTTTAAGTAACAATGTTTCAATTCCCTCTTCAGATGATCTCCATTCAAAAGCACGTTATCTGAATTGCCAATCTCACTCACTCAACGTTTTCTTTCATAAATTTTGGGAAATAAATCATTCTATCTACTAATTTTCATCTTTTAAAGAAAGATGGTTCGAGGCCCGTCAAGAAAAGCTGACGTTTTCGCCGAAACTATTCAAGGTCGATTCGAAAATGTTTAAAATCGAAGGGGAGGTAAACAGGAAACAATTTCACTACTTTGCGGTTAAATTATTTCATTCAAATTGAGATATTTGTTTTGCTAAGAAATATTTAAAATACGTAGTAATGCTCAAGTGAAATGAGAAATACGTGCTGGCGTTAAAGGAGGTATTTTAAGTTTTCATGAACGTGCAAGACTGCCACCAGCAATGCAAACTACTGAAGTTGACGATGTTTATTTTAAGGATTTTCGGTAAATCCTATTTACTTATGTCGAGTTAATTAACGATTTTAATCTCGATGGATTCCAGTGCGCTTCAGCCTGGATGAATAAACGTAGCTTTAATAACAGCAACTAAAAGCCGGAAGATTGAAACAGTATTAAAAACAAATTTCTCAGCTTCTTCGTGTTTGTCAACGAGTCTCCATTTCTGAAAGACCAAGGAGCAATCGCAATGAATTGACGATAGACGATCTTGGTCAACACCAATTCTTTGACCTTTTTATATTAAGCGTTTGAAGTAGACCTGTTTTTATCATCATCCATCTTAGACTGCATTTATCCAGTAGCTTCTTAGTAATTACTTCAGCAGATTATTTTATTTATGTTCTGCAGTGAAACACCCTGGAAGGAATTTGCTCCTCGGTGAGGCAAACTAAACACGATATAAAACATCGAAAAAGGAATTAGCGCCACGCAGTAGTTGACCAAGCGAATGGGTTTCTGTCAGTCAAGAGGCAGCAGCTTTTCGGATGCGAGGGGTTTCATAAATGCCGTATTTACACTTGTTGCAAGTTGATAACGTCACTATTGCACGCCACTTCAGCCCATTGCTGTGTGATATTATCAGAAAAGGAAGGAAATAGGAGGGTTAAATTAATACCATCTTTTACACGCTATTATCACACGTTTCACAGCAATTTATGTGAGCATCTGGCTCCCACCGAATAGATGTCTTTTTTTTTCGAAGTTGGCGCGGCTTTTTACTCCTTTCTCACTGCTGGTTTCTTGTCACATAATTTGTAGTTCTGTTCTTTTTCTGTTTTCAGAATAGACATGCAGAAGCAGTTGTCATGATGTCGCAGACTTCACAGAAGAATATTGCCAACGCTCTTCTCCTTCACTGCTTATCGCTTAATTAAATCAATGCATTTTAATCTAAAATTCTCTGTGACCTCGCATACGCTTCCCGGTCACATTAAATGCGGTATTTTCGGTGCATATAATAAACCGAGGAAGCGTGTATAAAGCGACAGTTTTCTTCCTTTACGACTCAACTGCGTTTTACAAATTGCATACTTTCGAGAGGCAACACTGACTCGGAACAGCTTGTTTTCCTATTAATCAGTGGTTGGTACTAAAAGATTAGGAAAAGTCAAATTTTCCATATTTTGCTCTAACCCTTCAGTAAACTACACCACTTCTGAGAAAAAGGCAAAGTTGCGGTAAACCAAAAGTTCAAGGAATAACAGGACACCCCGCTTTGAAAAGAGCAAACACAGCTTCGGGGAGTCTGCTCAGTTGTAATCATTCTCCGCTCTAACGACAGCATTTTGCTCCCTGAAATTCGAGCTTCACACATCGCCAAGGTTTGTTTACCAAGGCCGCAGTCCGCAGCTACAGCGCGGGGAACTACTCGGCGCTTTAGCAATGATGTATCTACGTCTGTGCGGCTTCATCGACGCGTTTTAGAAATTAACAGGATTATTTTTGACCAGGCAGTTGGATCTTTCAGTAGCACTTGTGAAGTTCAATCGTAGCACTGCAAAGATGGGTAAAGAACGCTTTGTTATCTATCTCTATCTATCTCTCTTCCAGGTCGTTTTTTGAGCCGCCCAAATCCGACGTTGAACACGCGCGCGCGAGAATGACGCCAAATTACTTGAAAGTAGGCTTTTCAAAGCTATCGCTAACTTGCTATGTTGAAAAAGAGCTTAAAATGGCTGTAAAAATAATGTACATGATCGCTCCTCGCTGACCTTTCCACTTGTGGTGTAATTATGAAACTTATAAAGTTTCATGCGTAACAAAGTCAAGAAATCCGGAAAACCTACTACTGTGTTTCCGGTTGAAAAATTCCAGTAACGGCTGAGCTCTTTTGTTATTTCGGAGAAATTTCACACTTAGAGCTGCATATCTGCGATCACCCCCAAGAAACTGAAAGAAAGAAAAAACAGCAAAAACTTGGAGATAAATAACAAAGAAAAACAACAGATTTACCTCGCATAAACTTGGTCTTCATTTCTTCCCAAACTTTAGGATCTCCTGGTTTTTCAGCGCATGCATGGTAGGTCTCTAGCCACATCCTCGCCTGGTTTCTCAAACCCCGGGGAATTGACCGTTCCGTCATCTCTAAAACGATTCGCGCCGCGAGAACAGAGTACAGTGGTCTCCTCAAATCGCTGTATTTTATCTTGGACCATGTAACCCCAAAAGTACGGCGCACGGTTTTGTGCAACGCAGCCAGTTGTTCATTCTCCTTGCGCTTAGTCTGTGTGGCTTTAAAAGCACACTTGTCGACATTCCAAAGACCCCCCTCTTTTGATGTTCTGTTCAAGGAAGTTTCAACCATTGCAACTCGCTTGATGAAATGACTGTCGTCCATGAAAATGGGTATGGACGACTTCGTTGCCTTCTTGGTTAACTCACTTGCATCCTGGATCACGTCAAGTCCTTGCGAGTCGACGACAAGCAAAGATTTGGGGATGGTGAGACGGACCTTCTTTGATCTGGCATCGCATGGTTCCAATGCGCACATAAAAACGAAGACGGCGCACACGAACGCTGCTGCAAACTTCAATCGGTGCTCCATGATTCTATAACACTTGGAATGTTGCTTTAACCTCTTCGGTCTCTTTTCCTTGTGCAATTCTCTTGAATACGAAACGTTAAGGTAGAGATCGGTGAACCCTTGCTTCAACACGGCTTGCCCTGCGTGGAAAAAGTGTCACAGTGAGAATCAACGAAGTTCAGTGAGCAAAATGTAAGCTCAAAACTGACGTTTCTCAAATTTCTGCGACCTGCTGTGAATCAAATTATCAATTGAAGACAAACAGAGAAAATTTCTTCCAGATTTTCCCAAATAAACTAACAGTGTAAATAGTAATCTGGCTGCAAAGGCTTACCAGCGACACTGTACACTGTGTACAGCTTGTGCCAGTGTGATTGACTGTTCTAAAGAGGCTCAGATCGAACACGAAGCTTTAATAGCAGTTAGATGTTCTCACCTGACCGCGAAAATGACCAGCAAAGGTCCTTTTAGAGATAGCAGGTTTACATTACATGTTTACCGAAGTGCCACTCTTCGTTAAAAAAAAAACAAAAGCCATATGAAAGGAAATCAAAACAACAACAAGAATGAAGAGTGCAGGTATTGTAACCTTCCAAGCAGAACAACTTCTTTCAAGAGCAAGATAAGCAGAATCCATGGGAAATTTAAATATTTACGCTTCAGTTAGAGTTTTGTTAGACAAACATAGAAACTTGCCTCGACAAAGTCCTTGAGTGCAACTTCTGCAGACTGTCAGAAGGTGAGCAATGGAGTGGAAATAGAAGTCGCGTTTAGGTTATCTTTTATCTGTATACGCGTGCGTATTCGGTCGGAAACTGCTAAAGTGTGTGATATGGACGTAGATTTACCCTCGCGCAGCACTCTGCTAGCTCGCGTCAATGCTCTGACTTCCTAATTTTGTAATAAATAATTTGACGCGCAACCACTTACATAAAAACGGAAGGCTCGCTATTGAAAAATTTAGAGGAAATAGCTTCTGTCATTAGTAAACTATACTTCACAGGAAGTCGGTGCTCCTTTGAGTTTTCCACACACATCATGAACACGTTCGTGGCTAGTGACCCCTGATCATCAATTACCACGTTATAGTATGGCACTGCGCTTTATTTTCTTATACCGCACGCAATCGCAGTTTTTCCTCTTTTTCAGGCGCCGCAGAGGCTCGATACCAACTGCATATTAAACGAAAGCCATTGAAAAAGGTTACTGTTTCATGACCTTGTTGAAAATAAAAACAGCCTATTCAATCGGCAATTCGCTGCATGAGGCCGCGTTGTAGTATTGTCGACCGCGATCCGATATACACTGGAGACGATTTTAATATCACTAATTTACCGCAACGTTGTGGTACACGTTCGTGGACTTTGGGTTTTGCTGGTTTTATGCTCTCCGGCCACAAATTAATAACTAAGGGAAGGACTCAGTAAGCTTAAAATTTTTCCCACGCAATACTCAGGGGTTACGTTACAGTTATAGACAGGCAAAACAGTGTCATCCCCAACAAAAACAAATTTTAACATCGAGAATGTTTCTTTAGTCGTGACGGAATGAACATGCGGTCTAATCGGGAGCTTAGCCCGACTTCATTAACCCCTGAGTAACTTAACGCTTCAAGGATGTCGTTATAAACGTTAACGCAATTTCGGATGGACATCCTGGCGATAATATTTGTTTGCTCTACAGTCATTACAGTGGCTCATTCCTTGGAAATGACCTTCGCCTTAAGGTGTGGTCTGTACGGTTCTAAATCTTTTCACCGTCAAAAAATGGTAAACAAGCCTCTCGTGAAGAAGAAGAAGAAGAAGAAGAAGAAGAAGAAGAAGAAGAAGAAGAAGAAGATATTTCTAGGTGATTGTTTTCACACAATGACAGAAAGATAAAAAAAGAGTTGTTTTCCAAACTCAATCTTTTGATTGCCACGTGCAAAGTCGCATGGACACGGCAACACCGTCAGAAAGATATACATGGAGATTTCCGAAAAATTACCTTTTGAATTGGTTCGGAAATAGATTGAGTCCACTCCTATAAATATATACGTCAGTACAAGACCATTCTGTCAAATCAGAGAGGCTCACTTTCCTTTCCTGTGAGGCTTGTTCCCGTATAAAGTGTGCGTGTAGGGATAACCTTGTGGGTGGCCGAAAGAGGAATGATGCCAGTTTTTCATATATGCGCGAAAGGATTTAAAAGTTGTGTTTAGTAAGTAGGCTGTCATTATTTATCGCTTGGGGTGTGAGCATATATAGTATTATCCCCTCACCTATTTTATTCACGTTTTGTCCCCCTCCCCCACCCTGTTTATTACTGCTACCCGGAGAGGGGTCAGAGGACTGGGGGTGGGGGAAATCTACATGTTGTTAAAAGGGGGTTGAGGGGAATCACTTGGGAGCGGTTGAATCAAGAAACGTTAGGATCCATGAAATTTAAGAAGACAATTATCTTGATTCAACCACTCCCAATTGATTCCCCTCAAACCCCTTTTACAACATGTGAATTTCCCCCACCCCCAGTTCTTTGACCCTCTCAGGGTGGGGGAGGGGTACAAAACTTGAAGGAAAAAATAGGGGAGGGGATAATACTATAATTACTCTCTGGATGTTTGTTTGTCTCTTGTCATAAACAAAATGCAATAAGAGATCGTTAGATTTTTTTTTTAATCCATCTCTAAGGAAGAAAAAATACATAGAAATTCAATAAGCAAAACAGGATATTGCTGCTGGCTAGTTTGAGTTCCCATCGTTAACCACGAAATAAATTTGGTTTATTCAACTTAACTGGCAAAAACAACTGATAACGTCATTTATTACAGAAAGCGTTAGGGGTGGAGAAAGCGCAATGTGGGATTCAACTGTTCTCAGATCGACAGACAATTAAAAATCAGGGTCCTCCCCTTGATGTGATAAATAACGGTTGGTCCTTAGTGTGCTTGATGGCTGGTCCCCAGGTTCGCGAAAAGCTTTGTAGCGGATGAACAACTTTTAAAGTAACTTCCTGTTTTTGTGAACAAGAAAGGAGAAAACAAACAGCGCCTTTTGAGTGGAGTGTTTCAGTTATATTTTAAGATCTGAATTGGAGACTTGAGAAGGTTTCGGCTGATCACGTTCCATGCAGGCGTCTCGCTTTCGTCTTAGGGTGGGTCGGGACGAGGTTAAACTTATGACTGAGAGTTGGCACAAATTTTATTCGAGAAATCTCGTTTTTCAACCGTAAGTTAAGCAGAAGTTAACTGATACCAAGGCGAGTAACCCTCTGTAAATGATAGCTGCGAAATGGGCAAAAACTTTAACTGATTGTTGACTGAGATTTCACTCATGCTCATGCGT
Organism: Pachyseris speciosa; assembly: GCA_016490735.1. Lineage (NCBI taxonomy): Eukaryota > Metazoa > Cnidaria > Anthozoa > Scleractinia > Pachyseridae > Pachyseris > Pachyseris speciosa. Next base: position 500,522 of record JAEMWC010000250.1, on the reverse strand, counting down.
GTCTTCTAGTGCATGAGCCAGAAATTAGTTAAGGACTGTGCGTGGTCAGATTGACGTTTACATAAGAGAGAGATTTCTTGCCCTACATCCTTTACCCCGTGAAGCAAAGGAAAGAAAGGAAACAGATCTCCGCTGACTGATTACCGTTCTCAGAACTACGATACATCAGCCCGACATGCAAACTCTCAATGTATTCTATAACTGTCAAGTTTTCTTGGGGAGGTTCCATCATCTACTCGTTTCAGTTGCTCCTTCGTTAATTACGAGATCAAGAGGATTCAGCTGCCAAACGATAAGGAAATATGTACAGCTGGAAATGTGTCTTGCTGATTTCTTCATATTTTACCACCGGATTTCATTCCCTTGTAGTCACGACTTTTTGTGTGTTCACATTTGTGTTTCGTTCTTTGACAATTTTCGTGACTTCTTAAATTTGCGTATTTAGCTTCAGTGTCGGCCTCAAATTTGATTAACTTTTTCAGTTTTGGACTTCAGTCCTTTGGTCCTAATTCTTAAAAGTCT
>JAEMWC010000250.1:485000-495000 GCA_016490735.1 Pachyseris speciosa | reverse complement strand
TAAATCGTTAACAACCGCGATAAGAAAAGAGATAGCAGCAGACTTCTATAATAATAATAACAGCATCATGGCAAAGAATGTCTTAATTCCTACTGGATCTCCCCTGATCCGATCCGTCTCAATACAACACAAGGTGTTTTTGAAGGGGAGAGGGTGGGGCGCACATCCAACACACAACTGGGCTGTGCCCGAGATTCCTTTTTACGCACTGATGCCCAGACGCTTTACTTCGAAACCGTTTACGTTTACACTGAGATGAATCCGTCCTCTCTTGCCAGAAGTTTAAAATCCGTGTAATAACCCCTTTTATCCTGCTTGTATTTTAATCGCTGAATGCGCAAAGGTGTCACCTATGCAGAATTAAATGTTTTATACGCCATCTTGGGAGAAAAGCAAAGCAAATGCCTGGGACTGTATTCACCTAGGGTAACCCAACACTAAGGGTCTTCTAACCTGCACGAAACACGTGCTAGAAGAGATTTCTTTTTAGCTTACTAAGCCGTTGCAGGTATGTACTTACGCCGTCTCTTCCTGTCTCCTCGCTTGGTTTAAACTTTTCTTTTCTTGTCGCAAAGCGCTGATTTGTTTTCCCGTGCTATTATGTCGCGTGCTTGCTTTCAAATTTCGTGTCTATCTCGAGTCAAAAGAAATTTAAAAGAGCAATTTGTCCGTTGAAAGAGTCTTAAGATAACAAGATAACAATCTGATAAGACAACAGACGTGACAGCAACGATCAGGGGGAGGTTCCCACTCCTAAAATGTCATCCAGGTACTGATGTGTGGTGTAATTATGTGGATTTAAAGGAATTAATGACCGAATTACCCTTAATCATTGAAAATTTTCAATTTACGCGTCATCCAAAAGAAAAATACCTTGTTTTTGTAAGGATTCCTTTTTAGCAAACGCACCTTCAACTGAAGTAAATCCGTCAGTGCAAAAAAACTTATCTCTTGGTAGATATACCTAAGTTTATAACACGAAGCTTATCGTTGTCGTCCTTTTTGTGATAGTGGCGCCAGATTGAGGCAGTTTTCTTACCTCACCCTTGACTAATTGACCTCACATTTTACAGTCTTGGAAAATATAACAATTGTAGGCAACGGAAGAAGCTTAAAATAGTTCAAGAGAAAGACCTAAAGTGGTTAATGAGCTTTACAGACTTTGTCATGCAGTGAATTATCTTGATAAGGAAACATGGGCAGATTGCGGTTTTCTTTATAAATCAAACATTACAACACAAGGATTCCTTGTTATCGCAGCACGTTGCTGAACGTAAAAGACACGCAAGAACATTCACTTCTCAGTCGTTTCATTTTAAGTGAACGAACAGCTGATAAAAACAAAACAAACCAAATCCTATTCTTGCAAAAATTTATGCAGACACTTAAAGTGATCGGAAGTTCAACAAAGTTAATAGAGGATGCGAATGTTCAGCTACTGATACAAGTTCCAACATCGTTCAACATTTCTGATCATTTCAGTGTGGCCAAGATAAAATAAGGAGCGAGCACAAAGATACTCCGTGTCCACATCAATTTTCTTGAACAGCGCTCGCCGTTGATCAACAAAACCTTGGTCCGTATCCGAGGGGCACCCAACGAGACAAATCAACCAAAAGCTGTAGGGAGGCATTTTTAAGCCCCTTATGGTATTTGAAGTCTGCCTTACAGTAATGTTTTCGTTAGCTAGAAGAATTTGATCTATTCGGATTCCTTAGCTGAAATGTTAATTGTTTAAATGTTAGGGGACTAAATACTTCCTTTGAGAAAATGCGAGCTGAAATGAACTTTCCACGAACTTTTTAGGGAAGTATTTTCTTTCCGAAAATGCCAGTTGACGTTTTTGACTGCCAAACACAGCAATTACGACCTTTCCAAAAACCCTAGGGTTATGACTTCCCCATTGAGAATCTTTTAGGCCACGTTTCAGTTACGAAATCCGAGTGCATTTTGAAACGGCCCACGCTTAGCACCGCTGATCAATCGAGCATTAAAAGCTCACATGTACTTCGTAGTATTTGATACCAAATGGTCACGTTTCATATCCATGCGCAGTAGATAGAATCGCCTTGGTCGGGATGTTCCGAAATGTATCCCTAAAATGCATAAGTCAAAATGGTAGAAGAACGAATCTAATATCACAATCACGTATCGATAGAAAGAGGAAGAATGGAACCTAGAAAACGTGATACTCCCCCAAAAGCGCTTTTTTACTCACTGACCGAGATTGAGCTGCGTTTTTCGAATACCACTAGAAGATATTCAGTCTTATCTCCCTAAGACTTCCCTTCGAAATTTTTATTGTAATTTTTTTTTATGGATCTTCAGAAAAACCCTATTACGACAAGGGTATCGCAGCGTGTAGCTCGGCAATGAAATAAGACAGGCAGCGGTGCAATTTTTTAAGAGTAAATTACTAAAAGACTGACGACGTGCGTCATCTCCAAATCCTCGCCCATCCCCAGACAGAAGAGTAATTTTATAATATTGTGTGCTTATAATTAAAGTTTCTTTTTTAATAGCTCATCGCACTACTTGACGTGAACAACGGACAAGCAAGAGAAAACATTTCCGACGATAATTCACCTACCGACACCACAGACACAAGGGGTAACAAATTACCTTTAGATGTGTAGTATGGCTAGTATATGAGGAGTGAATGATTGAAGGGGATAGGTCTGTATTGTGGTATTATAACATTGTATCAGTTTGCTCTCAAACAATGTTACTAATTACCCGGGCTGCGCGCGTCTCGCGCGGCGCCCGGGTCATAAACTACCGACGGTTCTTCTTTTTCGTCGTCGAGTATCATCCACAAATGGCACTTCCGGCGTTTCTGCGCAAGCGCTAACTATTTTTAACAACAGTGATGCGTGTTGTCACGTATGGGAAAATGTCGATTCATCTTGTGGCTTTTGAAGTCTGAACAAACAATATGTTAAGAGAAGTGTCTATGCGAATGTTTGGAAGTTCAACAGCGAGAAGAAAGTTTTTAACATGAGTAAACTTAACGGCAGATGGACTGCCGTGTTTCCCCGTGTCTGCTTCAGTAGACAGCGAGTAGTCTCTAATTTTGGCGACGGATTGTGGGGGCATGTGCGCGCGCGAAGTTGCGAGGAGACGCGACGCGAGGGGAGCGCCAAAAATTAGAGACTACAGACAAAGGGAGTTTGACCTTTCACGGCCGAGTGATTCGAGTGTAAATCTCATATCAACAGCAAGAATGATGCCTGTTGTCACGTATCGGAAAACGTCGATTCACCTTGTGTCTTTGAAGTCTGAACAACTAATATGTTAAGACAAGTGTCTATACGAATGTTTGCAAGTTCAACAGCAAGAAGAAAGCTTTTAACATGACCAAAATTTAACTCCAGATGGACTGCCGTGTTCCCGTATCCGCTCCATTGAGATGTACATTTTGTTGAATAACTCAAGTACGGGATATCACACAACCCTGAGACTTTGACAGGTAGTTTATTTACTATTTTGCCACAAGATCTCAATTTCTGGACTTTAATTTTTGAATGATAAGCGATTATATTTTACAAATATACTAGCGTCCCTTGAAACTGTCCAGAAACGTTCCTTTCTTGTGTTTTAAATGACCCTGGATTGACGTATTTGTAAACAGTTTCACTCTGCTAATTAATTTTCTACTCATTTTTCACCGAGACTCCATTCACATTTATGCGAAAAACTCCAACATCGTTCGATAAGCGTTTCCTTTCTCAAACAATTATCCATCGAAGCGAAAACAAGTGTGCTTAGTTTTTTTTTTTTTGGAATCAATACACTATTTTTATCATCTTGCATAACGATAAACCTCTGTGGCCTAAAGGTCATTGTTCCTGCCTGTGACGCAGCTAACCCGGGTTCGATGTCTTTTAGTGGTATATATCACGGGCTTTATTTTTTCTGTTTCTCTTTTTCTTGTTCTGTTAGAAATATTTTTTACAAGTGTTATAATTATTGTGCTCAATGGTTGAGCTGTATTTTAGAGGAATATATGTTGATAGGGGTCTAAAGAAATAGACTCCAACACAAGCTAAACACAATGCGTCCGATGTAAGAAAGACAGACTTCCCTCTATTCTTTTGTTTAGCACTAAGTTAGGGATACAATACTGTTTTTTGCAAGCCCGGGTTTAGGCTAATTGTAGCCTCTTGTTTCGAATGAACTGGAAAATAATTCCATACATCCTTAGCAAAATTTTCGACCTCAAAATAATCTATTTTAGATATCCGACTTCGAGAAATTTCAATTTGCACATCATGGGTTCCAAAATCCAACGAAACACATCGTCATTCCTTTTTACCTTCGAGTCTGTTATTGGAATAACAGAACTCAAAAGGAAGAACACTGTGGTCTAACCTCAAATGAAATTAAATAAACATCAAGGAAAAGGATTGAGAAGAAAATGCGACATTTGTGGTGTTTCGTTTCCGTAACCTGGGAGAGCGAGAAACGGATTTGGTGTCAGTAAAAAAACGTACTTATACAGCAACATTTTCATAGCAGCTGACTGAACCACATCCACGTAAGAGTTTCATCTCTACCTTAGGACCATTCTAAGAAGCTCAGTATTAACTGTTTTTATGAAATATCTCGTAAAAGGCCACCCCCGGGGACCACCCTCACCTGGACTAGGAAAAGTGATCACGTACACTGGGTGTAGCTCGGTTTTTAGAAAAGGTGACCAAACGTAGCATAACATCTGTCGAAAACGGCCGTTTTCACATGACGCAATTTTTGAATTGGTTTCACAAAATACGCTCTTGGTAGCGTTTGAAGCAACGCCCACACATGCCTTCTTTTTCGAATCTTATTGGCATAAAACTCATTTTTCTTATTCATTACTATTGTAATTGTTTATTTGTATTGATGCTGGAAAGCCCCTCCGAGGGAAGCTCAATAAAGTGTATGTATGAATTATATCATTGTCGTTGATTTTTCAACCATAAGTTGAAAGAAAGGGTGACTTTTCCTCTAGTTTAAAAATACTATAAAATCTATATCTTGCAAGCTTGTAGTTGGCCGAAGCATCACTTACCTAGGAAACGGAACACATTCCATTCTTTCGTGGTACAACATCAATTCCGTAGCCCTAAAAGAGTAAAAAAAAAAAAACATCTGGCACCCAAGGTAAGTGGGGGCGAGATAAGTCGGGCAACTTAGAATTTTCTTTTCGTTTCCATTACGTTAACAAACGAAAGACGTTATTTGAAATTATGGTAACCTGATCTTCAGAAGGAAGATAAATTTTGAAATTATTCCGTCGTGTATCTCTCTCTCTATCTTTCCCTTATCTCGATTTCCGTTTCAATTATGTCATTATATAACTCGAATAGTAGTCATAAGAACGAAGACTGGGAGAAATTTTGAAAATTATTTCCCCATCAACCGAGGATAACTACAAGCCTCTCGACCCTGGAATAATATGCCTGGGAATTGAAAAAGAAGCAATGGAAGTTTCTTGCGTGTTTGCGTGTTACCTACAATCCAATACCTCGTAAACTAACTTTCTTTGCCAAATCTAAGTGCAATGCTGACCCTTTGATATGCGTTGGCTAATGTTACTGTCCTTGGTCCAGATCGATCTAGTCGAAATTGCTGTCCCGTCTGACCTCATGAAATTGTCCAGAAACTGATTTTAAAATAGGTCCACCACTTAAACGCCGGATGTAATCAACAGAGTACAACCATTCAAGCTGCTCAGCAGGCCGATCTGCTTCTTACTATTTATTGTTATTATACATTGAGGATTGGGTTGTTCCCGCATGATTTTTGAGTCGATCAAAATAAATCAGCCTTTTTAGTGTGATTGTAAAAACAGCAGGTTGAAACGTGTCTCGGCTCTTTTTTCAACTTGGACGTAAACCCTTGATAAGGAAGGGTGAATTACGAAAATGTCAGTCCTCGAGTTAATCCGTCAGGGATAAGAAAACATTTCTTTCCGTGAAAATAAATAGTTACAAAGTGATTAAAGGATTTTTATGTTTCTACCCAAAACGCAACATCTTCATTTAGAACTTCTAAGACAAACTTTTTTGTGTGGTCAGAGTTCAGTTGCCTCTTTTGATCACATGGAACTGAGATGATCTTAGACTGTCCCTTTCATTTGACAAAAAGCTCCAAAATGATTTCACTCCGGCTGAGGTGCAGTCAAGCAGAAAATAAAGCAACTTGTTACAATCGTAGCCAGACAACCTGTGCGACGTATACATTGCCCGAAAAGCTGAACAATCGCCGACAGTCTTTCAAAGTTGTTGTTAAAAGCATGATAAGCTTTACTGGCGCTACTTGAAAGGCGCCCATGTTCAAGAGCTCATTTTGTTTAGGACACAAGACAACAATGATACCGCAGCCCCAAATAGGCGGCTCAACCATTAGTCTTGGGCCGCACCGAACTGTCTCGAAGAGAAAGCACAACTAAAAACAATTCTATAAACTTTAATATGAATGTCAGTTCCTTAAGTGGTCCGAACCAGGTTCTTGCACGAATGATTGCAATTGAAATCAAGCAGTCGCATACCGCCGATCATCGTTGTTGAAACGCTGAACCAGTCGGGCACAGTCACCTGGTGAAGACAGGCAACAAGGAAAGGAAAGACTGCGAGCGGGTTACACCATAAGACTGCGCCAGGAGACAAGATAATACGCTACAATCATTCCGGAAATCCATTAAATATTTTATAAACAATTCCCTGCCCCAACCCTCATCTCGAACCGCCCATCTACGCTCTAGCTGTAGATTGCCACGCCAAAAGATCGTACAGATTAGAGCGTTGTTTGATATAAAAACGTGATGGTGGAAAGTGCCCCAAAGTTCTGACCCTTGGAACGCCTTCATCATGCCTTTGGATCGCGTGATTTTGTAGAAAGACGTGCCATAAGGTGGCGATGATAAGCCCCGGACTTATGAAGCTTGCCTTTGTAAGGGGCTTTGAGGGTGGACCCGAGAGTGGGATTTTTTTCGGAATTATAAAAATCCCTTGAAATACGTTGACAGAGAACTACTTAAAGATTAAAATCGTTATCAAAAGTGTTAAGAAGGTTCGCACCATCTTTAGCTTTTCTTTCCTCTTGCTAACTCCACCCCGTCGCCTACTCTATCGCATAATGGTCCGCGAACGTCTAGCGGTGATAAGTGTTATATTTAATATGAAGACATAAATAATCGATTACGATCGAGCGCACGAAGGGACCGAGCCGACCCGAGGATAGTAGCGAAGTGCAAGTGGCTTCATGCACGCTTTGCGGGCCTATCCTGCCACAGCGAACTTCGAGTCCAGTCTGACAAACAAATTAACTTACTGGTATAGAAGACACTGCTTAGTGGTAATACTGGGTGAATTGACGGAGCATAATGGTGGCCGGGTGGATCAGTTAAATTTTAGATCAGTCCCTAGGCGGACTGGATCAGTGGCTCGAGGAGTGGATTGAAGGGATAGTAGAGGAGTGGATAAATGGACGGATGGATCTCGATGATATGATTCTTTAGTGAACGAAGAAGTGATAAGAGAATCAGTAGAAAACTAAATAGTGCATGATTTAGAGGACTGGATGGATAGATAATTTAATTGGTTGGATCGTTGATCTTGTGGATTTGTGGATTAATCAGTGGTAACCAAAATGCTGGGAGAGGGTGTCAAAAATTGACTTTATTTAAACTCAAATGCTCGAACCCGCAACCTACTGATCTCACGTGCAACTAACCACAAAATCAGCGCGCTTTCAAACATGATGTACTGCTTGACGAGCTAAGCTGGATTTCGACGGTCCTGGGAATAAAATTGATCCGTAAGTTGCACGCGCCAAAAGTTATTTCAGTGCTGAATACATTACGAGCGCCGTGTATCTATCAACTTAGCTGCTGGGGCTCCTAGTTTTCTGCAAATGCGTGCAGTGGCCTGGCTGTTGAGCAATTTCAAGTCAATCTTATATAAACAACATTCAATGTGTTACGGAACCACTGAACGGCCATGCTCCGGTAATAACAAGCCCTTTCAGATTAGGATTTAGATTATCAAAAAATCTAAGGTTATCGTGGTTAACTAAAGTTACAGGTCAGTTTTGAATAATTGGGTAAATGCCGATTAACACGCACGCGACAAAATGTTTTAATACTTCTAGCTTTGTCAAGTAATTCAATTAATCTGGGAAAAGAATTAAGTTATTTTCCTGGTTGCTGTTGTTGTCGTAGATATACGTAAACATCAATTTTTATAACAATTACAGCCAAAAAGTGACCTTAACAAAAAGTTGGACAACAGGACATTGAAATTGATATTGACGCGCTCTGTCCAGTTTCTCATGGATAGTGTAGACTCATAACATCAACTTGAATTTCATCAGTATTCCGTCAAAAATAAACTTTTAAGGGAGTCCGGCTTTTCGTGTACTTTCAGTTTAAAAACAGTTTACAGTTCGTGAGGAGAAAGCCCGCAGGCTCTTTTTTTCTCCTACAGTAATTTATACGTAGCACACTGGATTTTCATAAGAAACGCGCAAAACAATCCGAGTTCCTTTTCCTTACTGTTGACTTCAAGATTTATACACTTGCACTCGCGTTAAGGATCTGAGGGGAGACTGATGCTTGTTGGCAGTCTTGCAAACAATTTCTGTATTTCTTTTCTGTATGTACGACCTGCAAGGTTTTTGGAGCAGGTTTGCCCAAAAAATTCCTAACAGTTCTCTAAGGGTAGTTGTAATATTCTAGGCAAATTGACCAACGAAAGACGCTAGTTGAGGAAGTCATACCCGCTTTTGGATTTTGTGATCAAATTTCTTTAAATAAAGTTACCACAAATCCTGATACTTAAGCCGAAGGCTCATTTGGTATTTTTTTTAAATAAGTTTTTAAAACGTGCGCGCACCAAATTATGAATTGATTCCAGGACGAAGATGACGAAATGAACTAAAATTACTGCCCCAACTGTCGAGAAATGCTACAAGCACAATAGTAATTTGTACTAACACTATCGTTACGTAAAGCCAAACAGTACTTCTTCTTTGCCGGAATACAATACTGGATAGATGACCTTTCCTAGATGTGCTTTAAAACCAGCTGGCTTATTTGGTGTAGGTGGTCAGACGTTGAGTCACGTAATTGTGTTCAGGCAATCTTTCGAATCTCGAGATGATATCACAGAAACTTTCCTTGAGTTGCTCTCAGATTACGCTGCACAACTATTGTTTTATTAGGTAAGAGATGGACCATTCAAGCAACTCAGAAGCACTCAGTGCACTGAAGTGTTTCTCCCTTATTAACATACAGTTATAGATAAGGTTGCTCTATTTGTTAATTGGATGAAATCCTAAAGCGTAATCGTAAAAAAAGTGGTGCTTTCTTTTGATTTGGACTTTAATCCTTGAAACGGAAAGTTAAGAATGATCATCGGAAATTAGTTGTCAGTGATTAGTTAAAAAAAAAAAAAAAAACAAAACAAATGCATACAAGGGCAGCCAAACAGAAGAATAAACAAATTGTTACATTTGATGCGGCATTTTTTAAACACTCAAAAAACTAAATAAAATTGTTTTTAAGAGCTCAGCCTTTTCACAAGCTAAGATTAGCTCGCCGACGCTGATCGATAGGCGTTTTTAGATTCTTATTGCTGAGGTTTAAAGGTGGCTCAGACAGGTTTTAGCGTTTTTCAGCTCAGGTACTGTGATGGATAACCACTACCAATCTATTTACGCTGTTTCCTTTATAGTGGTATCAAACTAATTTTCTCCCAACAATAAAAAATCGGGGTCACCGAGCTTGTTTTGGAGTTCTTGATGCTTAAATCAAAACAAGTAGGGGAGTTCATAGTATACTGTTCCTACGGCAACCTATTATGTCGAAAAAGGATTCATGCCGTTAATTGTTCACCGATGATTGGGCATTTGCTTGCTACCACTATGAAGGTAACAACGTATAAAGATTGGTAGTGATGATCCATCAAAGTTAAAGTGCTGGAAAGTGCTAGAAACCGGTGTGAGCCACTTTAATGTC
>JAEMWC010000250.1:472500-480000 GCA_016490735.1 Pachyseris speciosa | reverse complement strand
AGACAACAAAGAACACTCCGATAACGGTTTAGTTTTGATATGCAACGTGCGGAAAATAAGCAGCATTGCCACCAGTAAATTTATCTGAAATTTTCTGTTGAAATTCATACATTCTTTAATTAGTAACTCCGGCGGCCATTTTAAAAGCCGCGTGACGCATGAACAAATTATCTCCTGATAAACGTGACGCGGCTTTCTGGTAATGTGAGTTTTCTCTTTGCCTTATAGCCAACAGGCATTGCCTAGTGATAGAGAAACCTGACGAGTGGAGTTGCGCAGAACACTATCGGTTGAAGAACAGCGCATCACCAGCCGAGGCAAAAAGAGCGAAAAGGAAAGCCAGTTGCGATACTTCAACAGTCCTATACCCGAGACACAGTTCACCTGCCAGAATTGCGGCTGTCTGCGGCTGTAAATCTCAAATAGTGGATTGCTTACCCACAGTAAAATCTGCTCCCAACTAGGGACAACGTAATTACAATGCTGTTGAAATTTCAAAGCAGTTAAAATCATTGTGGTTTATTATCTCTACTGAAACACAAAAAAGTGTTTTCGGCAAAACTAACAGAAACTGCTGGCAAATAAATTTTGGCAGAAGCACATGATTCGTCAAAACAATTGATATTACAGTCGAACCAGTATTAAGCGGTCACCCTGTATTAAGCGGTCACCCAGTATTAAGCGGTCACCCTGTATTAAGTGGTCACCCTGTATTAAGCGGTCACACTCTATTAAGCGGTCAGTTTTCAAAGTCCCAAAAATTACTTCCCTTAATTACTGTAATTTTGGCCTCTGTATTAACCCTTTGCTGACGGGTTTACGAAATATCGCTCCAAATGGAACGATGCTTTGAAGATCTACAACTTTCTCAAATCCCTTACTGTGGTTGAAATAAACCATTTTTTTTTGCCAAATGATCAGTTGTTTAGACTTAATCACCCCGTAAACTGACCAAACCTCCCAATTTTCATGGAATATGAGCATTAAACTAAAAAACGCCCTTGGACAGCACAGAAAATACGCTAATTTGTCTTGAAGTTTTTAATACAAAAATTCCTCTTGAAGCGAAAAGTCTACATTTGCAGCAAACATCGTCTCCAGTTCTTGCAATTCGTTCCACTTTTTCCTGCTCACTTCTTTAGCGCGACGTGGTTAACGCTATTTGATTTCAGTTGCCCTCACTGTCTGTAATTTTCACGTTTGTGGCCCAAAGGAATTCTGGGATATCATTGCCTAACAGCAGCATGGAACTCCGCCAATTTCCATTTCACATACTTTTTAGAACCGTGTCGAGCTTGACAAAATATTGCACCGATTGCATTATTTACAAGTCAAAACTCGTCAAAATTGCCATGCCAGGTACCGGAATCCACTCACAAAACGGTTAAAGACACAACTTCACTCCGTGAATTGTTCACCTCTGTTTTTTTTCAAAGGATTGCCTCTACCCATGAACCCAACTTTATGACGCCAGGCTGGGGGCTTCTGAGGTGAAAAATGGCTCGAGAAACACACTTATAAATCAAATACCTACCGAATTGTTAGCTGCAGTTGATCGCTTAAAACAAGCGACAGCTGGCGTGACATGCGTGACAGGAAAGATAAGAGCCATCGTCTTCTGGACCAGCAAAATCTCCGTGGCAACCCCTTATATGGGTAACTAGACCGATTTGACCTCCTACCCTCCGGAAATTGTAAAAAAGACGTACAAAACGTCCGTCGGTAAAGGGTTTAGCGGTCGTATTCACCTTTTACTAAGTCCCAGCGAGCTGCAACCTCGTTCCCAGTGTCTCTCCTCTACCATAGGAATGAAGTTGAGCGAGCTGTGTTAAACGTTCACTTTGTAAAAGGAATCACTCAAATATACATTTAAAAATAGCACCCAAGGAAACCGAATTCCATTCTTACGTTAAAAGATCATTAAATCGCCAGAAATTAACGTTTGTATTTTTTTGTGCTCAAACATTTCTACCGAACTGCAACATCCACTGTGGTAACTTGACGTGACTGTTTCATTAGATCGTTTTTAGCGCTCTCCTTTGTCATACTATTTTATTGCTGTAGGGGTCCTGCAGTTTCTTAACCGAGTAAGTGATTCTGGGAGTGATCAAATGCGATATAAAATGAATGGCGTTTTAATGTGTTTGACATGAAACAACACTTTATTCACATTTCCATTACACGGTTTGTAAAACTTATTAAATAATTAGCAACTTTACACATAGAATATTCAATAACAATTTAAACTAAATATTATTACATAGAAGGAAATGTATTCATGTATTCTGTGCAACCGGTATTTGGCGGTCATCCTGTATAAACCGGTCACTTTGCCATTCCCCCGAGGGTGACCGCTTGAAACAAGTTCAACTGTAAAGTTTATAAAGGTCCACAATTCAATATGACGAGGGACTTAACCAGGAGCCCATGGCTCCTGACTCAACATACTTTTAGGACAGTATTTATTGTAAATATTCCGCCTCAGTTAGGTAAGATTTTGTCTTGTCATATTTTGTTAATATGAGAAGGCAAATGCTGTTATTGTTTTTTTAAAAGATAATTTACATTTTACAAAAGTAAAGACATAAATACATTCACAGAACAACAGAGTTATACAATAAAGGGGATTAGTTTCTAAAGAAACTGTGGTGCTGCGTCGGTGGGGGAGTGAAACACGAAAATTTGGTTCATCAACGGAGTTGATAATGTAAATTGACCACCGTACAGGGATTCGATTAGCTGACGTTTCGAGCGTTAGCCCTTCGTCGGAGCGAATCCCTTTCGCTATTCGAATCCCTATTCGAATCCCTATTCGCTCCGACGAAGGGCTAACGCTCGAAACGTCAGCTAATCGAATCCCTGTACGGTGGTCAATTTACATTATCAACTCCGTTGATAAACCAAATTTTAGAATTATACAATGTGCGAAATAATGCAATAAGTGCTAATGACATAATATCAAAATAAGTATAGAGAGAAATACAAAAAAAAGCTTAAATAAATATTTCCACTTATTATTGAACTCTTCTAGTTGTTTGTTTTTTTAAACAAAATTGACGCACTCAAATTCTGTTATTGGTGTCGATTTTTTTTGTTGCATGTTGTTTGATAAATTGCTGTTTCGATGCACTTGTGTAGAAAATGGGGGATATCAAATGTCATCCCCTTGACATACTCTAGCCTTGCATTTTTGTACTTACTACGTTTAGTGGAATAATTTTCAATTTTGTGGGCCTTAATACGTCTGTAGAACTGAAGTTGTCTTTTACCTCTCAGTTTTAATCCAGTGCCTTCAGCAGCTACTTTGCCATCTTTGTACAGCTTCCATAATCCAGCGCTCTTCCACGTTGCACAGATTTGATGCCACTTCCCGTCCGTAGCAGAAATATTAGGGACTTTAAGCAAATCGCTACGGCGACCTCTACTACGGCGGTCGTGGATGCGGAGTCCTCGGGAGAGTACGTCACCGTAGCCCTCCAAATTTCAACTTTAAGCAAGCAGTGACTACGGCTCACTTGCTTTCGCTGTTATGACCTCCTTTGGAGAAGCGAATACATAAAACAACGTAGTTGTCACATGAAAGAAAAATATGGGCTTCACTCGGCAGACGAAGAATTCAGTACTGCTTTATACTGTAAAACTTAATTTGCCACAGCGGACGAGATTATCTAGAACAAACCAAAAACACTGAAAATAGAAACCAATTTCCCTCTTTTGAGAGAGACTTTGCGCAAGAATTTCTGTACTTAAATTCCAATCTTTCGTTTGCAAAGAAGAATATTAATAGAAAACATCATCGGAGGGCGATTTCTACACAAAACAGAAAACTACAATTGAAGATCGGAGTTCGCTGCAAGTGATTTTTCTTCTTATGTGCCGTATTTAACAAGAAATCAACAAATTCAACGTTTCAGATATTTTATTCTTGCGTAAACAACCTTCAGTGACATTTCATTAGCTTTATTGCTAACAGTCGTACTTACGGTTTTCGTCTAGCCTTTGTTTTTTCTGGCAGTATTTCCGCGGCCATGTTTATGCATGGCACAGTCTGCTGACGATAGAAATCTTTTACGAGAAAACGCAGGGAAAACGCATTTACTGGAAAACCAGAAGCTTCAAATACTTTCTTGATAAAGTGAAAAACAATCTATGTTAATTTTTAAAACTAGTGACCGCAAAGAATAGGAGGAGAGTCGACTTTTATACTCACGTAGTAGCGACTACGCCAGAAGGCAGTTCTTCACGTTGCAGGATTTAGCGCTACGGTGAAAGCTCATTTCCAAGCATGCGCACTGCTTCATTTCTGGGCTTTTTTACTTCCGGCCGCCGTAGTATAGGTCGCCGTAGCGATTTGCTTAAAGTCCCTATTCACGTTCCTGAAGATGGAAATGGGCCACGGCGGGCAATAATTCATTAGGTAAGTCATGGTGCTGCACGAGTATCTGTTTCACTCTGCCTACACCCTGCCTTGCGTTTGGTTTGACGATTTTTATTACTGAAGCTAGTGAAACAGAATTCGAATATCGCCGAAAATTCGCAAAGTAAGTTGGTGAAATCTAAGCATGCAAATTTGAGTGAGTTTGGGAAAACTTTGAAACTGTCACCGAGGGAAATTAATGATTCAAACACATTCAGTTGCCACTTAACTTCCTCTTACACCCTTCGTGCGCATGCGTCCCGTTCCCAGTGCTTGAAAGCTAGCTTTATCGTTCAAATCGTCTTTGCAGTTCATTATGGTGATAACTCTATATGAGTTGCTTGCCTCATTGCAGTAAATTAATATCTTATCCGGCAACGCTACAATGATGCAATTTATCTGGAACAACAGCTTCTCGCTTACTTGGTTTTACGCCCTCTAACATACAATTGAAGGGACTGGTAGTTGAAAACAGCAAACTCGTCGTTATTACGATCCCTATTCAAAGCACCGTAAGAAAGTGGTGTGCCTTCAGTTTCAGTGTCATTCGATCTCACCCAGAAACAAGCCGTTATTTCGGAGAGGCTGGGCATGCCTTGTATGATCACGTGATCCTCTACAGCTTTTCGCGGGAACAGGAAAGCGTATCCAACTGTAACATTAAAATCCACAGAGGAATTAGCTTTTTAAAAAGCTTCTGTTTGTAAGTGAAAAATTTGAAAGTTCGTGCATTTGAGATAGGGATGAATAAACAAACAAACTAGACACCGTCGATGCTATATTCACACCTTAGGATGCTGCACAAACAAAAAAGAAGGCTTTCAGGGGGGCTTGCGAGGGGCTATTTTCCGACACACAGCCTATTTGGGTATTCATTCGATAAGCAAAGGAATTTCAAATTACCAACAAAAATCAACGAATCGCCGAACCAACGCCATTGCAAGTAAGTAAGTACGTACTGCGGAAACTCAGTACTTACTTACATACGACAAGACGTCAGCAAGTAGACTTTTTAGCTGAAGGTGAAACGCCGCGGCGGAACGCGTCGGCAGTGGGCTAATTTCCTGAACAATAAACTACTGAAGTTTTTAAGACTGGTATATTACTCCGAGCATGTCGCGAGCTGACTCTCAGATAAGTCTTCCGCAAGTTTTACGAGTTACGAGTAGAAATTGTCCTTTCTCATGCCTTTTCATGTCGTACAAGTAGAGACGTTTTCCTCGAACATAAGCCATAGAAATTTCTCCATATTTGTACACTGTTTTGGATTCCCGACAGTTTTAGTGCTAAACAATGGCCGATATATCCTAATAAACAAGCATATATACAGGATGGGCCTGTGAGTTGCTGAGGCAGCCAGAACGTAATTTTTTTCCAGGTCTGAGATTTCGAAACACTCTAGAGGATCTGAAGATTTCTTGTTCGAGCTTTCTATACATCCAGGGGATCTGCCTCTGGGTTTCCGATATATTTAGAGAGTATGCTCTTCTTAGTGGCTAAGTTACGTAGACACCCAGAAGGGTCCGAGTTTTTTTTCAGACACCCACACTGGAACTGAGGTTTTGAGACACCCACAGGATCTGAATTTTTGAGACACCCAAGGGGTCTGAGTTCATTGAAAAACTGATCATCATGCCTTGTCCTCTTCTGCTTTGTGTTTCTTTAGTCTTCCCTATGGGTTCGTAACTTTTGCATCATGAATTCAATGCTTTTGCACAGGACTGTTAACTGTATTTCTATAAATTCTGAATATGCGTGTCCATCATGCGTATGTTTTCAACCTACTGACCTGCCGGGGCTTGCTCTAAATTTCCACCTTTACTTAGCTGCAAATGGTTGTTAAACATAAAAGAAAGAAAATCAAATTACATTTTTAAACAAAAAGCCTTTCAACTTCTTTCCCTTATTTCGTACTAGTAGTTTACAAAGCAAAGAAGCTTAAATTTATTGGAAAAGAGTTAATGTATCCAATATTGAGGCTAATAGTAATAATTGTTTCATAATTTTATTATTTCTAACGCGGCGCAAATTCGCATGTGGATGTGATCAAATGCGCGTAATATTTTACATGAAATATAGTAAGATGAATACAAGGTATGATACAATTTCTGAAAAGGAAATACGTGAAAATAAGTAAATATATAAATATTAACAGTCACTAGAGGTTGAAACTAGAACTAGAACTCAAAATCAGTAACTCTCAACGCTTCTCTAAGACCGTGCCTCCTTTTGGCACCTTTAGGCGTTATGCAGAGATTTCAATGCTAATAAGGCAATTTTTCCTCAGGGGAAGGCTACATCTAACTTACTTCCTCCTGTGGCAAGGTCATTGCAATGGGCTCGTAGTATGAGAATCCCTCACGTGGTTTGAACACGTGACCAGGTGATTCACGTGACGCACTGTTTAGTTCACAGGTGTGGCGTGATTGTGAGCTCTGAAGTCCAAAATTGAACGTCACGCACTTGTCACGAGAAAGGCATTTATGTAAGCATTCCAGTTCAGAGCGGACCTGGTGGGTTGAGATCACGTGACCGCTTAAAACTTGTCCTAATAATACAAGAAATATCGATTAATAAATGCAATAATTTCTTGAGACTATAAAGTTGGAACCAGCCTGTACAGCACAATAACCAGTACATAAGGAAAGCATCTTTCAATCAAATGTTCGAATTTTACAATTAACAAATAGATTCCATGTTGCCGTGCGTCTGTTCAGTAATAGATCACAGATGACGTCAGAATGTGGTAAAAACAAAGAAGTGGCACTGATGTTTTTACCACATTTTGACGTCTTCTGTGATCTATTACTGAACAGACGCATGGCAACATGGAATCTATTTGTTTTATATAATAAAGAAACAAAATGCAAGCGAAAAAACTTGTTTATTTTCACATTTCTGGAAAAAAGTGGGTCGTGATGACGTAATCTGTGCATCTGTGCATCTTAAGCGTTTCTCAAGAGCTTGCAAGCTTCCCTGCTCACATAACGTCGTTCGACACCACCACAGCTTTACAGAAGGCGTTTCGGTATCTTTTGAGTTGATGGTATATAGTATATGGTATATATATCGTATTCTGCAGA
>JAEMWC010000250.1:445000-470000 GCA_016490735.1 Pachyseris speciosa | reverse complement strand
ACTCGCACTCAAATCTAAAGTCCCCTATTGACGATGCCGATTGGAGGATGAATTTGACAGCTTTCTTTGCTATAATGATGTAGAGGAGGGCATGTGCTCATGACATTTAAGCAAGCCTTTTCCCCCTCCAACATCTCAAAGGTTTTAACTTGAAGTAATTCGTAGCTATCAGAGGTAAGAACTCAAAAATTATAATCAATCTTTACTTGCGATACCCTCAATGAAAGAGACTGTGATATTCTATCGATGCCCCGCCATTACCCCATAATGAATATGGCTTTTTGTTTTCTCAACTATCAACTGATGAAGACTGACTAACAACGGCCTGCAATCTCATAGCACTTCGGAAAATTGTTTTTGAAAACATTCATAAATTAATAAGGAGTAGAGGAGTTTTAGACTGCGAAGGCGTTGTGTTTGTCTTTCAATCGCTCCTCTAATTTATTAGTCACACCAACAAACACAAGATAATCAAAATATAACAGCATGAGCAAGTGTTTTTGACAACATCTGGCCTGCTGTCTACAGAAGCTGCTTACTTGTTCAATAGATCAAGGAAATTTGGTGGCAGAATTTGTTTAGAAGTTTTGAAAGGGTGTTGTTAGCTAAAAAACGTTCGAGTTGCAGGCTTCAATTTTATTTTTCTGAAACTCCTATTCCCCTTCTCTTTATTTTAATTCAGTTTCGTTCTCTTTTTTTTTTTTTTTTTCTTCATTTCCTTTTTATTGCTGAGAAACGAAGTCAGTGTCTTGAAAGCAACGTTGTACGATGCCAATTCTCCGCATTCCTTACATTTTAAAGAGAAGGGCAATATGTTAATAAAACTATTGGACGAAGGTTTTGTAGCCAAGTAATTAATACTGGTTAGTTGCCTGCGTGAAGGGCATTTCAGAAACATATCCTGGGGCTTTTGTTGATCTCATCCAGTTACCTATGTTTGGAATAAAACAACGCAAATTATTTAAGATACCACAACACCTGCTCAACTAACTGTTTACAAACCCATCTAAAACCATTATCTTTAAGTTAAAAACTGCTGTTAACTGCAGTGTGGTGTTAGTAGTTTGCTTTCTCCTATCAAAACGTTGCAATAAAGCATTAAAATGGAAAAATGGAGCCTATCTTTTGATATGAATTAACAGTCCGAAAATAAAAACGAAATTCAAAAATTATCCTTGACTAATATTGCTCTAAGATATGTTATTTATATGTAAATGTGTAACTGATAACCTCTAGGAGTTTTAATTACCGCAACATTAGTAAAGAGGAGTTTCTCTTTTTGGCAAATTAAAGTAGAATATATTTTGCGGTCCGAAGGCGATTCTGAATCCAGCCCTTCCATGTTCAAAAACTCCTTTTGTAGTACTTTATATCAGCATCCTTCTGAGATAACTCAGTTTCTTCCATCTTTCACATTATTTCTACGAACATTTTTTCTACTGAGGAACATGAACGTTTCTTTAACAGAATGCATTTTCTATATAGATTTTACTTTCTCTTTCAGACTAACGTCCTTTTGTATACAAGTCGAGCAAATTTGGTCAAAAGGTGAAACTCATTTCCTAACAACAATGTTCGACAAAGGAACGAGTTAGCACAATCGAAACAGTTGCAGACGGCCGCGGTTGAAATAATTGTAGTTTATGCCACTGAAACTTTCCCATTTGGGGAAAAAATATTAAATCCCGCTTTAGATGGTTCATATTTAAGCTTTTAAATAAAATTTTAGGGTGGATCATTAAAACATAGTTTAGACAATGTTTAACAAATCCGCGTTCTATGCCAGTTTCAATTTTGCCAACAATCATATCTACACACTGTCCTTCTGCTGATGATAACAAGAATGCTTTCATCTCAGACTAGAAAACTATTGATCTTGTTAAAATACCGTAAACCACTTACAAGCAGACTCAGAGGTCCTCTG
This sequence comes from Pachyseris speciosa, assembly GCA_016490735.1. Lineage (NCBI taxonomy): Eukaryota > Metazoa > Cnidaria > Anthozoa > Scleractinia > Pachyseridae > Pachyseris > Pachyseris speciosa. Next base: position 468,076 of record JAEMWC010000250.1, on the reverse strand, counting down.
ACAGTCTTAAGCCGCGGCCTAAGTTAGACTTTGTTTAAATAACTGGCCCTTACTTACTTACCTACTCACTATTTACTTACTTACTGTGCTACCCACTAACTGTAAACAATTTATCCGTCTAACAAGGAAGGAAGGAACTCCGCATTAAGTATATTGAAATAAATCTCGCCTTCCAGACACGCCGTGGCAAATCTTAAAGGGAAGCACAACCAGAAATTGGCCAAGCGAAATGAAAAGAATCAGCCAAACTACGAAATGCGTTCACAGACTGCTGTCCTCAAGGGCAAAAAGCAATTCAATAATTTACGATGGGAGTTCCTTACGCCTTCTGAATATTAATGCTAGTTTTAATTTATATAGAACTGTCGGTGCCAACCAGTGGAAATGTTTTGTTGATTAACTGGGAGGCCTCGAAATATACTATACTCTTTTTTTTACTGTTACTTTATCTTTCGTTGTCCTCCCCCTGCATGAAACTATAAGAACTTGTCACAAAATTTAAGTCTTTTTTTTCAGACACCAGTGCGGGAAAGTGGAGTCACTGCTTAATGCTCTCAGCAATCGTTCAAGTCAAATTAGATGACTAAATTAGCACAAAAGTGAACTTGGGTTTGTGGTCTGAAGAGAGGGTGCGTGATCCCAAGACAGCAGGTGCTGGCGGATCATGTCTGCGGGACGGAAAAGAAAATCATGTCCATACTTTAGTTGTAGGTTTTGATCGGCTTTGAATGCTTTTCCTCTACAATCCCACATCTTCAACCACCCTTCTTTGAGGGTGAACCCGAGAGTAAGATTTTTTTCCCGAATTTCAAATTACATTGACTTAAGACAATCATATTGCTCTGACCCTATCCCGTGGCTGGAAAAGTCATAATTTAAATATGTGAAGGCCATTAAAATACTTTAAGTTCTTATGACAAATGTTCTGCATACTGAATATCGATAGGTGGCATATTGGCATTGAGAAGTGAAATAGTAAATTTTAGGTGCGCGTGGTAAATGAATGAATACTGTCAAACAAAAAACGTACGAAAGCCAAGTAAACTGTTGTTGGTTCTGTCAGGTCTGTTTGGTAAAATTTAATTAATAATTTGAGGCCAAATCAAGGCTGAAATGAATTAATGAGAATTATTTTCTAAAGATGTCCACATAACAGTGTGCTAAATCGTTGAGTTTAAATCCTGGTTTGCCTTAGCAATGCTCTGGACAACCAGCAACCTCATAGTGTTAATTTTATTTTAAATATATGTAATTGGTTCTATTTGATGTTTGGTATTATATATTCATTATTAATCCTTGTTCAAATTTATAAAATTAAATGTGCTCTGTTACCGTTTTTTTTTTTTTTACTTTAAAACGATATTAGGGCTGTTTATACGAGAGAAAATAAGCCTCGGCTCTCTCTGGCCGCGGCTTACGTAAGACGCTAAAGGAGCCATTTATACGAGTACGGCTTACATAAGACGCGAACTGCTCATATAAATGGTTCACGGCTTAGTTCGCGGCCAGATTGGCCCAATGATTACGTAGATGACGTAGTAGCTATTTCTAATTCAGCACATATTAGCATTATTTGCTTCTCTTCTGCGGCACTCCAAATGTTTCTTTTTTTAGATGAATCCGTCGTGGTCGCCATTTTCCACTTTTTGAAGGATGTAAATGTAAACAGAACTCATTTTTCCCGCTACTGCAGAGCGCGTCTATCAGCCGTGAAGGTCTGGGTATAAATGAATACAGAGCATGCGCAGCAATCGTTCACGGCTTCAGCAAGCCGCGGACAACGTTTGAGTGCATTTATACGAACACTTTCACGTCCAAGGTAAGCCGCGGCTAGGATAAGCCCAGCCCCAAACCCCTCGGCCAGGATAAGCCGCGGCTTGAGCTGGCTGTGGGTTGAATAAGCCGTGAAAGTTTGTACCATTTATACGGGTAGTTCGCTGCCAGAATCAGCCACACTACATGGGCTGTAATGTCAAAAATTCACATATAGTTTTAAGACGTATGAAAATTCGATTTTAAACACCTTGCGCAAATCAACTTGAGACGCATGAAAATCATGAACTGGTTTTTACGCATTATCGCGTTTGAAGGAAACACATGAAAATCATGAACTGTTTTAAACGCACTTGGCGGAATTACCCCCCTAAAATCGCGAATCTCAATCTTCAAACAGTGCTTGGCGGAATTACCCCCCTAAAACCGCGAATCTCAATCAAAATATACTGTCAACTTTTTTATCAACTCTCTTTTCTTTTCACTTATCTGTTCAAATGCTTCTTCTTTTGATTTTCTAGAATATCCAGCAACAGATTTGTATCTTTCACCGTCAACAACAGATTCAAAAAATAATCGTTTTTTCTTTTCGTCGTCTTTAATAGTCAATTTCTTATCAAGTTTAGCAATTCTTTCCATCAACTGTTCTTTATTCTCCATTTTCACTTCGTATTGCACTTTCTTGGCTTTGGAGAGTGGATTACATTTTTTATTCAACAACTTCTTGCCATATTTCTCAGCATATTCTTCGATATAACCAGTTTCCACTTTCTCAAGGGATTTTCTATCATTGCAAGGAACATTGACAATCAGTTTTATTTCAGGTGATTTATCCTTATGAGTATACACTTGGCCTTTAATGTTCGACAGATGCCATTTCAAGCGTGTTTCTAAGCTTTCACAAGTCGAGCCAACATACATTTTTCCATCACTGAAGGTTATACAAACTGTTTAATTTCGCATTAGTCAATTCCAAATCTGGAGTTCTTCTCGCTTTGTATTTGTTATTCAATTCCTTGTTGTTGATATGTATGTATTCAAATTTTGTTGTTCTTGACATTGCTGTGTACAGTTGTTTCTTATCCATGCGATTCACGTCATGAATATTATAATGTTCATTGATATCACAGCCTTGATACTTGTAAACAGTGACACAGAAACTTGGAATGAAATACTCGGCGAAATCACTCATGCTGAATTCATGTCCTTTCACAGTGAATGTGTGATCATAAATGTCGTCAATAACAAACTCCATCGTGTTAAAAATACGTTTGTCTTTGATGTTTTGTGTTGCGATAATAGGCATTCCCTTGCAAACATTATACCTCTCCGTTTTGCCATTGTACTTGAAATCAATAGGAACGTATCTTCCATTGTTCTCTTTGATGTATCTCTCACAACATTCATTATTCACTTTCACTCTCGTGGCATTCAAGTAACAGATGTTCTTGTAATATTTATTGGTTTGTTCAAAGTACGTTGATATCTTTCCCAGTCTGAGAAATTTGTCAAGCATTTCATGTGTCTTTTTGTCGTATCTGGATGAATCTTCGATGTATTGCAATGTCTGAACATCAGGACACATCTCACGAACAGTAGCAGAACGAAGATAATTCTGATGTATTTGACTTCCCGGTTCAACAGGTTCGCATTGATTTGGATCTCCAAACATATACACAGTATTATTGAACAATGTGAAAGCTTCATAAACCTTTGTCATCCACTTATTGGGAACCATGCTGAATTCCTCGATGAATATTGTCTTATTTTCTAAACTGTCTATGTCTCTTCCTTTCCATTCACAAAAGTAAGAATCAAATGTATGACAAATATCGTCAAATTCTTCATTCAATCTCTCTTTGACGTTTTCAATAGCTTTATTGGTAAAAGACAACACCAAAGGATTTTTCGCTTTTCTGACCATCTTGCACAATTTAGTCGTCTTGCCACTACCCGCTTGACCATTGAAAATACATCCCTTGCCAACTTTCTTCTTCTCATTCCACACAAGGTTCTCTCTGTAGTGTTTTTCAAAGTACACCAACTCAGTGTCTGTAATGTATGCTCTACCGATTTTACTTGTGTTGAATACACTGTCTTTCTTATTCTTCAATTTCAATGCAGGATTGGTTATGAAGATTCCATCGGTGTTATATCCATACAGAACACTATCTTTGCCATGACACGCTTCAATCAATTGTAAACATTTCAAAATAGCTTCTGAAACGACAAATCTATTCACACTGGTGTTGTCAGAAAATATACGCTCACATGATTGCTCTTTGATCAAAAATATATCCTCGTGGTGATCAATGGTGACATTTCTTCCATCTGCCAATGCACTAGTCCAACAACACATTGCAGTGTCATAGTCAGTACAAGTGAATCCGACATTTGTTTTATTGTATTTCCTCCCCAACTCACCGATAAAACTATTGGCAATCTTCTTGGCTTCCTTCTCAGGGAACTCATCAAAAATGTACTTCATGAAACCCTTGAATGTATCAGGCTTCAGTGCCTTCTTTGTGACAATCTTCCACTTTACCTGCTTCAATGGCATGTACAAAGTGTTAACAAGATAATTGATTAAGTTACCGGAATAAAAACCAGCCTCAATCTGAATGGGTGATCCATAATAATTAAGAACAGTCTCATCGATATAGAATTCACCACACCTCATCAAGTCACTTTTGCAATTAAAAGGCTCAATAACATCATGTATCGTATAAATCGGAATAGGTTTAGTATTATGTAACAATATACTAGGGTATGACTTGGATATATCAATGGTGACAACATCCTTAGGAATTTCATCCGTTGAACACCATTGCAGTGCTCTCGGGTAATATTCATCCAATAATTCCCTCGTGTTGACATTATATGTGGATTGGGGTAAATATCCACACATTTGTTTGAATAATGATGAAGCAATACTTGTGAACGATTGATTACTCCAATTAAAGTCATGTGTTTTATATACTTTATAAAGTTTATCACACACCGATTTCCTCAAATTATATTCTTGATTCAGAAGGTACATGTTCTTCCTATGGTCAATGAAACCATCCAACACACCGCTATTATTCCAATGCAGGTATTCAACGTACGGTTTGGAAACATTGGTGTAGATATTGATTGCTTGAGCTATTTTGACCTCCTCTGGAAGTACAATGATGGAGTTTTCCTTGTCCAAGCTATGCAAATCACCCAACTTTTCAACTTTGTGAACGGATTCATGTCTTCTGCTCCATTTCAATTCAGTCATATGTTTCAACAGATTGTCACAACCTCCCTGATTCGCTTTCGATGCAGTCAGTTTCAGTTTTTCATCTGTGATAGGATAACAATGGTGATCTTTGACAATGTAAACCAATGTAACATCAGTCTGTGTATTGGAGTTGGAGAATGCAACAAACTTCCTGTAAGTGCTGTCAAATGCGTGAATGGATACATTGGTATGACAATTCTTGGCCCAATTGATCAACTGTTCTGTGCTGATCATATGACCTTCAGGAACGAAATTGTAAATCTCATTCTTCAATTTGTCATAAGTATATGTTTTGAACCCTTTACGGCCTCTCACCTGATCCCAAACATAATCAACAACACATGTATTGACACCATATGTCTTGATCGGTCTTTGTTTGTTCAACAGATAAGATTCCAGTTTTAAGGAGCCCATCGCATGATTCATAAAGAATTGCTTATTGTATGTTAACACTTTGGCACCAATCTTTGTAATCTCTTGGGCCGATAAAATTGTAAAATTATTTGTCAATAAAGTGTACAGCATAAACTTGTACATATCTTTTGTGTTCAATTCTGGCACTTCAGTTTCAAATGGTCCGTAAGTTCTTTTTGTTGTTCTTCCACCTTCTCTGATGTCAACATTCAAAGTGATGGATATCATCTCTCTATCTCCTCCAATGCTGTACAATCTTCTTTCAAACAGCTTCTGGAATGACGAACCCCTTTTATTCATCGTGTCAGTCAATCTGGCTTCCTCTTTCCGGAATTTGTTCATTGACACTGGTTTCTTGGCATAATTGATTACATCTGTCTCGCGTTGGACAACATAATCGGGAAATGGATCATCTTCAAATAAATGATCAAAATTTGGCTTTTCGGTGACAACCTTCTTTGGCTTTGACCCCGCGGTCCTCATTATTAAATCAACCAACTGGCTTTTGGATAGATTGTTCAAATCTTTCCTGTTCATACTACTTGTTTCAATTATCTTTCTCATAATACTATATCTATAGATTTTATTTTTAAGTGTCAAACATAGCGCGTTTTAAATGTCCGATAATTCAAGTGATCCCAAACAGGATCCTTGAATTGTGCTTCATGTGGAATTATTCTTATGCTTGTTTGTTTTCAAGTGACTCCATTTGCCAGCTAGAGTATAATTTCTTCCTGTCTTACAAACATCACAATACCATTCTTTGTTCTTCATATAATTGTTTTTATAAGCTGAGTTTCTTCTCTTTCTTTCTTCATCGCTGAGTTTCGGCCTTCCACGACCTCTTTTAACATTATTATTCTCCATATTATAATACTATATATTTGTTTTTATATCTATATATTTAAATATGTTTGTTATGTTCTTCCATATATTTGGTTATCTCATAAATAATATCTTCAAAACAATTGCTCATGATGTACTTGCACCTATTTTTCTCATACATCTTCCTCATCATTATCTGTTTGTCAGTCACAATGAAAATACCTGATGGGCTTTTAAACTCAAGACAAAGAGCACTATATTTTTTGGTTGGATTCAACAGCATCAAATCACACTGACCAGCCATATATCCTTCTTGAAACTTCTGATTCGTGTCCCAGGAGACATTTGATTTTCACCCAATCCAGCAATCATTAATGCATCAGGATATTCCTTCTGATGAATGAACAACACGACAATGTAATTCGTATTCATTTTTCGATTGAAACTATATTATTTTTCATACTATAGTAATTCATTTTATTTTTTTTTAATTCATTTTCAACCTGTGTTTGAATATAGTCAGGAATAATAATATTCTTGGCTACATGATAGCAAATAACAGTATGTACTACTGCAGGGTCTACTCACATATATGTTAGATAATTTTCTCTTTATAATATGTCTTTTAAATCCTTGATCGGTATCCAACTGTTGAAGTCATCACTATATCCCTTCCACTTCACCAAAGCTTGTTTCTTCTTGTAATCTCTGCGAATGACTTTATCAATACGGAAAACATCCTGTTTAGCCTTTAATAACTCAGGTTCATAAAAACTCCCTTGAATATCTTCATCGTTGAGATCTTTTAGTTTGTATGTTATTGGGTTTGTATATTGGATTTTATCAACTGTAAACACTTCTTCAGTCCAATTTGGAGTGTAACCCTTGTCGAACACATTCCGTTTATACTTAGATATTCGGACCTTGTCACCAACCTTAAATTTTGGTTTAGCTGATAATGGCTCCATATCACCATACAAATTGAAGTAAACAGTTCCTTCATTCCTCTTTTTACTAGCCTCTGTGGGTGTCATCTTTGTGCTTGAATGTTTTGTGTTGTTGTACTGTTTCACTAATTTTGGTAACATGTCTAAATACTGTGTATTACCTTGAACAGTGAACTGTTTCCACATTTTGGACTTCATTGTCCTATTCCATCTTTCAACTACTGATGACTTCTCTTCATTCTCAGTTGAGTACATCTGTACACTATGTTTCTCTAGCAAGTCCTTCAAGTGTTTGTTGTAAAACTCTTTTCCCTTGTCGACCCATAAATACTGTGGTTTTCTGCCTTCCTTGAATATTGTTTTGAATGCTTCAGTGACAGATTCACCTTTCTTATCCTTCAATGGGACAATCCAACCATATTTGCTGAAGACATCAATAACCATAAGAAGATATCGATAACCTTTATTCCATTTACTGAACTGTTGCATTTCAACTAGATCACTTGCCCATATTTCATCAATTTTATTTACAATCACACGCCGCCGAGTGAAATTTCGTTTTATGGGTGCATGTAATTCATCTGCTAATTTTTCTTGCCAGTTTTCTTCACTCGACGGCTTTTTCCGTTTTTTGAAATGCCGAGACCAAGTTTCTGTTTTTTGTCAATTAAGAATCTGGCTGTTTGACCCCATTTTGGCATCTCACCATATGGTATTTGATCAAGTGACTCAACCATTGTTCTATCACAATCACCTTTGTCTTTTTTCATATCATAACAAATATCATGATAAGCTGCTATTTCATCCACCTTATTGTAAGGTTGTACATTCCATTTTAAGACCTCACCAGTATTTGGATCATATTCCAACTGCTCATGCAATGGATTGTATGGGCCCATATATTTGTATTTACTTGGAGTCCAACCTGCTTTTGGTTTTGGTAGTTTACCGATCATCTTGTGAATGTCAATACCTTTGCCATAATCCAATCCCTTGATATCTGTTTTATAACGAATGTTTGGTCTCACTTTTGTTGACAGTTGATTTAAAGCTTCAGTCCCAACCTTTGTAATTATAGGCTTTGTGAGGGAAAGTCCTTTGTCAATTAATTTCTTTTGCAGCTTTGGATTTCTCATTGCTTCTGATGCATAATATCTACCCATTTCTACACCTTTCTTTGCTAAATAAGGGACTCCATGTTCCAAAAATCCTGTTAGTGCCATATCTGCGGCCGAATCTAGTATGCCCGCCCCTTCAGACGGGCTAATTAGTTTCCCCGATTTCTGACAAATTTAGTCTTTGTGATTCCACATTCAGCACAAGTACATTTCATCACAGTTCGACCATTTTTTGTCTTTTGATATCTTTCACTTCCTGGTACACATTCAGTGACTTTCTTCTGTTTCACACAATATGATTTTACCATTATACATATTGGTTAGATATTTTCTTTAAAAACTTGTTTCACTTCACATATTATTATAACATCTTCGCCGAATTGGTTCTTGAGTACTATCATTATCTTGTCATTACGAACTACAACAGGTGTTCCAACAACTTGCACAATAATTGTTTCCATATAATTTAGTTAGATATTCTTGAAATAATTTATGATAAACCTGTGATTGACTCTTGTGTCTGTGGATCAAAATCAGCATTATGTATTGTGTTCAGAATCGATCTGCCTTTTTGTCTCTCGAGAAGATAGTACAAACACCAATATCCACACAAGACTGAATCTCTTTCTTGTATCTCATCTCCAGAGTATTCAAGTTGTTTTCCACTTGTAGCCATGTATTTCTGTACTTCTGTTGGCATCATTAAACCAAATGAGTCAAAGTATTCACAGTATCTATCATTTTTGAAATTCCTATAACAAACCCAATGAGTACCAGGTCCAATTTTGGAATCAAGATTGACTATCCCACATTCATTGTTTTTTATTTGTCTAGGAAGATTGTCTCTTGAAAATACTCCTCTAAAATGTTTTATTCCAAGTTGTTTCACCCAATTGATTAAATCAAAGTTGGATAAGGGTTTGTTTACAAAATGGTTCCTAGTATTGGGGATTGAATTGAATGGACTGTTTGGTCCTAGTAGAAGCCCTTTTCCTTTTCTGGTCTTTTTTTTTTACCCCATAACCGATTGGGTTATCCCATGTACCAAAAACAGGAGGGGATTGCCATGGAATCATAGCATGTTTTCCTCCTTTTATGTCATCTGGAACGTGAACTGGTATTGACCGTCTTGGACGGCTGCTTTCAACATGCAAACCACTACCAAATAACCCCTTGACTGCATCAATGGCTAATGGGATACCGATACTCGCCAGTATTGTTCCAATACCCTTTCCAGTCTGCGCTTTTGTTGGTTTGATAACAACGTCTCCACCATACTGCATTTTTTGAATAACATCTGCCATCTGTCTCGTATTCAATAAATTTCCTACATTCAATAATTGGGATAAATTGGCATTAGGAATAAGAAATCCTCCTTTTTGTTTCTTTCCAAATAGTTTATCAATACCGAGACTTGCTAATGAAGAAAGAGCACCTGTGGCCAATGCTGGAGCCGCTTTAGCTACTGCTTTACCTGCATAAGGCAATAGTCTTGTTCCAAGTGAAAAAAGACTGGACCAAAGAGAACCTCCTTCTTGGACTGATTTTCTGATCTGTGCTTTGGATATCTTTACATCAGCACCTGTTCCATTTCTCTGTGCTTTGGCTAATTTTTTTATCTGTGTTTTTGTCAACATCATTTGATCACCTCCAGTGAGATCTCCATGTTCAAGTCTCAATGTTACCGGTGAATTTGTTTGTATAGCTTTTGCAAGCTTTTGTTTCTGACCCTGTGAAAGTCTTACTCCATGAGGATGATAAGTAGTCATATAATATATGTTTATACTAAATTGTATTTAATACAAACAATCATTTAATTTAATTTTTTAATTATTTAATACAAACAATCATTTAATTTAATTATTAATTATTTATTTTATTCAATCATTTAATTTATTTAATTTATTTAATTTAATCATTCCATTTACATTGATCTCAGAATTAATTTTCCATCAGTCTTTCTCATCTCAATATCCTGCTCATAGAGGACCAGTGCATACACACTGTAATCATCATTTGTTGCAGCACTCAACGTGTATTTGAAAGTCAGTTTTGTCATTCCATCTTTGATATCCTGTTTCTGTTTCGTCAAATCAAAATAAATGAAAGGGATTATTGTACCGAAGTTGCCCCTGTTAAGAAGGGTACTTTCACTGAAATCATTTACAGCTTGAACATATTTCAAAACATCTCTGAATACTCTTGTTGGTTCAGTTGAGGGTTTATAATGTACCTCTGGATAATCATTTCCATTGCCAACTTCAAGATAACAATCAGTCAAAGTTCGGTTATTTACAACTGAGAATGTGTTATAGAGAAATTTATTGGCTGTCTGAGACGAATCATTGGCATCATTGATGATGAATACAAAAACATGCCTGGGTTTGTTTATTCCTGTGGAAATACGGAAATTGGCAGTCTGTTGTCTTGTTGAATTGCCTCTCTCAACCATTTCTCTCATGTAAGTCCACTTTCTGTTGTCAAGATACTTGCTCATGTATAAGGACTTTCCCGCAGAATTGAAAATAATACGAGGAACAATTAGCTGGAATTTAGTTAGTACCACACGACATTCATCAGTAGCTTGCCAAATCATATTGTCATCACTCTCAAGTGTCAGATTCACCTCTACTTTTGAGTTCGGCATGAGTTCATCCCAAAAGCTCTTGAAAAAACCGTATCTGTTCAATGCTATCTCTGCATTTATTTCACCACCATCATTAAGCAAAGCTTTACGATCTGAGAATCCTTTGTTATAAGCAGCTTGTGCCACTCTGTTTTCAGCACCTCTGCTGGTGTCAAGATAGAAGAACTCATTGGTTCCCTGACTTACAGCATAACCCTGTGAATACTCAAGCAATGACTTAATATTTGTGGCTTGGCTTGCATCACGGCATTCATAAACATCAATACCATTCATTTTTACATTAATGGTGTTAATAAGAGCGTGAACTGAATTAACAATACCATTTCGATCTGCAGCAGCAATGTTAGCTCCATCTGCAAGCTTATTTTCTTTGAAAATAACATTAAAACGGGCATTATACCAGTCAAATGGTGTAGTCTCTCCACTGTTATCAACAACGAAACGGTAACCTGTTTTCCTCTGATGATCACCGTTTGCTACTACAGTAATAAGTGCTGTCTCTAGTTCGAACACTACATCTTCATATCTTTCGATATATTTTGAGTCACGATAGTTTGACATATATTATTGTGTTAGATAAAAGTTATTTTATTTTACGTGGTCGACCTCTCTTTCTTTTGATTAAACCACCAGTCTGGCTCACACTCTCAGTTCCACTCTTGTTTCCACTTTTTCTCTTTTTCAAAAGTTCTATGATTTTGTCACCAGCTTTTTTGCCAGCATGTTCACCAATTGTTGTGGCTGCTTTTTTTCCAGCTGTTTTGATCATATCAGTCACAATACCTTCACCATGTTGTTCATATTTTTTTAAACTCAAACCGTTTCATATACTATTAGGTTTTATAATTCCACACCTCTCAAGAATAACTCAATATACCAATCTATCCCATTTAAATCAACTGGTTGTCTAGAAGAATCAGTGACATAAAAGCGTATTGAGCTGATTGTATGTGTTGAGACAGGATTCCATGAAAGAAAACGAGGTTTGTAAGTGAAAGGTAAACTTCTTTCAAGATCTGTGACTGGTATAACTGCGATTGTATTTGTGCTATTTCCATCAACAATGCTATCTATCACCATATCACAATTGATATAAATTTCATCTACTCCTCTTGTAATATTAGGTAGATTTGTTCCATATTCTGTGGCTGAAACTAATTTTGAATCGAAACCGATAAGTTTTCTGAAATCAAGATTTCTCAGATCCACACGATAATTTTCATTGAGTTCAATCAAAATGCGATATGTTGACAAAACGAAATGCATGTTAATACCATACAGGAATTTTGATTTGTCTGTTTCAGATGGATTCAGTACATGGCTGTTTTTTCTCATATACTCATGAATGTAACTATTGATATCGTCGTATGAATACATCCCGTTAACGAATGTTATTGTTTCCCAGTTTACACCTTTGTCGTGGCTGTATTTCATTTGATTATTTCCAAAATTTCTCTGATATTGTACCAACTGTATGTCATATTGATAACATTCACAGCCATTTCATATTTCAAATCATTCGTTAATTTAAGAGGTGTATTGAATCTTTTTTCAAAATCATGACTCTTACTAACACCAATTTTGTCTCTGTTTTTACTGTTGAATCGTAATGAAATTTCTGTCATATACTTTTACATTAGATATTTCATCATTATTTTATTCAACTCACCGGTTTTCAGGATTCCCAGTCTGTTGAATGTATGCAATATTTTTGTGAATTCATTTTGAACATTTTTGCTGTTGTTGCCGGCTGAAATAGATCAACCAAGCAACTGCAGTCTTGAAAGCATGTCACCCAAAAATGCATCCCTTGAACCCATTGCACCTCTTCTCCTTCCCATGCCTGAACCAATAGTTGATGCACCTTCCTCAACGGCGTCAATTCTTTTTCGGTACTTTTGCAGTAATTTGATCCTTTGAGTTAATTCATATATCTCATCTTTGTTTTTATCCCTATTTGTTTTGGTTGTTGATAGATGAGCTTTTTGTCTTCCAAGTTGTTTGGTTATTTCACCAATATTTTTGTTATACTTGCCGATGTCGATTGTACCATCCATTATCCTATTTAAAATTGTTGTTGGAGGAGACAATTCATATTCCTGTAATACCTTGACCTCATCAAGTGAGAAACCTTTGTCAAGATTTGACTTGTACTTTGGTTCTGTTTCAGTCATCATTTTAGGTTTGTAATCAATTGGTAATGTTGTTTTCAAAGGTACTGATTCAGGTAACGTGTTTAATAGCATAAGATCTTCAAAACCAGATGTCAAGGCTTTTTGATTTTTTTTCAACTGTTCAATGACTTCATCCTGTTTTTTGTCGACACTTTCTTTCACACTCTTCTGGACATCAATAGAGGGTTTCAGTAATTCTGATGTTGTATCATATGCATCCTGTTTTCTGTATTCATAAGTCTTGATAACATCACGAACTTCTCTTGTTTTATTTCCAGCTTCAATTCCACTTTTAAGAAGCCTTTTCATTCGTTCTATATCCATATACAATTGTGTTAGACTAATCTAAACTATTTACATATGGAAATCCCTAATTATGATATTCAGGGTTCAAAGAATTCATTCAGACAGTTGTATCCGTATATGCCAAAAGACACATTTAGAATGTTATTGGCTGGTAATTCTGGATCTGGAAAGACAACATTGTTCATGCATCTGATTATGGAACCGTTGGTCTATTATGATCAGATACATCTTTATGCTAAAAATTTGGATCAAGACAAGTACAAATATCTTCGGAAAGTAATGGATGAAATAAGCAGTCACATTGGATATCCTGCCTTGGTTTGCAGTCAAGAAGAGATATTGCCAGTTGAACAAATAAAAGACACAGATTTGCAGCGATTGGTTGTTTTTGATGATTTCGTGACTGACAAGAAACAAGATCAGATAATTAGCTATTTCATTCAGGGAGACACAAGAACTGTTCAGTCATATATCTCACACAATCATTCTATGGCTGTCCAAAATCAATCAGACTCAATTGCAGTCACTTCTGCCTTTATGATTTCCCATCCTCAAGAGAAAGGAACTTGATTGCACAAGAACTTGGAATAGACAAGAAGAAATACATTGAAGCAACCAAAAAACCATATTCCTTCTGTTATGTCGACAAGCCAATGAAAACAATCAAGAGAAATTTTTATGGTGCTGTTTAATCTAATCTAATATTATATGGCAATCAATAATTTCCAAGATGTTGAAAAACAGGAGAATCCAAAAACAAAGAGAATCGAAAAATTGATCAAACCTTCTGATGTTGAAACACCATTTGAAATCGCTGAAAAAATCAAAATGGAAGTATACAGGAGGACACAAAAAGTATTGAAAAACAATAAGAGACTACCTGTCATCTATGAAACCATACCACCTGAATTCTTGGAAGATGAAAGCAGTGATGAAGAAGATTAATCTAACAAGATGATATAATGGGAGTTTTTAATTCTCCACAAAATCAAGATAAAACAAAAACTGGTGAAAGAGGTCCAGCAGGTCCAATTGGTCCCAAAGGTGAAAAAGGTGATAGAGGTCCAAAAGGTAATACAGGTGCAATTGGTCCACAAGGAGCTACTGGAGCCGTTGGTCCCAAAGGTGATGGATTCAAATTAACACAAGATGGTAATTATGACATTGAAAACAAAAAAATTAGTAATGTAGCAGACCCAACTTCTGACAAAGATGCCACCAATGTGAGATATGTCAATGATTCTGTGTTGTCAATTGAAGGAACAGGGAAAATCCATTCAAATTCCTTCTTGAAGACATATCAAAAACAACTATTCTTAGAAATGCGAATAATCTGCAATTAGAAGACTATAATAAAAGTCCTTACTCAATAAATAAAAAGCCTTGTCTTTTGTTATTCCTACTGCTGGTCTTACAACTGTTCTTCGTTTTAATCTGACACAATTGGAAGTTTCAAAGTACACTTTAGTTGTTGAGTTTTATACTGATGGTAATCCAAACAATGCAACAGTTGATGATGATGTTTTGTCATCAAATTTAATTGAAAGAAAGGATTCAATAAAAAGAGCATTTCCAAAGACTCATCTTGTTGATGGTTATCTTAAGAGAATATTTTTCATTGAAAAAACAAGTCAAGGAGCTACATCAATGAATTATTGTTGATCTCACCATATTTATCAAATAATGCCAAACATCATGTCATAGTTTATGGTGTTTATGGATTTTCTAATATCATTTTATCACATATTCACGACCCAGTGTATGAAATTGAAAACGGCAATGTTGCTTTTGGTGGCGATATTGACATGAAAAACAATAAAATCATCAATGTTGCTGAACCAACTGCTAACACAGATGCTGCCAACAAGAAATATGTTGACGATCATACACCCAACGTCGATTTGTCTCCATTTGTCAAAAAAGATGGAAGTGTTGCAATGACTGGTAATCTGAACATGAATGGCAACAGAATCGGTGGTATACCATTCCCTAGTCCATCATCTCGAGTTAGTACTTATGATGCGGTTAATTTAGGTTATGTACAACGAAATATGCGAAGTATCAGGATAAACACATTATTATTGGATGGAACAAACCCGATGACTGGTGATCTGAACATGGGTGACAACAAAATTACAAATGTAGCAGCGCCAACAGCAAACAATGATACAGCCACAAAGGGGTATGTTGATACTGAAATTGCTGGAATTACTGGCATTGATGTTTCACCATTTCTTAAAAAAGATGGAAGTGTTGCAATGACTGGTGATCTTGACATGGGTGACAATAAAATAACAAATGTTGGATCTCCAAACTCTGATAAAGATTCTGCCAACAAAAAGTATGTTGATGACCTTGTTCTTTCAGCATCTGGTACCCAACGCAACCCATTCGCTTTTCTGTTAAAAGACAAATCCAAGTCTTCTGCAGTCAGTGGTGTGGAAAACCTTCAAATTGAGAATTTTGACAGATCACCTTATCACATAAACAAGTCATCATTGTCTTTTTTCATCAAACGAAGTGGTAACTTTACATCCAAAATTCGTTTTAATGTGACATCTTTAAGAAACAGTCAGTACACTTTTGTTGTTGAGTTTTACTCACCATCTGATCCAAGAAGTGCAACAGTCGAAATGTTCCTTCCAACTGTAAATATACGAGATGCGGGACAGCCGTTTCAAAAACCTTTTCTCAAAACACACACGTTGATGGTTATATGAAGAAGCTTTTCCGAATCGAAAAAACCAGTGGTGGGCAAGCGGCAATACAGGTGGAACTTTCCAGCACAGCTCCAGCGTCTAACACCAAAACACATATCATCGTTTATGGGGCCTATGGCTATCATACCAATTTGTCTTACTTTGTGCACGACCCAGCATATGAAATTGAAAACGGCCATGTTGCGTTTGGTAGTAATATTGACATGAAATCAAACAAAATCATCAACCTGCAGGATAACCCCTCAAACCCACAAGATGCTGTAAACAAAAGTTATTTGGACGAGAGGTTGCAAACCAAACTCGATACGATTGCACAACAAAATCTGAATATGAACAACAATGCCATTACTGATCTTGCTCCACCCGTCAACGCAGACGATGCGGTGACAAAACTTTATACTGACGAATATTATCTCCGACGAGACGGTTCGACTGCGATGTATGGCGATTTGTCAATGGGTGGAAATAAAGTGACGAATTTAGCGGACGTGGTGAATGAAACTGATGCAGTGAACTTTAGAGTTTTAAATCGAGCTTCACAAACCATCAGAGCAAACACTTTATTATTGAATGGAACAAATGCGATGGCAGCGGATATGAAACTTGGAGGGCATAAAATCATTAACTTAAAAGAAGGAACAAATAAAACCGATGCCGTAAATTTAGATCAATTAGAAAAAAGTCATATTTCATCTGCTTCTCATCCAAAGAATGCTTTCAAATATTTGATGAATGATATCGATGAAGTCAGTACTGAATATGGCTTGAAAGTTAATGGATATGTCAATTTACCTCGTTCACCACATTTGATTTCAAAAAAGGTCATTGATATAGACTTCAATAAAGAAGCTAATCATATTTACAGAGCTAGAATTGGATTTAATATGTACACAATAAAAGATGGAAAATACACATTTATTCTTGAATGGCTATTTCCTGATTATGAAGGAATGAGTCTTAGTAGTGTAACATTCAGTGCAACTGTTGGAATTACAATTCATAAAACTGTAGGGAGAAAATTTGATAACAGAAATGAAGATCATTCGAGATATTTATTATGGATTGAAAAACCTTCAGGAAGTTCACCACCTGAATATTTATATTGTACGATTCATATTAATGCTAACCCAACTTATCCAAATAAGTACAAAGTTCATTGTGTTGCATATGGTATTGATTTTGAAGCAGCAGACGTTCCATCAAGTGTTTACGACTTCGCAGAAGCTTATAAAATCGTGAATGAAAAAATGCAATTACAAACTGATTTAGATTTGAATGGACATGCCTTGATTAATAATTCATCAAACTTATTTGACGGTCAAAATGGTGAATTGACAATGCTAAATAATATTAATATGAACAGCTTTCTTATAAGTGAGGCTAAACTTGGTGGTGATTTAAATCTGAATGGCTATAGAATTCATAATAATAGTTTGAATCTATTTCGTTCAAGCGTTACAGGTGTAATCATGGAAACAGCTTTCGATTTGGGTGGATTTGCTCTTTACAGGCCGAAATTAGGAGGTGATCTAAATTTGAATGGGAATGGAATAATCGGTCAAATACAATATTTAAATTGCTCTGTCAAAGCCAAACAAGGACATAATAAGAATGCTTTAAAGCCTGTATTGATAAATGGCTCTGATTTTTTAGTCATAACTTTTATATTAAGAAAATGTATATCATACAAGGAACAAAACCCGGAATATTTTATTTCAAGACAAAAGCTGAAGGTGGTGGGCCTTTGCCATTACCAGCAACTGTTTATGAACACAGACAATCTTCTTTAAGTAGAAACATCACAACGGTTAACGTCAACAAATCATTATCGAGAGGCTATCTTATAATTGACTATTCACATCCCAATAGTAGAGAATTTGATACAGCATTCACACTTGAAGTGGTCATGAATTAATCTAAAATAATATTATATGGGTGTATTCAATCAAGATAATACAAGAACTGGTAAAACAGGCCCAAAAGGTGATAGAGGTGATGCTGGTGCAATTGGTCCTAAAGGTGATAAAGGTGATAAAGGAATTTGTTTTACATTAACACAAGATGGTCACTATGATCTTGGAAACAAACAATTGACTAATGTAGCAACACCAATTTCAAATAATCACACAGCTACAAAGGAGTACGTTGATACAGAAATTGCTGCCCTTGATTTTTCTCCATTTCTTAAAAAGGATGGAAGTGTTACAATGACCGGCAACATTGATATTGGAGGAAATAAAATAACTAATGTTGATGAAGGAACATCAGATGATGATTGTGTAACAAAAAAACAACTAGATTTGAAGTTAGATAGAGCAACTTTTGTTATTTCAAATTCACTGCCTGGTATACCTGTTCTTGATGGAATTTCAATTGCTTTGATACCATCTCTGTCTGTATTGACAACTGATGCTGATGATACAGTTTCTAGTTGGCTGGATCCTGTTAATAATGTCACTTTTACACAAACTTCTGATTCGAAAAAACCATTGTTACTGAGAGATTCAGTCAAGAAAAAGTTTTTCATACGTTTTGATGGCAGTGATGACTACTTGGAGAACAGTTCATTTGATGTTTCTAAAGTTGCTGGACGGAGTGGAAATACTTGTACTGTTATAATCATTGCAAACACAAAACAAACAAAATATCAATCACAATTTCAATGGGGTAAGGGTGCTGTTAGATTTGGTGTTCATCTGCCTTGGATTAATGGAGCATGTTATATTGATTTCGGTTCTACATCAAATGGAAGACTTGCTGTTTCTTCTTTGGCTAATCTGACGGGAAATATTGAAGTTTTTACTGTTCGAGTTGATGGTCATAATATGGAATTTTTCAGAGGTATTTCATCAATGACACCAGTTGGAACAGGATCAATTTCAGCAACATTGACTGGTAGTGCACAAGAAATGTTTATTGGTTGTCAAGTTCATACAGATGGTTCTGCAATTAATTTTTGTGAAATGGATCTTTATGCTTTTGCTGTTTGGCAGAAATCACTAACTAACCAAGAACTGAGAAATATGTATCGTTTCATTGAAGATTATTTTGATCTTTAAATTATATAATTGATTATTATATGATGAAAGACATTATTAAATACGTGAAATATTTATTCAAACATACTAAAAAACAATATCCACATATTAATGACTCAATTTTGAAATCAGCTATGGTTTACCAATATTTGTATCACAAGCATTTCAATAAATTAATTACAATTAGTGACATTTTACATGAGCATAATGATATTGGACTTATCGGCCCAGGTAGTGGTTGCTTGACATATTTCTTGGAACATACTCTTGGTTGGATTGATACATTACAAACACATGGTATACTTCATGATGCTTATGGAAGATTTTATAACAGTTATTCATTAGATCGGGGATATTGTTATGCCATATCTAAGCACCTCACAACAAAGCGAAGAAAAAGATCTCCATTATGCGGCCAGATGTCAGGAATACTGTATTGTATTTTTCATAGAATTATTATATAAATGATATATATGTCAGTCAAACGTAAGAATATATTCACCTGGAATCATATTTCAGATGAATTAACAGAGGATCAGGTAAATGAATTAAAATCCTATTACCGAACATATCACAGAAAGTGTTGGGCTCATAAACAGGCGGTTAAACGGTTCAAAAAATGGAAATTACTGGGGAATTCCTTGTCTATCATCTTTGCAACTGGAGGTCTCGCCACAAGCGTTGCAACAGGTGGTGTTAGTTTGGTAGCCATCAGTACAGCAGCACTTTTGATACAAGGGTGGATGAAGCATAAAAACCTAGATTTGAAAATCCAAAATTGCACATATGCTTATCAAAGCTATCAACATCTACTAAATTCAATAAAAGACAAGTTGAGAAGTGGTGATTTTGATGCTTCAAGTATACAAATCTCAATGAAGAATATCGATGATTATGTGACTGATAATAGTCCAATTATTGATAAGTACCTACTGAAATATGATGAAAAATTCACTGCTTGATAATACGAATAATCTTATCAAATCTCAACAATAGAATCTCAACCCAATATTGATCATAAAATCCAAGCGTCTTTTTTGATCTAGTAACTTTTATTTCATCAAATGGAAGATCAAGCATTAAAAATATTTGCTTAAGCATAAATTTAGTGCTAATCATTCTTTTACGATTCTTATTCACCAAAGGAAGGACAGTGTCTATCTCTTCGAATATTTTCAATATTTTACCCTTATCTTTTACAGAAATTTGAAATCTATTCTTGCGACATATACCATTTATCACATTTTCAATATGGTACTTCCGGTGATATACAGATTTTCGCTTTATTTTATACATATTATTATGAAAGTCAACGTACTCCTTACAATAGTCATAGCCGTGGACTGAACCACAATTTAGACAAACATTTTCACCATCATCGTTAAACATTTTCTGATTATCACAGCAAGGTGCTTTCACACTTTTAACAACTTTGACCAATAGCTGATCACAAAAAGAACATGTCAACTCGGACCCATATTCTTTAATTCATTGTGGATTACTGAATTACAACTCATTCTATAATATTATGTGATATTTTATTTTCAAGTGATTGAGATTCGCGGAATTACCCCCCTAAGACCGCGCGGAATTATCCCCTAAAATTTTATTTTCTACATTGTGAAAAATGTTGATAATGCGTAAAAACCAGTTCATGATTTGCAAGTGAAAAATGCTGATTTTTCTCTTGTCTTATAACTGTATGTGAATTTTTGACATTACAGCCCATGTAGTAGCCACGGCTTATTTTCTCTCGTATAAACGGCCCTATTGTCACTCGAGTACGTTTGCGTCACTCTGTTTGAGCATGCGTAGAAGGAGGAAGTCGAGCACGTGGTCTGTTGCTGTTGTTGTTATGGTTCCAGTCAATGTAAACCCTCGCAGCCCCTTCTTACCCGGCCGGGACATAGCGGGGCATTTGCGGGGAGGTTTTCGCGGACTTGACGGGCAAAGGGCTGTGGATATCAGGGACTTTGACAACTTTTGCATGCCATCAATGCCATCCAAGATCAGTGGGGAATGCAAACTCGATCCCAGGGCTGCTCCTGGGAACGAGGTTGCGGGGAATGGATCAGAGACTGCCAAATCATAAAACTATGAGTGCCTTACAACGGTTAATGGATGTTGTTTAGTCCCATAGATGGTCAGATTCGTTTTAAGTAGACTGCCAGTATGCAAAGCAGCAAAACGTTTACCTCATGATTACAGTAAAAACTACCTACGATTAGTGGGAAGTTAGCTCAACAAGGTTTGACCATAATAAAGTCTGTGTCTACCACCTTTTTTCAAAAGTCGCAGGGGATTTGAGCTTCAATTAGCGGAAAAAGCGGTGAGCGCTGGTCAAATGCCCCGCTATGTCCCGGCCGGGCCGGGGAGGGGGAAGTGCGGGGGTTTATTAGTCAAGAGTAATTCCGCAGTGGAAGCCGCTCTGTTTTTCAGTGTTTTACTAAATGTGGCTTCATAGTGCACCATATTTATGATAAAATAGTTGTAATATATGAGATAGTAAGTGAGTAAAATCCTTTATTTAAAAATTATTATTAGGCTGTTGACGATCTAGTACTGTTAGTTTTATTATACACGCATGAATAATTTTCTCGGTGTTGCGCATGCGTCTGATCATGCTGGTAATCTGCCATTCTCGTTCCCAAAGTCCTCGTTTCTTTTGGTCACGTGGTAGGAGAAACAAGAGACTCTGGTAGCAAAGACCCACCGGATGTCAGAGCGCATGTCAAATAGCCAAGAATGTATTTGCTCAAGCTCAGATATGTGTCCTCAGGGAGAGAGGGAGTGACAGTCCAGCTTTGGCTTTTATGATGGCTGGCTTGAAAGCTGGTTCGTCCAAGCTTTGAAAGAGACTAATTTCATTGAAATTAGAAATTCACTATAGGAAAAGGAAACAACAAGCTGTCTTGCATGCATTAGTTGTACAGAAACGAGACTGGCTGCGTATTCGCCACAGGGTTTCGAAAATCGTTGATATGCCAGCTTCTCTCGTTCGTGGTGGACCATAGATCTCTATACGGTTGAAAGCAGTTGTGTTCTTGATGTTTCGCCACTGAATGTGCTTTTTCCCGACCAAATTGAAAAGTTGAAGGCACTAAGTGTTGGATTGTAATTTGTAATTTGTTTACCCACGATCCACTTTAGGAGCTGAGAGCTCGTTCAACATGAGGCCGTGCGTTCCAGATCGAATTGGAATTTAGAAATGTTGGTTTTTGAGGAGAGGGGAAAACCGGAGAACCGGAGAAAAACCTCTCGGAGCAGAGATGAGAACCAACAACAAACTCAACCCACATATGACGCCGGGTCCGCGAATCGAACCCGGGCCACATTGATGGAGGCGAGTGCTCTCACCACTACGCCATCCCTGCTCCCCAAATTGATTGCTTATAAGCAAGGTAACCAAGACGTAATTCGATCAATTGGTGAGAATGTGAAATCTCACTCATAACGGTAAGTGCAAACGAGTGGCTCTGGGGACGAGAATGACAGGAAGTAAGCAGTAATTCATCACTTAATTCTTGGTGCGCATTCAGTTTTTATTACCCAAAGAAAATATTCGAATTTTCCTTTACAACCAGAGTCACTCGTAACGGTAAGTCCAAACGAGTGGCTCTGGATAAGTGCAAACGAGTGGCTCTCTCTCAGCTATCATTTGAAACCACGATGACGAACACCTTTCATAATAATTATTGACCTGAAATATGGGCGCACACAGCCCTAAGGTTGATTCGTCGACACGAGCGATGCTCACGCAAGCGTTGACAGGAAAAGGGACAACATGATAACCCAATTTCATTCATTGACGGAAACCGATTTTAACTTCTTGAACGGATTTCGTGA
>JAEMWC010000250.1:427500-435000 GCA_016490735.1 Pachyseris speciosa | reverse complement strand
ATTATGACATGTTTCAAGAATACAAGACTATTCCAGCTTACAGGTATCATTTGTTTCATTTCTGGTTTTCATTCAATTTGTGAATAGTTCTTGACATTGGAAGCAGGTTATGGCTTGAGAACCCTGTTGCTCCAAAATTTAGGTATGTTTGGAATGCTGGACTTATTTTGATAATTGAAATAGGTAATGAAGTTGAAGCTCTGTGTGACCTCTCATGGTGGAGCTCTTTTGTGCAAATGTTCATCATCAACAACCCTCCATTTGGCATTCACAATATTAAAACATACATGTACATACACATTAGGGAGGCAGTGTGACCCTGCAGTTAGGGTGCTGGACCTGTAATGTGGAAGTCCCAGGTTCAAGTCCTGCTCTGGCCGCTAGTTGGAGAGGGTCATGCTCGTAGATAGCCAACTGGTTTGCCTCCCACCAGTTGGGTTTCTTAACCCTGTGATGTTTGTTTGAATTATTTATTTCAAGTTACAGCATATTTAAGTGGGATGCCTGTGAACTAGCTGGAGCAGCTATAAGTGCATTTCCACTATAAACAAAGCATTTACATTGTTTTACATGGGCATACACCCATTTCATTTTTTAAGTCTACTTAATTTGTTTGTGTTGTAGTGCACATCTATAACCTGTACATGTACTGTATAATACATGTAACGTTTTCCTTCAGTAAGCCAAACTCAAATACACTGTATGAAATCTCCAGAAAAGGAAATCTCAGCATGCCTACTAGTCAAATTCTATTATTCAAGCTCATTACAAACTTAAGATTCCTAAGGTGCTTCACTTGGGTTCTCATTAGCTTACAGGGCTAGTCCAGTCTTTCAAACAATGTTTAGCTTACAGGGCTAGTCCGGTCTTTCGAACAATGTTTAGCTTACGTGGCTAGTCCCGTCTTTCAAACAATTTTTGAAGTTTTCTCATCTTTTTTTTTTTTTTGTGGTTAGTAACTGACAAGTAATTACACGTAAGGACTTTAAAGTTCTAGTTGGCTAGTAGCGAGAAATAAGTGCGGAGATATAAACAGGAGATTGTCCATTTAACGCCTTGAATGTCATCAACAGTATTTTGAAACTAATACGTTTGTCAATCGGAAGCCAGTGCAAGTTACGAAGCACTGGGGTGATATGATCATGTTCTGTCTTAGACCCCGTCACCACTCTTGCCGCAGTATTCTGCACACGTTTAGCCTGCGAGCAAGCTCTCCCGGGGGTGGGGGTGATTTTTCCCTCCTTCCACCCCCCACCCCCCGAGAGAGCTTGCTCGCAAGCTAGCACACGTTGTAACAGGGCACCCAACGAGCCAAATCAACTAAAAGCCGTAGAAAGGCATTTTTAAGTACCTTATGGTGTTTGAAGTCTGTTTCAAGCGATGCTTTCATAAGCTAGAAGAATTTCATCTGTTCGGATTCCCTAGCTGAAGTTGTAATCACCCAAAAATGTTAGGGAACAATATCTTCCTTTGAGAAAATGCAAACTGAAATGAACTCTCCACTAACTTTCTAGGGAACTATTTTCTTTCCGAAAATGCTAGTTGACATTTTTTGCTGATATAAACAGCAATTACGACCTTTTCAAAAACCTCAGGGGCTATGATTTCCCAATTGCGAATCTTTTAGGCCACGTTTTAGCTACGAAAATCCGAGTGCACTCTCGATTCGACGCCGAAACCACAAGGCGAATTACCCTCCACCGAACAGATATCTATTTTGTAATTTAAAATAACAATAAGTGGCAAGAAATAAACTGAACTGAACTGAACTGAACTGAACTACCGAAACTTATTGTTGGGTGCCCCTTGTTGTAATATCAAAGACAATGATAAGCGTTTAGGCGAGAGCGGTCGTCTATATTTGGTTTTCGCTTTGAGTAAACCTAATGTTCAATCAAGGGACAAACTTTACAATGAATTCTCAGTGCAATTTGTGACAAATCAATTTTCTCAAGGATAAAAGAAATCCTCAATAGCTTGTCAGAGCCCTGTAAATGTCATGGACCGCTTCTTGGAGTTCATGGAAAGTCCCAGGGAAAGTTCCTAAACCTTAACTTTCACTTTGGAAGACCGTTTCCGAAAAATTCCGGAATGTCCATCAGTGAAAAACGCGTTCCATTTGACACAAAATCCATTTATTCCCAGTCTCCCAACTTTCCCGCTAAATTTCAAAATAGCGGCACAAATGTTGATTCTAAATGAAATTGTAGAGCTGTCTGCGGAAGAAGGTTTTTAAATTTAGAAGACGATGATGACACTCCTATCCTTGCAGTGGTTGCAACTTACATGAGGCGCGATCTTCACCGAAACAAAGGGTTTTTTTGAAAATGTATTGTCACGACAGTACATTCCAACGATGGATATTTACAACCCACTTCAGGATGAATCCTCGAGGGACCCTCAAAATTCAATGCAGGGAAAAACAAGCCACTGGAATAGTTCCTCAGTGACACTCTCATGGAAGGCCTTCAATTCCCCGGGAAAAGTAAGTTTTGGCATTCGTATGGTTTAAAGGAGAACAACGAAAAACCTTGTTAAATTACAGATGCAAAATTTTACGCGAAAATTGGCTCGGAACACTCAAGGAACCCCTGGCAAACTTTAGTTTTTTCTTCAACTAATACTACTTACCATTAGCATACGTGGCACGGCCGTGATTTATTATTATCATTGGATGCTTTTTTCCCTTCCTTTTCATTGGCCCAGAGCCTACCACGTGACCTACAAATAACTGCCTACAAATAATGGTCTGCTCGTGCGCAGTACCGTTCAACTGTGTTTTTTCTGCAAAAAATATTCTGCTCACGCGTAGTTGTGTCCACGCGTCCAAGCTCTTCAAATTCAGTGAAAAATGGCAAATCGTTTCACGCTTCCCGAAAATAATTATGAAAAACAAGCTTGGTGATCGAATGATAAAACTATTATTGAACTCGGTTTTCGCGAAATATCGTGATTTACCAGTGTCTCGCAGATAAATTATTCAGCCTTCGGCTTCACCAAATAATTGAACTGCTCACCACTGACAAATCACGATATTTTGCTCAACCTCGTCCAATAATTGTTTAATGCCTGTAGAGCTGGCGCAAGGCCATGGCAAACTAAGCATTCGTAAAAACTAACCGAGTTCATTGGAAAAGAAGAAGAAGAAGAAAAATCCACCGCCATTTTTCCTCCACGAAGATATGGCCGTCTAAAGGCTAGAAGTGGTGAAACCTTGTGAAAATAATACCTCGTAAATGTATTTTGTAGTGTATGACGTGCTAAATTATCGACATAGCCTGATTTCAGTTTCTTGTACAGCAGATCCGGAAATTTCACTTTTCAAGGCAAAAGGGTTTAAAGCAAGTTATTCCTGGCTTTTTCTTTGGCAACCTCCCAAGCCAGTTATTAATCTTCATAACGTACTATTTGCAGCGTGCAACATTGTAACATGTGATCAATTGTTTTTTGCTTTCTTGTTTTCACTTTTCAAGGTGAGAAGCTATAAAGCAGTTCATTCCCGTAAAGCGGCTGCAACAAACGTGAATTCATCCAAAGTACGAGGTAAGTCCCATTATAACACAACATAACCCAGCACTTTTCGGGGTGGGCGACTATATGGTTATGAGGGACATAATAACGGCGCGCTCTGTCTTTTGTCTTGCATTATAGCAAACTTTTACTTCTCAGTGTGATTTCAGTTACCGTGAACAGGCGACGGAAGAACGAGTAGCATGGTGTAACGCGCTACGATCTCAAAAAAACTGAATGTAACCCTGATTTAATTGTTCTAAAACCTGTTGATAACAACAACAATAACAATCTTCATTATTTACAAGCCTTAGAACTTTATAATGAGATGTTCGTGCCCTTGGAGTAGAGTAGCATGACTTATCCCTCCACTAGCAATAATCGGCTTTCCAGAAACCGGCAGGAACCTGCATGCTTCCGAATTTCCAGTCACTTCTGACTTTTTCTTTGGGAATCTCTTAGAGCGGTTTTCAATTGAGTGTCGAAAGTAATTCTGGTTTTACTTTGGTTTGCATTACTTCGCTCTGTGATTGGCCAAAACAACTTGCGCGACTTTCTCAACCAATGAGAAGCAAAACCAAAACCAATCACGACTTGCACGCGCGTATTTTCCCGCGCTTTGCGCCGGCTACATGTAATTGCTTGGTATTCTGATTGGCTCATTACATTGCTTACCTCTGTTGTGATTGGTCAGAGTAATTGCTTTGGTTTTGGTTTTACGACACTCAATTGAAAAGCGCTCTAATCAGTAAGCTTCATAATGTACTATAAAAAAAAAACTACAAATAAAAATGGCCGTTGACTTTTTGCCTAAATGAGACTCTGGAGTTCAGTTTCCGGATCTCTAACGGTAAACTGTTGTAAATAAGAGCACCTAAAAAAGGAAAACTTTGTCTACCAAACACCAGTTTTATTTTCGGAAGTTCAACCGATGAAAATCTGTTCCTAGTGTTAATATTGTGATTTGTCCTAGTATAATTGTTTTTTTCCTGGGCGACTCTATAACCTGAGGGACATTGAAAGCGCACCTAAGAAACAGAAGCATTTTCAGCGTTTAGTTTTGAGCCAACCTTTTCATTCACTGATGGGTGATATAGAGCACGTTTTGGCCAGACAAAGGGAGACGTAATCAGCTTGATTAATATTTTTGTTAACCTCTCAATGATTAAAGTTTATGACATAAAGCAATATTTACTATGTTTGACGTCGTGACAATGTTATCCATCTTGTTCGTTTTCTCGGAATGCAGAACGAGTCCCGGATATTCATCTTTAAAGGGAACCTCCACGAACAGCCAACGACATACGGCAGGGGCACCCAACGACAAGTTTCGGTCGATATCTGTTCGGTGGAGGGTACACGCCTTGGGCTTTCGGCGTCGATTAAAGAGTGCACTCGGACTTTCGTAACTGAAACTTGGCCTAAAAGATTCGCAATGGGGAAATCATAGCCCCTGGGGTTTTCGGAAAGGTCGTAATTGCTGTTCTTGACAGTCAAAAACGTCAGCTAGCATTTTCGGAAAGAAAATAGTTCCCTAGAAAGTTTTTTGGAAAGTTAATTTCAGGTAGCATTTTCTCAAAGGAAGATTTGTTCCCTAACATTTTCGGGCTAAGAAATCCGAACAGATCAAATTCTTTTAGCTAACGAAACCATCACTTTAAACGGACTTCAAACACCATAAGATACTTAAAAATGCCTTTCTACAGCTTTTGGTTGATTTAGCTCGTTGGGTGCCCCTGATATTTATTATGTTTGACGTCGTGACAATGTTATCAATCTTGTTCGTTTTCTCGGAGTGCAGGACGAGTCCCGGATATTCATCTTTAAAGAGAACCTCCACTCTTACAACAAATTAACCCTAAATTGTTGGAAATAATTATTAGTTTCCAAAATTGAGTTTCTAACGTGGAAATAGCATTTAAAGTGCACGAAAAAGTGGGTATCACTAACGCCTTTGTTCACTTTTAAATTTCCCGGACGCCGAAATTTTCTATTTCGTGACGTCAGTTGGCTGCAGCGAAAGGTCGGCGAAAGGCGAAAGTAAATTGGCGAAAGGTCGGTCAGACACTCATTGCAAGATAAAGGAGACTCTACTAATTAGAGAATTGAAACCTACCTTAAAAGAAAATGTAAGCAGCGAAAAGCTGTATCTCTATTAGTTTGCATCTTTTATATGCAAATTATTTTTAGCTTCTGTCAAGGTTATTGTTAATTAGTTACTTATCTTAAATTTCAAATTTAGTTGTTACTTTAATTCCTAACGGTCACTTCTGAAGATGTATGTCGAAACATACGAAACGTCAAGTTAAACGATATAGTTTTATTTTTGTTTTCCAACAATGCGTTCTATTGTCATGTTTATCACCGCGGTTTGTGTGTTATTTCTTATTGTCAGGAAGCAAATGAAACAGACAATTCTTTGTGTTAAACAATAGGGCAACCATTATACGTCATCAAATCCACAATGGCCGCGCCCTTGAAAAAATTTACAAGCGGAAATAGGCGTAATTATTTTCAACAATTTAGCGTCAATTTGCAATAAGAGCGGTGGTTCCCTTTAAAGTGCCATGTTCATCTGCAACCCAATCTCCTGAAAGTTAATGTACACAGTCTACATTTGTAATTCTACCCAGTCAATGTAGAAAAACATTTATTAACACTGACAGTCTGAAAGGAATTCTGGGAAGTCAACATTTTTGTTGTAAAAAAAGTGTCATCAGTGTTCGGACAGGACTCCAACCTATGACTCTTCGCTGACTTATCTTCTCTTCTAACCACTAGACCACCACGTCACTGGTTGAACAAAACTCAATTTTCAAACATAATATAAATCATGCGCACACCCTGTAGTAAGCCTATATAAGACCTGTAGTAAGCCTATATAATCACTCGCTAAAAAGCAATTTTAGAAAGTAAATGGAAAAGGTCGATCATCAAACCTCAACAAAAAGCTAACCATTTAAAATCAGCGCTTAGGCCTAATCACTGTAGATCAGGGATATTCTATGCAAGACTCTAATAAATATCTAGTTATAAAACTTTCCATATGCATCGTATTGTCCTTCAGTGGTCTAGTGTGAAGAAGCCGTTCCTTCTACCGCTCCTAATAGCGGTAGTTCCGAGTTCAAATCCAGTCCAAATATCGTGATTTTTTTTTTAATTTGTTCTTTTCATAAATGTAGACTCTCTACATTAACTGGGCAGAATTACAAATGTAGACTGTGTACATTTAATGTCAGGAGATTGGGTTGCAACCGTTCATCCAAGACGCTTTACTCGCCGCGCTAAATTTCGCACAGACAGAAAATCCGCAAATCGCCAGTGAGCGCCGCTATTTTGCGAAAATAATCCACGTTCATCCGGCTTATTTCTTCGAGTATCGCTACTTTTTGTGTCAAGATTTTCTTAACATCCTTTCTCTTTATTTCCGTCGATATTTTCAACAAGAGCCGTCGTAGCGGTAAGCAAAAGACCTTGTGGGCCGCTGGTGTTGTTGTTAAACTTCTCGTATTGCGAAATTATTTGTTGGCTGGCTCTTGATAAAATCCGTATACTTTGGAGGCAACCAGAAGAAAATTCTTCATAAACTTGTTGGGTATATTGTCTTCCATTATCAGGCTGTTGTCTCATTGAATTCGTTTTGTAATAATACTTGCAAAACGTGACTTTTGTCCTGTTACTTTGTTGATACATGGTCTCTGCCAAATAACCCCTCGAAATTAACAGCGCTGTACAGTTATCCCGAAGGAAGATTCCCGTTATCTCAGACTTTGCTTAGCTAGTATTTTTTTAAGTAAAGAAACGGGAGGATTTGATACCCCCGAACATCTGTCGTAGTGATACTCAGAGAATGCCAGATTACAACGGATGTCCGACCTTGGCGAATAGTTTGATCATGCAGTTCGATTTTATTTGGGAATGAACAGGACCCTAGCGCGGTTTTGCATCCGATAAATGAGCTGGCATCGATTCGAAAGCCGTTTCTCTTCG
>JAEMWC010000250.1:400000-422500 GCA_016490735.1 Pachyseris speciosa | reverse complement strand
TTTGTTAACCACCTTAATCTAACATGGCTGCCTTTCATCTTGACTGGAAACATAGATGAAGCTTTATCTTGTCTCATCAAAAGCATTGAAAAGTCCGAGGAAATGCAAACGTTTTTAAAAGGCAACGATGGCTTTAAGATCTCTTCTTTAGACGTGCACGTTTCACCCTATAAGTTACTCACCGCAATGTTTTCTGTTATTGGAAAATTTAATGAAGCACTCTACGTCGCAGAGCTCTCACGCGCCAGAGCTCTGGCAGACATGATGTCTGGTCAGTACTCTGTGGAACAAGAAATATCAGTAAACCCACAGTCATGGGTTGGCATTGAAAGGATTATGAGAAAAGAAATTGACTCTGCTTGTCTATATGTTTCTTACCGCCGCAAAGATTTATTTCTATGGATTATCAAGGCAAACAAGCAAGTAATTTTCCGACGCAAAGAAGTTAATGACTGGTTTTGCGTAAATGGCGCGAGAAATGTGGTTGAAATTTTTGCTGACATATCTTTAAGAAATTTTTCTCCTTTACTAACTCAAGAACACTGCGAAGACAGATCACTGTTTCCTTCAAACGCTAACTGCTTGGCAGCCTCTCTTCCCTTAGAGCAAGATGAAGACGAAGACCAGCATTCTGAACCAACGAGTCTCACTCAATGTTACAAAATGATCATCGATCCTGCAGTCGATTTACTCGAGCAACCAGAGATCATTATTGTTCCTGAGGGTCCCTTGTTTAACGTTCCATTTGCAGCGTTAAAGAATGAAGATGAGAAGTTCTTATCCGAGTCTTTCAGGATCGGCATTGTACCTTCTCTGACAACTCTAAAGCTCATCCAGGACAGTCCAGCGGATTACCACAGTCAAACAGGTGCATTCATAGTTGGCGATCCCGAGGTTGGTGTAGTGTTTTACAAGGGAAGCCCTGAAAGGATCCGTCCATTACCTTGTGCAAGAGAAGAAGCAGAGATGATTGGCCGTCTACTAGGAGTCCATCCTCTTATAGGAGAGCACGCAACAAAAGAGGCAGTTCTAAGCGACATACATTCAGTGAGTCTGATTCATTTTGCTGCTCACGGTGACGCCGAAAGAGGGGAAATCGCTCTTGCTCCTTCACGACCGTTTAACGGCATTCCACAAGAAAAAGACTACCTACTGACAATGACTGAAATTGCACAAGTTCGTCTGAGAGCCAAACTTGTTGCCCTTAGCTGCTGTCACAGCGCAAAAGGACAAATCAGATCTGAAGGAGTTGTTGGAATCGCTCGAGCCTTCTTAGGATCCGGTGCACGTTCCGTGTTGGTGGCCTTGTGGGCTATAGAGGACGAAGCAACAATGAAGTTCATGAGTCGTTTCTACGAACACCTTGTTGGTGGGGTCAGTGCCAGTGAATCTCTTCACCAAGCCATGAAGTGGATGAGAAGCAACGGCTTTATTAACGTGAGACAGTGGGCGCCTTTTATGCTGATTGGTGATAACGTGACGTTTGGTTTTAGATAAAATAAGTAAAATAGTTTAGTGCTATTGGTGGCTTAAGATTGATAGTTAAACTTGGTAAAACGCACATACAGTCGAACCTGTACTGAGCCAAGCGCGCGGTCACCCTCGGGGAATGGATAAGCTATTTTGTAACAATTTTGATCACTTAATGTTCAGCTCATGTACAAAAGCGCTCATTAAAATTACTTACCCGGTTAAGAACTCCTGTAACAATAAAATAGTGTGAAAAGAGGCTACTTCATACAGTCAGTATTGTAGGTCCTTAGAAAAATACATAGAAGATGTATTTACTATTTATAATTTATTATTTATTTAAGACTTTTGACCATAACGTACAAACGTTAATTTCCGGGCGATTCAATGATTTGAGAAAATGAACACAGAATTTAATTACCTTGCAGGCTATTTGGTATCATATTTGACAAAGTGACCGTTTAGTACAAGTCAAGACTATAGAAACAGCTTGTGGAACTTAGTAAAGAGTGACCGCGAATTACAGTGTTTAAGAAAAGCAATTTTCTGGACTTTAGGGTCGAGGCAGAGGCTGAATACTCTCACAGCTTTACCAACAATTAGAATGAACAATACTCAAGTGAGCCAAGTTACAGCTACAAAATCGCTTGGTGTAATAATAGACGATAAACTCGATTGGCATAGTCACATCGAAAAATTAACGAAAAAGATCGCCTCTGGTATCGGGGCCCTAAAGCGAATTAGGCACCTGATCCCAGCATCAACCTTACTTCTCATTTACCAAGTTTTAGTAAAACCTCACTTTGATTACTGTGACATTGTTTGGGGTAACTGTGGGAAAACGCTACGAGACAAACTGCAGAAATTGCAGAATAGAGCAGCCCGTGTGTTGACATTCTCCAACTATGATGCTGATGCAACTGAGCTACTCGAGTTTTTAGGGTGGAAAAATCTTGCACGCCAGCAGGAAATTCATAAAGCCACCACGATGTTTAGATGTCTGCACGGGCTAGCTCCAGAGTATCTGTATTCAAAGTTTAAGTGGCGTGACTCTGCTTATGACCTCAGGGACTCTGAAAATAAACTCAATGTTCCATTACCGCGCACTAATTATTACCGAAAAAGCTTTAGCTACAATGGCGCCACATTATGGAACAGTCTACCATGCGATATAAGGAACACAGAGTCTCTGGGGGTATTTAAACGTAAGGTCAATGACATTTTTTAAGTCTACGCACGGCATTCACGGAAAACAGCTTTTAGTGTTACAGTACACAGTTTGAATTTGAAATATTTTAGCGTATGTGATATGTATTTTTATGGACTGATGAATTGATCGTGTTTAAATAAAGATTATCGTATCGTATTAGGATCGGTAGAGAACAGCAAATGGATTATGAGTCTTCTAACTGAGGACAATTTGTTTTATTACTTGCCAGGTAAAAACCTTATTGAACAGATTTATCAGCCAAATTGAGAAGCTCAGCTGGAAGTTAGTATTTTCAAAATCCAAAAGGGTTTTTGTTTACACTTCAGTACTGGCACTTTTGCTGCGCAAAAGAGAGCGCTAGTATTTCGTCATAAATGAAACAAAAAAAGTGAGCAGTGGGTAATATCCCCAACTAATGGTAATGTATTTATATACCGCTCATATCACAGTCTCATGGCGGTTTCACAACACTGGCCGGAGGAGGACTTTACCAGACTGCTTGTGCAGTTTACAATTAACCCTTAAACTACCGAGCATTTTGCCTAAAAAACACCTTTTGAAGCTCGTCAAGCCGTTTTCTGGCCAGAATCTAGCCAAAAAGAACCAAAACTGCCCAAAACTCTGTTTGCTGGCGGAGCTCCTCGCGCCCTTTTGTTCCTGATACTTAATATTAGTTCTCCAAGTACGGGCATGCGCAGAGAACAAAATTTAGAGGCCAAGTGAATGGTTATTGGTTCCTCTTCTGCTCTTTACTGGATACAAAACAGGTTTATCTCTTCTGACTGGATTTTGTTATCGGTTATAGAACATAATAGGCACGAAATTACCTAAGAGCTTATAAAGTAAATATTAGGTGTTACTTTCAACTATGCAGCAATAATTGGATTGATGCAAGGTGTGCAATATGGGATTTTCAAGGTTACAGGTCAATTAGAAACAAGTTCCGCGTTTTATCTTAGATTCCGCTGCAGCTACTTTCCAGTATCAATTTGTCCTTTACCGCTATAACCAGACAAGAACCTAAGTAACTCTCTTATTTCGTTTTCGTCTTGCTTCAAAACCTCTTTAAACATCAACTGCTATGGTCAAATTTGCCACCAATCTTACTGAGTAAAATAAAGCGGATCGGGAATTCTTATGATATTGTGTTGAAAATCAATCAAAATCCAATAAAACCGTCTCGATAGAGTAGTTTTTATGTCCGGATAAAAGACAAAAGCCTACACTCGTGACCTTCTGGTTAACCAATTAAATATGAATTAAAGTTTTAAGAAAATAAAATCGGATGATTGGATCGTGTGTAAAGGTGACTATTTAGATTTTAAAACTTTTTAGTCTGACTCTTGGATTACAATGCCAAAGGGATCACTTGCAGCATTTTCACAAGGCTCACTGTCGTTGATGTTACTCAGTTTATTTCACTTTTTTCTGAAGTGTTCATAGACTTTTCCACGGTTTGTCTCAACTTTTTTTATTTTGACCCGCTATAGCGAGAATCTATCGACACTGCTAGAATGATTACCTAAAAATTAGTGAAATGGCCAAACGAAAATATGGTCTGTAAAATATCCGACTTTGCGAAGCTATAACTTTGGGGGGGGGGGGCACAAACATCGGTCTGTAAAATATCCCGATTTTGCGAAGCTATAACTTTGCGATTTTACAAGATACGGCTCCCAAACCTGGTTATTTTACTAATTTTAAGTTGGTCTTTCCAGCAGTGTGACATGGCCGATATCAAAAGTTGAAAATCGTGGAAAGGTCTATGGACTGGGAACATAATGTAATCTACACACAATCTAACCACAGCACGTTCCACGTCTCCCACGTGCTGGTACATCTACGCCTTTCAAAAACGTCAAATACAATGGGAGAAACTATTTTCATCATTTCAAATTAAAATATTAAGCGTTCAAGCATAAATTTACAACGCTCTTTGGTATAATTTACAAAATCTTTCTTACAAAAACCAACAATACTAAGTTCTCCGCACAGTTGGTCATCTTCATAAACGCACTGGCCATACAACAGCAGTGACATCACTGTAACAAACAGGAGCTGCTTATCAAGAGCTACTTCATTCCACCGACTCTGGTAACCTGTCTGAGTTCTCTTTTAAGCAGTCAAGAAACTCCGTAGTGGAATGTTCGCCTCCAATATCAGCGGTTTTCTGAGACAAAAAGAGCTTAATATTATTCGAGGAAAAAGTGATCTCAATTTTTTTTACCTCACCACCGTGTTAAAGCAAGTTTGAGCCAACAACTACAAACTTCTGCTATAACTGAAGACACCCGATCTCTCGAACAATTAAGCACAGCAATAACAGGCACATCTACTTATTTTCCAGCTTCGGGCGGGCAACATACATGTAGATATAGATACCAACTTGAAAAAGTTGGGCCAACGTTTTTAACTTCCTATTTTGTGTCTCAAATAAAATTGGTAATGACAACAATGTACGGCTTGTTCCTACTTTAAAATTTTACTTCATTCTGTCCCATTGGAGATCTAGAAGAAATACAGTATTTGGCAATGTATAGAGTGTAAATCTAGTAAATATTTGATCAAAGAAATGAGAATTTTCATGACAAGTCCACACTGTTGACGTACTCGTTACACTTACCATTCCTTTCTCCACCACTCTGAGGATGGCACTGTGGATCAAATCACCATAAGCATTCCACCTGAAAGAACGTGCAGTTATAAATAAGCCAGTCTATCCTCAGACACTAGCGTAACACATACGACTGTCTTCAAACCAGTCTTAGTCATCAAAAATTAACAGGTCTCGACGTTTTTGTAATAAACCCACCTTCTCTAATACACCCCCACCCCCCAACCCCCTTTAGGAAAATGAGATTTTGTAATTAGCCCCTCCTATTCCCTCTTACTAAATCCACTTCATGCGGCCCAGTTGGTTTGTTTTTAAACAAATACCGTAAAAGCTCTATTGAGCCCCCATATCTATTAATCCCCCCCCCCTCCCCCACTCTCTAATAAGCCTCTCGTTTGGATGTCGGTTTCTGTAATAAGCCCCCACTCTCTACTAAGCACCCCCCCCCCACTTTGGGACATGAGAGTTTGTAAAAAGGTAAAAGGTAAAATCTTTATTTATACACGGTATTTCTTTCAGGACTATACAATATTTAATTAAATAAATCTAACTACCTAACCAAATTAAGATTGTAAATAACTACTACAATAAAAGAAATGATATAAACCTGCTTTACAAGGAAGCCGTGTATAAAAGCAAAATCCACTTCATGTGGCCCAGTTGGTTTGTTTTTCAACAAATATACACTCAACACATAACACTGTTTGCTGCTCTTTATTGGTTTACTGCAGTTGTTCGAGTTTTGTAGACAAATTGTTTAAGATGAAAACAGCGTGTTTAAGATTTGAAATAAGCCATCCTCTCCATTTAGCCCCCCTCGCCCCATTAATGAGACCTGAATTGAAATAAGCTTAATAGAGTTTTATGGTTTTTCTGCTTCTAAGCTTCTAACTTAATTAATACTGTGAATGATATATGAAATGAATCATATACACTGTATGAACTGCAGAAATGAAATCAAATGAAGAATGATCCTCGCAGTTGTGAACGCAATTTAAGCAATTGCGAAAAGAAGCCTGAAAAAAATTCAGCACGTCAACGGGTTGGAACGCGTGACCTCTAGAGGTCACGGGTTCAAACCCCGTTAAAGTCCTGAAATTTTTTCAGGCTTCTTTTTGCAATTGCATAAATTGCGTTCACAACTGCGAGGATCATTCTTCATTTGATTAATTAATACTCTCGCCTTATTTGTTCCTCAAAAATTTTCGGTTGAGGCCCTGCCCCATCATTACCACTTTTTTGCCCAAACAAAAGCTTGGCTATTTTCTCATTTGTTTACTAAGGTATTTTACTTTCCACTACATGTATTTTCTCCTTTGTACAGGTGTTCTTTAGGTTTTTCACTATCCTGTTGACATATACCCTGATCCAGGCTCTCAGATATTTCGGGAGAGCAAAGAGTGAAACACAAAACAAGAGAAGAATGAGGGAAGAAATCGCATGGGGACTGCCCAGCCCCACTAAAATTTTCTTCACTTGTTCTTGCATGCTCGTCCCAAGTATCTGAGAGCCTTGAACAGGTTAGCTGATATCAAACAAATTTCATGGCCCAGTGGGGTTGTGTTGACCATACATTTCATTTAACATGCCTTGGCAAATAAATTACAAAGTTAAAACACTGTTCTTTCCTCTTACCCAAGGTGCTCCAACATCAGCGTGCTTGCAAACAGAAGACTCATAGGATTCGAAATGTTCATTCCTCTAATATCAATACCTGTATGCCTTGCACCCTGAGACAAACAATGCAAGACACAATCATATTACGGTAATACTGAAAAACATGAACAAAAAAACACAAATAATGTGAACCACTGAATATATAGATACACATATTTTTCTTACATTACAAGAACACGAATGAAAAAATGCTATAACATGATTTTGCAACGGCTCAATGCCGGAAACATACATGTGCATACACTTGAATAAAATGTACATGTACATGCAATTATTATAGGAGAAACTGAACATTGCCAACTCCATAGAATTTTACTCCTTGATAACTGAGAGTGCAGGTCATCAACAATGCAGTGAGAGTGGAGAAGAGACTGAGGATAGCCCCATCCCCCAAACTGATTTGTTTCATGTCTCAGATTTTTCACACATCAGCTCAAACTACACAGAAAGGGACTGCAATCTATTATAAATGCAATATTATTGTAGTTTGCTGTTATACAATGTAATACTATTAATGACGACCACTGTTAAATCAATTATGATGATGATGACGACGATGGCGATGATACTGATGATGATGATGACGACAACAATGACAATGATGACAATGATTAAGGTGATGATGATGATGATAATGATAATGACAATGATGAAGATGATGATGGTGATGATGACAACAATAACAACAAAGATGATGATGGTGGTTTTGCATTTGCCCCTGTTGATATGTACTGTCGTGAGTTTTTTTCACTTGTTAGGCTGTTGCTGTTATTGTTAAAACATTGTTCTATTTCCTACCGACTCAAACACAGCATAATCCCCTCCAATATTTTCGCCAGGTACTATCCCGGCCCTCCCACGAGAGAAGCTCCAATGTTACTGACAATGTTGCCATACAAGTTGGGCATCACCATCACATCAAACTGCTGGGGGTTGGACACTAGCTGCATGCAGCAGTTGTCGATAATCATGGAGTTATATTCAATGTCAGGGTAGTCTTTAGCAACTTCGCCACAGCATCTCAAGAACAAACCATCACCAAGCTTCCTACAGATGTAAAGTGTTTTAAAACATTCTTTCAATTCTGTTAGTGGTACAAACACAGTACTGGTTAGCAAAGTCTGACTCTGGCAACCCATGTGGCCAGCATTTAATTCCAGTATCTGTAATACAGCTGTAAGTACACTGTACAATCTTGGACAAAATCCTTACACATTACTGGTTAGCCGAGTGTAAGTCTGACAACCCAAATGGCCAGTGTTTAATTCCAGTATCTGTAATACAGCTGTAAGTACAATCTTGGACAAAATCCTTACAAAGTCAAAAAAGCTAAATTTTGCAATACATGTACAAGTGTGCAAAAAAAATCTTGACTGTTGAAAACAGTTTTCTCCCCAAGTTTTGTAACTGAATAAAACACCCAGGGTTTTTTAAGGGGATACAGATTTGCAAGTCCAAGTGGAAGTTTCATGTACATGTACACTGTATGACCAAAACTCCCTATGCCCTGCATGCATCCCACATGTAGAGTATGGACACTAAACATATTCCTAGGGGTGTGTACTAGGGGGGTGTGTGCCTATATTCACAGAGTCAGGCCGCCAATCTAAATTGACATCACCAAAAAGTCCCCTAACTTCATGGTTATACATGACAAATAATAAATATTTGGGGTAAAAACTTACATGATATTGGCCTTATGAACTGCTGTCACC
Source organism: Pachyseris speciosa (assembly GCA_016490735.1). NCBI lineage: Eukaryota > Metazoa > Cnidaria > Anthozoa > Scleractinia > Pachyseridae > Pachyseris > Pachyseris speciosa. The sequence continues at coordinate 413,814 of JAEMWC010000250.1, read as the reverse complement.
TTTTTTCGGCCATGCTTCACAGCAAAATCAAAAGCATATTTTGCAATCAAGGTGCACTTCTCCTCTGTCATGATTTTGAAACTTTCAATAACCCCAGCAACATTCTGAAAGACAGAAAATAAGATTGTTTGAGCACAGATGCATGCTTGGAGCAAGATATCAGATGGGTGTATGAGAACTTAACTTCAAAAACTTCAAATGGAATCAATATTACAAACAGTAATCAACAAGGACTTCAATTTTTATTATAAAAACTACAAAAATATTTACCAAAATTAAAACACATAGCCTGCAAGCAAGCTCTCTTGGGGGTGGGAAGGGGAGGAGGGAAAAACCACCCCCACCCCCCAAGAGAGCTTGCTCATACATGTACATGTAGGCTATAAAACACACAAAGCATTCCCTGACAGGGTCAATGGGAGACCACTACACTAGGTTTATAACACATATATCTTATTAGATGTTTTGGCATGTAATATCGCAGAGTATTTTTACAAGTTGTGCTGTAATTTGACGAGACCGAAGGGCGAGTAAAAATACTCCAAGATACCACATGCCAAAACATCTAATAAGAGATTTACATGTATTATCCAACATGTATTGCAAACAAAGAATTTCTGAAAAGAAAAACTTTTGGGGGGAAAGTGTGACAGGTTTTGCGTAGCGTGTGCAGTAAAAAAACCTGTAAAACAGGTTTTCTACAGTTCAAACATCCAAATGTACAATATTGTGGAATATTTGAACTTGCCTTGTGCATTTTCTGTACAATAACTAACAGTTGGATAATAAAGTGTATTAATTTCTTGACTGAGAAAGTCCAAGCTCTTCTGCTACAACTGTCTGCTCCCCTCCCCCCGCCCCACCCACACAATAGGCTCATGCACAAAAAATAATTATGTAAAAATTAATAAATATGAATAAAAATTGAAAAATAATTATTTAGGAAAAGAAAGAAACATACTTCATGTTCAATGTGGCTGTACTCTCCTTCTGTGTTCTCTCTGATTATCACCAGGTCCACATCACTATGTCTATTGAGAGGAAATTCTTAATTTATTGAATTAATTAATTTTGTCTAGAAACAACACAACATAATGTACATGTTACATGTAGAGACCAACTGAGGTTGACATTTTCAAAAAGCAAGGAATTTGTAATGAGAGGTCCTGATACCTACCTTACTTCTATGCCTGGAATGGATTTACATCTCACAACATTGGCATACAGGTCCAGTTGCCGTCTGAAGCAAATGAAAGAATATTGAATGAATGAAATTATTCAAAAAATTCATTCAAGAAAAGAACAGACTTGTCACAAAACTTTTGGTCACGTCTGTTTTTAAACCGATAAACAAGATCCCATAAACATTTGCTACTGACAAATAAATGTTATTATTATCAACCTTAATTCCACATTTAGAGACTTGAATGTTGGTTTGTCCAGAGGGGTGAATATGTTACCTGAAACAAAACAAAATTTACAGGATTAAAAAAAAACAAAGAAAAATTTAATCAAGGATAAGCCCCTTCAGATAAACAAACAAAACTGTACCTTTTATAGCAACTCCATTTCTCTTTACTGATGTTACTACGTCCTCCAATTTGTCGCAAAATTTTTCTTCCTCAATAAGATCCACACCACTTTTTATGGAAACAAAACAAACCTTAAATAAACAGCTTTTACTGTAAAGCACTGTATTTGTAATCTAAGAAGATACTCAATGCTAAACATCAGTAAATGTATTATATGAGACATCAGACAAATTATCTTACATAACTTATGACACCAATGTATGTTAGTTCTTTAATAATTATTCTCTCAACTATTGTCACATTTTTTTAAGCAACCAGTTGGAAATTTGTTTAAGCAGCAAGCCATTTAGAGTGGTTTTTAACTGATGCCATAAAACCAAACCTAAAGTAATTACCACACCTAGTCATAACAGACTTAAGCAGCACAATGCACCTATTGGAATTCAAAAGCAAACACATGCAACAACAAAGAACATGAGAAACTTCATGTGTGAAAAACATGATTGGTTTTGGTTTTGTTTCTCATTGGTTGGAAAAGCGGCACAAGTCTTCCTAAGTAATTAAGTCGTGCAATGGTACATGTACAAAACCAAATTCCTTTCAATACAAAGTCAAGTGAAATACAGAGCTATCATTCAATTTTCATCCACATGTCACACTTGCAATAAATTTGTTGTTTGAAAGTAATATGAACGGTCCACAACAGTTAAGATCACTCATGTCATCAAGGGTATGTGTGTGTGTTTGTCCATCAAGTTGACAAGGACCACTTCAGTCATGAATGCCATCTTGAGGTTGAAGGAGCTGAGACAGTCTGGGTGCACAGATGGCTGATCAAGGGTAACAACCATAACAATCATGTACAGTGTACACATAATTGTTTAAACATCAAGCCATTTCACTTCTTGACTAGACTTCCCTTATTCCCACGATCTGTTTGTTTTGGTTAAGTACAGTGAGTAGTAGAAATGAAAGCAGAAATAAGATGCTAGTCACCCAAGTTTAGAATGATTTTCCTTTGTGAAGAGAGGAAGGGGACTTTCCTACAATGAAGAAGTTAGTTAAGATAATACAGCATAGGGAGCAATAACTGCATCTACAGTGTACAGGTACAGCTGTATGGGATCCTTATGGTGCAGGACACAGAGGCATAAAAAGCTTTTTGTGTACATACAATGTACACTGTACATTTTCTAGTCCTAAGAATTTCAGGAGTCATTTTGAAAAGCAGGTAACGTGTTACCATCTTGTCCCATGTCGATATTAAAAAATAATAAAAAAATAATCATCTGACACAATTTGCCTGCATGATAACTATAAGTACTTGAACCATCAAACAGTAAATTAACTATACATGTATTTATTAACAAGTGATTAAATTTAACATATTCCTATACCTCAGAGTAAGCTCCTCAAAATCAACTGGTGCGCCAATGTACCTACAAAAGAGTATGACTGAGATGAAGCCTATGGCATTCTACAATGATATGTGTACCATAGAATTCTGTCCTTATCATTTAGTCTGTAGATTCAGTTTGTACTACAGGGGTTTCAATAAAAACAAAGTCTGCATACTTGTACTTAAAATTACATAATTTGACCACAGTAAGAGTACATTGTAAAAATACAAGTTATTAAGTGAAACCTTTCCTTTACACCTGCTGACTACCACAAGCCAGCAGCATCGGATGTACATGTAACTGCATCACATCAGTTTAATGGTAAAGTGAGGGGAACCTTCAATGTTATGCAAAAGATTTAGAGGAACTGATCAATGACCAAACGAGCATATTGCTGATTACAATACCGGAATATATCTTGCACAGCAGTGACCATCTCTGGGCCTACACCATCACCAGGAATCAGTGTCACAGTATTACGCCCACCATACTTGGCATGAGGGGGAACATCATGAGCTTGGTGTAAGCAATTCTGGAATTTTGTAATGAAAGAAAGAAATAATTCCATACACCAATGATGCCACCCTTTTGCACATTCATTTGATCTAGCTAATTAGACCAAAAATTATAATGATATGATAATACAGACATTATACAATTGTACAATTTAATACAATTGTACAAAAACGTTACGTTTTTGGAGACGTACCATTTCACATGTAGATCAAGGGACCGGCAAAACGTTTGAAATTTTCCCTCACTTGGGCATAGCAATGTACATCAGATCAGATGTAAAATTACAGGTTGAGCATAGACTCATCAAGACTTTCCATGTTTAGGAGACGCTTTTCTTCTACAACGTGCCTCTACGAGGACGTTAAAATAAATTAATAATAAAAATTACCTTTTTAAAGATCAAAGGTGATATCTGGCGGCAGGAACTTGCTAAACCGATCCTACAAAGTCGTCTTGCTGAGCGAAGGGCAGCCACACTGTGGGCCGCCATGTTGCCTTGTTATGTCACGCGGTCTCATATTTAGACAGCGGTTTCGGCCACTCACAAAAGGTATTTCATATAAAGAGTTTTAGCTGTCCCACTACACAATTTCGCCTCATCAGTTTATTTTCTCCTCATCGTGGTTTTGTTTCAGTTTAAAACATTTTCACTGACAAGAAATCGAGTTTGGTAGTTGTGGATTGTACTCATTCCGGATTCGTTTCCTTCAGGTCGCAAAGTTGTGCATTTGGCAAGCTCAGAATGGCTAGTGTTGATCACAGGGAAGTTGAAATGTCTGAGTTGCTATCACTTTCCAGAGACGATCTCATCGAGAGGATTTTAAAGCTGAATAGAGAGAAGAAAGAACTATTAATGAAGTTCGAAGGTAGTGATCTCACATGTGGCAAGCCTTCAGAAAGTCACACACCAAAGGAAAGTTATAATGTTGAAGTGAAGAAACCCAAAAAGCAAAAACCGTTCGACTTCACTCGCTATCACACGCGACACGTAGCTCTAAAGATGGCCTATCTCGGCTGGGATTATCACGGATTTGCTAGTCAAGAGAGCACGGAGAGCACGATTGAAGGACACTTTTTTGCAGCCCTGACTAAAGCCTGCTTGGTAAAAAACAGAGCTGATTGTAATTACTCAAGATGTGGCAGGACGGATAAGGGCGTTAGTGCATTCGCACAGGTGGTGTCTCTTGATGTGAGATCAAATTTGGCTGGGGACCTGGGTATCATAAAAAGTGGAGACCAGGAAAAAGTACAACAGCGACTTGGTATGTGTGCAAATTGACCCAATCAGGACCTAGTTGTTCAAAGCCCTGTTAAAGGGAACCTCCACTCTTACAACAAATTCACGATAAATTGTTGGAAATAATTACTAGCTTCCAGATTTTGTTTTGAGATGTGGATATAACATTTAAGGTAATTCCCCAGAAAAGGATGTACTATTAAGATTTTCTTCAGACTTGGCACAATTGATAGTCATGCATAGGACATTGAAAATATGCAATAAAAAGATGGGGTCACCGTGCTTGTTTTTGCCCTGCATACTCGTTGTTCTAAGTGTTTTTACGGAGTTGCACGAGAAATGTTCAAAGCTTGAACAACCGCATAAAGCTGTTATCATGTAGCAAAAACTATGAATAATGGTGAAAACTAGAGCCTAATTGTTTTTCTGGGCTATATTCTTTTAGTATTGTGATTTCAAATTGCCTGATCTTGCAAATAATGTAAGGAAATTGGACCACTACGTCCTCATCTCAAACTCCTTCCTGGCTCCAAATGCAGAGTTTCACCACATTTATATATAATGTTTCCAAGGCTTCGTAGCAGCATGAAGTAAGAAATTGCTTTAATGAACCACATGATATTTTTGAAGTTCATTTTTTAATGAAAACATGTTTCGGATGAGACATCATCCATCGTCAGTTGTACAGTAGAGAATAAAATGAAAATGAGCAATAAATAGTGTAACAGAGTGAGATATTAACAAGAATAATTAAGGGTAAAGTCTCCTTTCTTAGCATAAATAGTTTCTTTACCCTTAATTATTCTTGTTAATATCTCACTCTTTTACACTATTTATTGCTCATTTTTCATTTTATTCTCTACTATACAACCTGCGATGGATGATGTCTCATCCGAAACATGTTTTCATTAAAAAATGAACTTCAAAAATATCGTGTGGTTCATTAAAGCGATTTGTATATAAATAATCCAACTTCTACTATTAAACATTTTTTCTTCTTAAAATATACTTATCATGCGCCTATTATTATTAATAAGCAAAAAAAGGCGATGATTACACTTTTTTTGTACACTTGAATGTTACATGTATATCCACGTTTCAAAACAAAATTTGAAATCTAGTAATTATTGCCTATAATTTAGCATCAATTTGTTGTAAGAGTGGAGGGTCCCTTTAATGTTAGTGCTAATCCTGGATTACATATGACCATTATTAAATTAAAATACTATAGGTTTGCCATAATAAATAACCTGGATTACTGCTATTTGTGCTTTGAACAACTCATCCAGTTCAGAACTTATAACAAAAAAACTGTTGGTTGATTGTTAAGAGACATTACAGTCTACATGCAGGGACCGGAGAAGGGACAGTTAACCTTTTGTACTATATTTGGTTGTCTACATGTACAAGGTACATGTATGGTGGGACCACTTGTTCAGAAACCAGCTAACTACGTGTAGTTCAAGAACCCCTTTTGGTTTTAGGCTTATGACATTTTTAAAAATGCAACTTGAGCACAGCAAAAATTGGGATAAAAAATACATTCAAAACTGCATGTAAACAGGTGTTTATGTTGTGGTTCAATTTTATCCTTGGTTCAATTTTTATTTTCCTTTGTTTTGTACTCATTATCATACATTACCATACACAAGAACAAAAGAAAATTAAAATTGAACTACAACATTTACACCTATAGCTACTGTTTGTCAGAACAGTCCATGTGGCACATGGCAAAAACAGCAATAGTAACCCATTCTAGGTTCAAATAAACAAACTTTTGATCTACCGTACTTGGATGAGTTCTTCATCTTCCATGGGAACCTTGTCATATAAACTTTTGATTTGTCAGCTGGTTTTAATTCAATGTGAATACATGTATCTTTATTGACAGAGAAAGCAGAAGTATTGGAGGAGATCCCGTATGCTCATGTCCTAAACAAGCTTCTTCCACCAGAAATCAGAATCATTGCTTGGGCACCAGTGGATCAAGAATTTGATGCAAGGTTTAGCTGTTTGCACAGGACATATAAATACTTATTTCCTGCAGCAAATATCAATGTGGATGTCATGAGTCATGCAGCACAGAAGCTGGTGGGACAACATGACTTCCGAAATTTCTGCAAAATGGACGTGGCAAATGGTGTGGTCACATTTGAGAGGAACTTACTTTCATTTACTGTGCAGAGACTAGAAAGTGAGTCACAAAGTTTCCGCGGTTATGATATGTGTGAGATGACAATTTGTGGATCAGCATTCCTGTGGCATCAAGTACGCTGCATGGTTGCTGTGCTTCTCATGATTGGCCAGAATCTGGAAAAGATGGAAGTTATTGACTGGATGCTTGACATTAAGCTGTGTCCCAGTCGGCCACAGTACAATATGGCGTCAGAAATACCCCTTGTGCTCTATGATTGCATGTATGAGAAATTGTCCTGGCACCATGAGCCTGGCATTTTGGATGGTCTGATGAAAGATTTCCAAGCACAGTGGACCACTCATGCTGTTAAAGCTACAATGGTTAAAAGCTTGATTGCGAGGATAGAAGCTGTGACAGTTATCAGAGATGTCACTGGCAGTGACAAAGCTCAGAAATGTGATAATAAGGAGCATGACAAGGAAGTTGCATGTCATGACACAAAGCAGCCTTGCTTTCATCATTTGAGTTCACTGGTTCCCTTTCAGTTGGCGCCAAAAGCACACAAACCTCTGAAGAAGAGAGCCATGCACAAGACGTTTGAGTCTAAACTGGAGACTGTGAATGCCAAGCGAAGGAAAGTTGGCAAAGAAGAATTTTCAGATTCATCAAACACTGGAAATCCAAAGGAACGAAGCGTCTTTAAATAATGCAAACATTTTGAATTCTTGACAGCCAACTCTTGTGTTTATTACAAATGAACTGTCCTGGCAAATTACTGTAGTGTTACAAGTCTGGCTCTCTAAGGATTAGAACTGTCCAAAGTGGATAGAGGATTTTGTCCAAGAAAAGATTGTATAGGATTTTAAGTTCGTGAAAGCATAGAAGTTTTTAAATCACCACAAGAATTGCCAATACAGCCATAGTTTAAAATCGCTGTGGAAACTTTTGCAAGAATTAACACTTACTAAACGTGGAAGAATGTGTCTATTTACTGAAGTGAAGGGATCAAATAAAAATTTCGTACCCTTCTTTTATTTTTCTTTAATCTTTAGTCAACAATCCTCTTGGGCTGCATCTAAGGTCGCAACTTTGTTGCAAGGAAGCTGGAGAGAGCATAACTCTCTTGCCCTACACTTTCGACCCCCACGACAAAAGTGCTCGCCGGCATCTTTTCATCTTGAGGCGTTGTCTTTTTTCGGCCCTCATTATGTAAACGATAACCGCCTTAACTTTGCTGTTCAATGATGACAATAATTTAATTCCATCTATTTCAGTGTCCATAATAACAACAGTGCATCACACTGTTTATATTTAAGTAAAAGTTGAAGTACAATGCAAAAACCCGCATATAAGGCTGTTTAGGTTGGTAGGCTCTTATTTACAGAGACAAAAAGGTTTTTTTCTTAGTCCAAAACCTGATTCAGAAAGGGTTTACGGTAAATGACTGATATGAACTTAGCCGAATAGACATGAACAACATCACCATCAGTCGGCTGCAGCAAAAGCGGCTGAAAGCTTCCTCCAGCTGTTCTTCAGATCCCTATCAAGGCAGGTAATTTGGCCAGGAGAAGTGGTCGTCTTCCATTAGTAGCTAGATTAGTCACTTTTATATGCTGAACCAATGTATAGAAAATGGCAAGTGAAATATTAGAATACAGCTGAAGATGGGGTGGCGTACACGAGGGAGCTGAGAGGGGAGTTGAAATCCCTTGTTATGCTTTTTCGCCATAAGCTTGACTGCTAGCCGTACTGTTTTCCTCAGATCAGTCGCGCGGACGAACGGTAAACGGTATGCAAATCTTCGCCTATTATCGCTAGCTATATCCAATGCGGGCTAAAGAATTTAAAGAAGAGACTGTTCGCAATCAAGTCGTGAGTTCCACTGGTTTTTCCTATTCTCATACAAATGCAGCCTTGAATAACGAAAGACCACCCCTCCCTACCTTAACTTTTACCGTACCCACACACCCCCCCCCACGAAAGCGTATTGCGTTAGTTTTACGACTAAAATGTCTCATTTTATTTTTCTCTTTTCGATCACCACAAGACATTCCGGTCGGTAATCAAAATTGTTATCACATTCATCTCTCCACGGCAAAAACCTGAATTCCGTCGACAGGTTCTAGACTCATTTTTATGCTCTTACAGCTGCCTTCCCTTTTGTCGAAGGAAAGGACGGAAAGGCTTAAGAAAGAGAAATACATTATGTCTTTATTATTTAATGCACACAAAAGTGCATGGTATCAAACGAATATCTATTCTCGATCTCTTTATCACGGAATCCAGAAACGTGTATTTACTTTGCACGCAAATTTAGTTAAAAGTGTTAGCTCGGTCTTGTTAAAATTGTCATAACCCATTCTAAAGGAGTTTCAACAATTCCAAAATATAGATTATTTTAATCGTTGCTATGACCTTCATTTTTGCGGTTAACAACCAGACCTGTCTTTTTCAGCTTATTGTTTTCCTAATTGATCCTACCAAAGGGCTGTTTTGCTCTAGTTAGGCAGGAGACGAGTTTCTCGTTAAGGATAAGTGTTCGGTCAAGATGAATTATTAGCTGGTTGCCAGTGTACTCTTTTCTTCGGAAAGCACATTCAACACCTCGCTACGCGCATTCGAAATCAACTTTTGTTTAAAACTGACCCTAATCCCGGTTTTTGTCAATATGAGAAAATAAAATTTGGACCGTCTTTGTCATTGCAATGTTGACAGAATTAGGGGACACAAATGATTAATTTCCTGCTGGCACGGGCAACGTACACCCTTTATTCAAACAGAAACGAAAATATTTATTGTTGTACTTGAGTCCCCTTTGCGAGCCCGCTCTTAATAGCCACGAACTACGACATAAACACTTCGGGGAGCGCCTACCGCATAACTGAAATGAAGATTTCCAGGGAGGATTAAAACATACCAGGTAAGAATGCGTAGGAGCGTATTAAATCCCTAATTGCAGTTTACCTCTTGCAAATTAAATGTGTGGGATAATTTTTACCCACTTTTCGTGTTTGCTTTAGTGAAAGCGCTTTGGCGGCCCTTATTACTTGATACAAACCCCTTTAAAAACAAGGCCCTTGCAATATTACGCGAAATGTTCGTGCGCTCGTACGTTCAAAGCATTTCAAAGAAATTAAATCTAAGGAAGATTAATTTCCACATTAGCTTTCCAATTTCGTATTTCTCTTGCTTGTTCCACGAAGTATTCCCCTGTCAAGCCCGAATTTTACAAATGCATTTAGATGAAGATTTAGCGAAACGCTATAATATATACATATTTTTTCTTCATTTGCGTTCCGCTCAAAAAGAACAATTTTTGTTCGTTTGGGAGCGATTCCAAAGAAAAACATTTGTTATCAACTGCCGTGGTGCACTTCGGAAGATCACCAAACATCAAACAACAGTTCATATCCACTAAATTGAAGATTTTTTTGGGTGTACTTTAATGAAGATGTTTATAGTACAATGTACACTTTAGTTAAAAATCTAGTTTGAAATATTCCAGGGAATTGCATGTTCTCTTCAGTCTGCATTAATCAGTGTGGGTTTTGTATGTGTTAAATGTTGCATTAACAATTTGGGGATTTTTAAAAGTGCTGGCGGTAATTGATAATTTATTTATTTGAATTCTCTTCGACAAAAATATTCAAATGCATAAAAAAATTTACCTTAAATTTCGGAGATTTCAGGTGATCGATATTCGTTTCTTATTAAAATCAGGTCCCAAAATGCTAGCTATGAAATGTGTGAAAAGGTTAAACGGAAACAGACAAAATGCGTAATGAGAAAAAGCGGAACATGATCCATAGTTTTCAGAGATGTCAGTGAAATCCATCAAAATTGATTTAATCCACCGGACAGAGTTTTTCAGGATCATTATCTTTCAACCTTTACTTTCAATTTACACTTTTTGCCTACCGCTGTAAAATGATCAATTCTTCCTTTCGTGTTTTTACTTTCGCGATATTCATGACAATGAGTTCATGTTCTTTACAGTCGCCGTGAAATTTCTCATAATCAAAATGTGTACAAAAAAAGAAGTTGAAGAAGACGAAAAATGGCTAAATTGAAGAAAGTGTTCATTGAAAAATTGCAGTCTATCCATACAATAATGACCATTGTGCTTTCTTTTCAGAAGTAGCCCTGACCGAATCTGTTTCCTGATTGCGATTCTTTTAGAGAGATTTTCAATTGAGTGTCGTAAAACCAAAACCAAAGCAATACTCTGACCAATCACAACAGAAGTAAGCTGTGCAATGAGCCAATCAGAATACGAAGCAATTACATGTAGCCGGCGCAAAGCACAGGAAAATATGCGTGTGCAAATCACGATTGGTTTTGGTCTCGTTTCTCATTGGTTGAGAAAGTGGCGCGCGAGTTTTCTTGGCCAATCACAGAACGAAGCAATGCAAAACCATTGTAAAACCAGAATTACTTTCAACACTCGATTGAAAACCGCTCTATGTTTTCCAATACCGTAATTGCAATTTAGCTCATGTACGATAGTGACAGTCCGCAGTGTTCACCTGGAAATAACCATTGCCATCCTTTTAACAACCTGCAAGCTTGGAAACGCCATTTCAATTCTTAACTATCCACTGAAGGGAATCAATGTACGACAGATAAGATAACTTATGCACCACGAACATCAAGTGACACTTGTTTCTGTTCGTTTCATTCATATGATTGGACGGACTCATTACGCACCCATGTGATCAGCATCCATGCAGCCGGCGCTAGATTTTCTTCGTTCGTTCTCGCTAGCCCCAAGCTACTACGAGCCAGGCTATTCATGTAACCTATCTTAGCTGTGAACATCCATGCATCGGTACCATACACTTTGTGAGAGGAAACCTAAAATCCTTGTATGCGTTCATGTATAAATTTGAGCAGCTTTGAACCACTAATACAACTTAGCCAATGTATATGCGGAAGGAGAAAGGAAGGCGAGAAGTAGGATGAACATGAGGGGCTACGGAGAAACTCACACCCCCCGGCTCCACTTTCTACCCACTCCCCCCTCCCCCTGCTTCTTTTCCATTCTCTCTCCGTTTATGCCTGCTACATACAAAAGCTAATGCAAATTTGCAACTATTCAACCATGAATGATATGATATGATATGAATGTGAAGATCATTTCTTCATTTCATTTTATTTCCGCAGTTAATATATGATTTATTTCATATATCATTCACACGCAGTATCATTTCACGGGAACATATGAACCCACAATTGACCTGCTCCCAACCTCAGTGGCTTCATAGCTCAGTTGGTTAGAGCCCCCCCCCCGGGGGGGGGGTTACTGCCTTATATGGGCTATGTAGGTATGTGCGGTCCCAACGGGTATGGTTTTTTAGCCGTTTTGGTCTGAAATAGGGTATCAATTTTGACCATTTTGGTCTGAAATAGGGTACGGTTTGTGCATTCTTGTCTTGAATTCGATATGTTTTTTAAAAGAAGCTACTTCTTCATCTTTAGCCGATAAGACCATCAACAAAAGCCCTTCTTTTTTGTCTTTTAATGATGTTTACGCCAACTGTGTACCTGAAATAGGTTTGGAATAGGGTATCAAATTTTTGGCCAGGTCTGAAATAGGGTAGGGAATTCGCAGATTTTGGTCTGAATTAGGGTAAGGTTTTCAGGAAGCGGGCCGCACACCCCCACCCAATTTTTCTGGGAGTACCCCCCCACACACACACACCCCTCGGGGGGTTAGAGCATCGCACGGTATCTAGAGGTCACGGGTTCAAACCCCGTTGAAGTCTTGAATTTTTTTTTTCAGGCTTCTTTTCGCAATTGCATAAATTGCGTTCACAACTGCGATTTCTATTCAACCATGTATTGATGCATCCGTTCAAGGTGGGGGGAAAGTCGTACCGTGAAAAATCACAAGCGAATTCTCACGTCTAACAGTTGACTTTGTTTCCCTAACCCCTCCCCGTCTGAATCATTGGACACTTTTAAAAAGCATCAAAATGATTTATTTCACACGCCTGCTGGATAATACTTGTAAAGACTGTTTTTTTATGTAACAATTGATCTTAATGCATGACTCATTGTTTATTCAATATATACACGTGTACATATGTTTCTCATTGTTTATTCAACATATACACATGTACATATATTTCATATCTTATTTGTTTGATACCTAATTGTAGCTAGGTGTCCCCAATTAGTGTACATTGTATGCTAGCGATTTTTTTGACACAATAATAAAGTTCTTACTTACTTACTTGCCCGCCAAAAAACTGCACCCCGCTCCATCACAGCGTGAGCTCGGTCGAAACAAAGTCAAAACAAAGCCGAATATCCTTATTCCGCACGCACATCCTGTCTGATTGACCAATTTGGATTTACACGTCCTAAAAGGACCACTCTGTTTGGCTCTCTTTTGCGTCGAAATGTCCTCCCTTCGTGGGTATCGGTAGCACTACCCCTTTGTATTGTTCCTGGACGACGTGGAGATAAATAAAAAGATAAATAAAGTAGACTTGGTATCACTGTTGACATACCCTGCGAGCAGAGGCCCTTCGATCTTCCTAGATAAGGAAGATTGAAGGGCCTCTGCTCGCAGGGTACTGTTGACAGGCAAGTGACGCAAATCGGACGTTAATGTAACAATTCGAAGTAACAGTGGCAAATTCCTTCTAATACCCCTTTTAGCGCTGAGAGACGAGTTAGTCAGTAAATAGTTTACCTACTTCATCAAATGGAATATTTCACGCAGACCGCGAACCTTTGAAGACCTAAATAAACAGCACCGGTTAGTTTCTCTTGTCAGATGCAAGAGACATTGTAAGCGGTAAAGACGGTGGAGGTCCACAGCTGAAGATAACAGAGAGGAAACGAAAGGTAGAGTTTGCAGGGTGGTCTGTGTAACCATTGTGTGACATAAGAGACGGTGATGTGTCGCTCTAACTTTGTTCCCACGCACACTTAAAAGAGGTCGCTTCATCGAACATTTCATCTTTTTCTCGCTTCGTTTTTCC
>JAEMWC010000250.1:380000-395000 GCA_016490735.1 Pachyseris speciosa | reverse complement strand
CATCAATACCTTATTTATGCCAATGAAATATCATCAATTCTACTGAGCAGCACCACTTTCCTTTTACTCCGCGCGCCTACAATACCGCCACCCACGCAGGCTATCCTTAATTGATTAGTTTTATCATGCATGTCTGGTGCTTGATAGACGAGGTGGTACTGACAGTTATTTTAGTCTATACTTGAAACCCTACTCACTGCATGACGACAACAAGAAAATATTTGAAGCACTCTTTTCCTGCTGTGATATTCTGAACGTCCGAATTGCAGCGCCAAGGGCTTAATATATAAATTACGAATGTACTACTATTTAAAGTTAACTTCATTGGTGCATTTATCTCTATATGTTGGTTACTTGTTGTCTTCTTAAGGGGGGGAGGGGTGGGGGGTGGGAGGATCGTCTTCGAACTTTCCTATGCATTCACCTACTTGCAAACTGAAAAAAAGAGAGAACATGAAGAAATACATTTTCGTTTGGGGGACTGAAATAAAGTAATTCAAATTTCATTTGAGTAAATCTGTTTTTAAACTTCCTATAGCAGAAAATTGTGGAAAGCGAGCATAATCCCCTCATGTTGTTGGAAGTTGGTGGTCTGTTGTTTACTGCGTGCATTGATCTTCGTCTTGTAATATTTTGCCTGAAAGAGCCAAGCAAGTGGTTGGCCGCCGCATATTTTTCTTTTTTCCTTTCTGTTTGTCTTCTGAACTCCCCCCCCCCCCTCCCCGGGGAAATCCCCCCCATCATGAGATCACAGCGCATGACTAACTACGACAGCAAAGACTGACCTCAGATGTGCGGAAAGAAAAGATGATGAAAAGTTACAACATACTCATATGGAACTAACCTCGCTGGGACTTAGAGTCGTTTGCCCCTCATTAAGTGATATTTTAATTTGTATGTACGTGTTTTTGTCTATGTATGTGATATTATTATTTGAGTTTAGTATTCATGTTGTACACTTAATGGAAGTCACTAATAAATATATTTAACACTTAATGACTGGTCTTGAGGGAACAGTGAATTTTGTTTCCCGAGAATCTCAATGTTTCCCGAGACGAAGTCGAGGGAAACGTTGCGATCCGAAGGAAACAAAATTCACTGTTCCCCAAGGGACCAGTAATTAAGTGATTTGTTGTATAGCAAAACAAATGGGTAAAACCGGTGGAAGACAAAAACAAAATCAAATTTCGAAAAACGCGCTGAGATTCCAAAGACAGCATCAGGCCAGCTTTCAACTGCACGCTCTGATCACGTGCAACAGCGGTCAACATTTCGCGGGTAACAGTGAACTGTTTTCTGTTTGACGTCATAGTTTTCGCTATGTTGCCCGCTCATGGCATTTGGCGGGAAACAGTTTCATTGTTAGATGTCATGTGACCATGAACTAGCCAATGAATGGGCGCGCTGTAGCGGGAAAAACGCCAGCTATATAACAAAAATAAATACATACATAAATACATAAATAAAGTCATGTAATATCAGGGACATCAGGAGATATTACACCTGCTGGACTTCAATTCTCGAAAAATTACAGAACTGCTGAAATCGAGTTAATTTTGTTTCTTGTTCAGTTATCTTTCACATTCAGAGCCTGGTACTCTCTACTGAAACTACATTTATATTATTTTTGATCAGTAGTGAATTTATCAGGAACGGTTTCATTTTTTGACAGCAGTTTTCAAACATGCTGATGTGCTAAGCTGCAATCCAAGTCATGCTTTAATCGGCTTAACCTCAAGATAAATATTGTGTAACATTTCTTTTCCTCCAAGATATTGTCATTTATGAACCAAATGAGAATTCAATTGCATAATCTGTACATATTGCTTAGGCCTGTTTCAAACGTCGTGCTACTGCCGTGTCGAACTCAATTACTCGAATTAAATTCGACTTAAACACGACGTTTGAAACCAAGTCGTGCTACTGCCGTGTAGCACGGCAAGGCTTGCCGTGCTACACGGCAGTAGCACGACTTGGTTTCAAACGTCGTGCTACTGCCGTGTCGAACTCAATTCATAAATTAACATTTTGGATTTGCTTTGTGCAACGGCTGGTAAGTGTTTTAATTACGGCACTCGACGATTCTGGGTACGAGATTGGGCAACAACTTTTTATTCAACGGAATTAAATTCGACGTCTGAAACCAAGTCGTGCTGGAGTCGTGCGACAGTCGAGCCAGCTAAGCACGGCAGTAGCACGACGTTTGAAACGGGCCTTAGTGTTTAAAGACCCATGCGCTGATCCGACCTTCTGTGATATCATTTATCTAATAGTTTTTCACTGTTTATCTGCCATTTAAGCTGGATTCTAATAAGAAAACTGTTTGTCTCGATGATTGCAGCAGTCTTGAGGAGCTGTCGCCCAAGGAGGACCAGATGGGATCGCACAAGAACAGGAATTTTGGCGGGATAGAGATGTGCTCTGCACCAAGTACCCAAAGTCTTGGAGTGCACTCTAAGCAAGGAAAAATCACCTTTCGTAAAGGTCGAAAGCGAGTAGAAATCTGTCTTCTGAGCCTGTGTGCAATACTTCTCTTGATCTGTACTGTACTGGCTTTGTTGTTTGCAATGGAGCTGACAAAACACACTGAAGAGGAGTCCAAGCCAACGAGGACTGCACATAGCCCTCCAACTTCAGCTCCGAGCCCTACTACTAGAGCGTCCGAGCCAAGGGTATGCAACACGGCGGAATGTCTTGAGATTGCAGCACAATTCACGCAGAATATAAATGACTCTGTGGATCCGTGCGAGGACTTTTTTCACTTTGCATGTGACGGATGGATACGGGACAATCCGATCCCGCCATCGGAAAACGAGTACATAACTTTCATCAAGAAAATTCAAGCTAACAACGAGAAACTTCGAAATATGCTTGAAGACGCGAGCGGAGGTTACGAAGACCCGATTATGAAGGCTAAAAGGTACTATCGCTCATGCATGAACGAGGGCGAAGTCGAAAGGTCAACCAAGCAGCAGATGCTAGAACTGATCAGGGATCTGGGGTCATGGGCACTGGACAATACAACGTGGAATCAATCGACATGGAATTGGAAACGTGCCCTCGTGGAAATACAGAATACATTTTTACATTCCTCTCCTCTGTTTACTGTTGATGTGTCAACTGACCCCCGATATTCTGAAAAACACATTGTCAAGGTAAGATCACGTAGTCAGGCATATCTGAAGGCATGTTTAGAAGCGTAAGTTGTATAAAAACAAAAAACAATCATAACAATGCGTACATATAGGAGAAAACCGTCAAACTTGGCAGTCAGATAAAACTTGACTTTTGCGTTTAAGTGCGGAACATCTTGGTCACGTGACCAGTAAATGACGATTAACGTCTAAAATCTTTAAAGTAAAACGGGGAATATAAAGTAAACCAAAAAAAAAAAGTAATCCAAGCTTTTTCGATGCCATAATAATACACTTTGAAAGTTCATCATGAATTAGCCTTGCTTGGTGGTACCTATTAATTCTATGAGAAGTCAGTAAGTCATTTTTACTGTCACGTGACATGTTACCTTTAATTTCAAGACCGTTATTTAATGTGGACACGCAGACAAGCCAATACATTTCAAGCACTTGATCTGCAAACGTGTGACACCAAAGAAGATTTAAATCCAGGCGCGGATCCAGGAAAAATGGTGACCGTTTTCCTATAATAGGAGCGGCGAAAGCGCTACCCTCTTGTAGGGTCCGGTGACATGCTAAGGCATTCCCTGCGCTTTTGAGTCTTTCGGATAGGATATTGGCCATGTTTCAAGATTAAGGCTTGGAAACTTTACTTTTACTTTTAAAAATATATTTATTTTCAAAACTCTGACCGTTCTCCGTAAAACGGGGAAACCGGTCTGAATCCGCGCCTGAAATCGATTTCATTTTCTTTCCTATTTTGCTTAGAAAATTTCACCATGAATAGTCATTTGCAAGTCACGTGACTGAATGGAGCTACTCTTCGTTCTTTCAGCTCAAAGCTCCAGAATTAAGCTTGATCCGTGAAGAATATCTTGCCAAGAACAACAGCAAAGTGGAAAGGGTGAACACTCATTATACTGAATTCTTGTTATTGTTATATTGTTGGTGTTCTTTCTTTGATACGGTACTCGGCCGACATCACCAAGATTTCAAAACTGAAAAAGGCAAAATGAACTCTCTTTTAGGAAGATAGCATTTCAGCGATCATTACCACGAGCCATTTTGGTTTTGGTATACTGTTATTCTTCTGTAAAAATATACCTGCAACCGACCAGAGTCGAAAACGAATATGAGTATATTCCTACAGTGATACGTATGGGATCTTTTTGCACTGTCGTTAGACGTGTCAGCACGTCAAAATCCTGTATTTTTTGTGATAACCTCCAAAAAACTTGACAAATAATGCAAAGCAAACTCGAGATTATATTGCGAAAAAAATATACTCTTATTGGGTAAATGAATTTTTGTAACACAAATCACGAAAACCTGTTCTATCGGCTTACACATGAGACGTCGAGTGTTTCTTAATTCATAGCCATGCACTTCTTTTCCTTAATTAGAAGAGAAACGCGTACCTGGAGTACATGACTACTGTTGGAATGCTTCTTGGAGGACAAAACGCCACCACCCAAAAGCACATGCGCAGAATACTTGACTTTGAAGAGAAACTTGCTCGGGTACGTTCGAATCACGTGATGAGGAAAGCTTTGACGATGTACTGTCTTCTGCATCTTTTAGACAAAAATAGCTGTCTGTTATCTGCATTAAACACTTCATATTAGCGAATGTAATCACATTGCCAAATGTCAGAAAAGTAAAAATTGCTGCCGGATGTCATGTTCTACGGAAGACTGAAGTTTGTTCAAACGCGTTGTTGTCAGTACCAAGACATACAATAACTTGTCAAATGTTGCGCTTCTAAACGCTAGACGGTCTAATAATTGCATACTTTTATTTTTATGCAGATTACACCTTCCCAAGTGTACCTTTACGAGAACATCCACAACACTATAACGATAAAGGAACTCCAGAAACGCGCTCCTCAAGTAAGAAAAATATTTTAGCTTACGTCTAGCCTATCTTTAAAATAATTCTAAATTCCTTTGGCATTCGTTAGATAAACAGCAGTCGTATTAAGGCAATGTTTGTCGACAAGATTCTAGATATCACCGAAATATGCCCTCTTAACTTCATAACTGGAATTTTTATGTGGGATACCTGCGTTATCCCCAATTACAAAATTGCCTTACAGCTCAACCATTGGGAACAATAATTATAACACTTGTAAAAAATATTTCTAAAAGAAGAAGAAAAAGAGAAACGAAAAAAAAAAAAAAGCCCGCGATATATGCCACTAATAGATCTCGAACCCGGGATAGCTGCGTTAGAGGCAAGAATAATGACCTCTAGGCCACAGAGGTTTATCGTAATGTAATACGATTCCAAAAAAACTAAGCCCACTTGTTTTCGCTTCCATTGATAATTGTTTGAGAAAGGAAACGCTTATCGAACGATGTAGGATTTTTTCGCATAAACATTAATGGAGTCTCGATGAAATGTGAGGAGAAAAATAATCAGCAGAGTGAAACTGTTTACAAATACGTCAATCCAGGGTCATTTGAAACATAAGAAAGGAACATTTCTGCTGTCAGTTTCAAGTCACGCAAGTAAAAACTAATCGCTTATCATTAAAAAACTAATGTCCAGAAATTGAGATATTGTGGAAAAATAGTAAATAAACTACCTGTCGAAGTCTCAGGGGTGCAGTGTGTGATATATCCCGTACTCGAGTTATTCAACAAAATGTACATCTCAATGGAGCGGACTCGGGGAAACACGGCAGTCCATATGGAGCTAAGTTTGGTCATGTTAAAAGCTTTCTTCTCGCAGTTGAACTTGCAAACATTCGTATAGACACTTCTCTTACCATATTAGTGGTTCAGACTTCAAAGACACAGGTTTCCGATACGTGACAACAGGCATCATTCTTGTTGTTATGAGTTGTTATCTTTAGTTAGCGCTTGCGCAGAAACGCCGGAAGTGAGCTTTGTGGATGAAACTCGACAAAGAAAAAAAAGAAGAACGGACGGCATTTTAAACCTCGGGCGCTCTTCGAAGCCCGAGTAAAGAGTGAGTTGAACTCCGCATCTAATTTTGGGTATTTCCTGACCCAGTCGGTATCTATATTGCCAGGTTTCCTTAAGCAAGCAACATTATACCACATTATCTGAGTCTATACAGGCATTTGTTAAAATAGTCTAAAGAAATACAGACAGGAAGGCGAGTGATTTTGTCTAGCATGCCAACAAAGGGGAGAGGTTTCTGACGCAAGTGCTAAATCAGTCGTAGCAGAAGTAATCAGTGACGATTGCTCATTCCTTTCACAGCGCATGCACCCTACTGAAGCAGTAGTGAAAATAAAGTCTGAAAAAAAAACCACGACCTCTGCGATACCGGTTCAGCACTCTCTCTCTGTGCGATGATCAGTCACATATTCATTCTTTAACCCGCAGTTCAAATATATGATTTTCATATATTCATTCTCACATATTCATCACTCACGGGTATATAACGAACGAACAAAACGGCCAGCTCCCAATTGGCTTGTTAGCTCAGTTGGTAGAGCGCTGCACCGGTATCGCAGAGGTCGTGGGTTCTAATCCCGTACAAGCCTGAAATTCTTTCAGGCTTTATTTTCACTACTGCTTACGTAGTGTTCATAACTGCAATGATCATTCACATATTCAATTTCGACATTCTCGACCCAAGAGCTCTTCTCTTTTGCGCATGTCTAACGGGCGTGACAGGCGGGAAGAGCTCTGGGCAACTCTACGCGAGTCTCCAGCTCTGATTGGTTATCAGTTGAAACAATGAAATTACTTCTGATTGGCCAACTCGGTACACGTGAAAAACTGAGCATACAGCGCGAGGGTTACTCTTGTGAAGAGAACCAGCTTAGAAAAAACGTTCAAAAAACAAACATGAGTGAAACCCTTAAAAAGTCCTTCCTTGAACAAACAAACAGCTTCGATAATTGATTTTTGAACTACCACCTTTTGCTAAGGCATACGGCAAGGATTTTTCCAACAGCGACGCCATTTTGGTTCGAAACCGCAAGCATGCGCTTTGAGACCTACTTTCGGCTACGCTTGCGTAGAGCTACCCAGGGCACTTCGCGCCGTCACGCCCGTTAGACATGCGCAAAAGGGAAGAGCTCTGGGCTCGAGAATGCCATCTTCACTTGATTCACTTTCCATTTGTTACCTGCATTGTAAATAAAACCGACTCTTTTCGCTACCAGGAATAGTTCACTCTTGCTTATTGGCCCATGATTGGAACTTTTCAGTGTGTCCTCGTCGGCCTTCTTGCTCTCTCAGCTGCACTCTTAATTTACTCTTCTGGTTTTCTTTCAAATGATCTCAGTTATCCTAAGGAATACGCATAACGGACGTTTTGTTCTATCTTTGTCTTCCAGTTTCCGTGGCTTGATCATTTGAACACTTTGTTTACTGAGTATAATGTAACTATGAACGCGTCCGAAAACATCATCGTGTCAGCTCCCGAGTATCTCCGAAACATGTCCGAAGTTGTTCTTACCACTGATAACGCGTAAGTATACCCAGACGTGCGTTTCTCAAAACTTCGTAAAACACTTCGGGCCCAAGGAGTATTTTTCTAGTCGGTTTTCTATCTATTGGTACTAGCTTTTTTTTTTTTTAGCAAACTAGCCAAATACATTTCTCAATTTCATAGCCTGCTTTCTTAACAGATTGTTAAAGACATTAGAAATCGAATTTCTGGTTAAAAAAAAAAAAAAAAAAAAAAAAGAAAATAAGTGGAATAAGATTGTCCAAAAACGAATATTCCGAAGACAGAATACTTTTGGCGGAAATGACCTGACACCAACGCGTTTAAAATGGTCTGGCACTCGTTTCTCGAAACTCCCGAAAACGTTTCGGGCCCGAAAAACTATTTTACGTGCACTAGGTTCATTACCAGAAATTCGATTTGTAATACTTTTAATAATCTTTTATGAAAGCTTGCTATAAAATTGATAAATACATTGGGCTAGTTTGCCCCCAAAGCTAGTAGCAATCAACAGAAAACGGAGTTGAAAAAGACTTCGGGCCCGAAATGTTTTTCGGAGTTTGAGAAACGAGCGCCTGGGCCGAGTGTATGAACGGAACTTCTGAAAAGGTAGTCCTTTTTTCCCGATTGGAACGTTCCCAATGGAAATTTGTTTACTATTTACAAGTTTCCCATGTTTCGTACCAGTTTCAGGCCTCTTGTATGTTGTAACTAGAATCCAGTCTAGCGCGGCGCGACAACCAGAATTTTTAGTAAATGGTAAGCAACACGTACGATTCTTTCCGAACGAAAATTTCCAACCGAAATTTCTGGAAATTTTTTATAAATGGTAAAGAAGCTCTATTCCATTAATTCCGAAAACGGATTAGGATCCAAAACGTAACTCGATTACCGCGTATTCCGAGTATTAACGTTACATTGAGTGCATAGTCATGGCTTTCCGAAACAATTTTCCAAAACTCTTGCGTTGAATTTGCAACTGTTTGGTGTACCTTGATGTAGCCACAAGCTTCAGATTTTTAATCAAAGCTTGAATTATATTGGTTGTTGCAGTACCCTGTCGGATTACTTCATCTGGACGGTGTTAAAGAGACTGGTACCGTTCCTATCCAGGCCCTTCCGAGAGGCAGAGGCTAAATATAAAAGGCTGACTTCTCACATCAAGGCAGAGCCGGCAAGATGGCTGACGTGCATCAACACTGCTAACTACTATCGCGGGCTCACATTTGCTACAGGAAGCTTGTACATCGAGAAGGCATTTGACAAAAAGATGATTCCATTGGTATGTGTAAGCCAACAGTGGTTGTGCTCTTCCCATTTTGAAACTGTTCACTTCAAACAGCCAAACCACGCGCCAGATTTAGATTCCGTGGGCGTTATTCTAAAACGTGGCTATTCAAATAGTACCTTTTTTATCAACACATTACAGCGTTCTTTTTTTTATCATAGTTTTCGAAGTTTCGAATCCGTAGATGAAACTTAAAGTGAGAGCATTCAAATGGTCACACTTTAAGAGCTCATATGTAGAACTCTATGTAGCGTTCCACAGACCCACTGCTCCATAACTCCATTTCTTCGCTTCATGTCTCCCCCAGCCATTGACCGCTTCATTGATCTTGGCTCCGTCACTCATGTTCCTTCCTGCCATTCAGGATTGATCCACTCGTCCAAAGATTAATCCAGTCTCTCATCCACGCATTCAATTTTCCATTGACACATTCATCCTTCCAACCACGTAGCCACAGATCGTTAATCCACTGAACTGATTTATGAGCTCGTCTCATTAACCCATTCTTTCAACTGCGACGGATCGTCCCAAAATCTATGCATTATTTTCCAAAGCACTGTGGAGCGAAAAATGTTTCTGAGAAATTAAGACAACTTTCCCTCTCGGAAGCAGCTTGCTTCCTAAAATTTTTCCCTTTTTGATGGGTTGTTTCTTCAGCTGCATGATGTAAATCTGTTTACTCGCAGGTGAAGGAGATGATGGACGACATTAGAAAAGCGTTCCGAGAAGAAGTGGCTAATTTAACTTGGATAGATGATGAGACGAGACCCAAAGTATACGAAAAGGTACACACAGCTTTCAGAACGTATTAATCGTTTCGGGAGGATTGAAAAACGAACATGTCCATTGAAATATAGAGAATGAGGATATAAAGCAGTTTCAGAAAAAAAAAAAACCTTTAACAGCAGCTTGTTGGATATGTGCCAGTGCACTTTACAGTTCACGTTTTTAGCGTTTCTGTGGCATCCGTTTTTCTTTACAAACAATAGATGAACATTTTTCCTTCTCTGCTTTATGCACTTCACTGCTTTCCTAAGTATCCTGTTACATCTCCCCTTGTGAGATTGAAAGCAAAAGTTAAATATGAGCTTGAATTTTCGCAAACGTTTGAAATTTGGTGTTTTCCATGCAGGAGAAAGCAATAGTAGAGAAGATCGGCTACCCGGAATTATGCGTGAACAAGACTTTACTCGGGCAGTATTATCAAGGGGTAAGTGTATGAAAAGAACAGCTTCATTTTGGTCGGATTTCTTGGTATTTCACAACGTTGAGTTGTAGCAAGCCAGCAAGCAATTTCTTCTTGAGAGGTGATAGTACGCGCAGAATATTGAAATGCTGGCCACATATTGTTTGGATGTGCAGTGTGGTATCAACGATAGTGATACCACAGTGAGCGATATATTTCACAAGAGATTTGTGCGGGTCCGCAAATGATCCCAGGACCGCAAATGATCCCGGACCGCAAATGATCCCCAAATTGGACCACAAATGATCCCGTACCGCAAATGATCCCCGTATTGCACCATGTTGGACCGCAAATGATCCCGAACAAAAAATAAGGAATGGCATGGAAGGTGAAATGGTATGGATAGGGAATTGGCATGAATTGCGATTACTTTAATCAAAGCCTTAAATCATGGCTCACAACTATCATCATCTGATTAATTTTAAAAAGGTAAACGTTGTCACACAATTTGTGCAACTGATGTGAAGCAGTCAATCAGTGTTATCACACCAGGATCCAAACCAATCTTGTTTTTCCTTCCGTCTTTAGAGATCTTTGTGTTTGTTCTTATCTTTAGCTTATCTTTGTGTTTGTTCCTATCTTCCGCCGACCGGTTAGCTCAGTGGTAGAGTACCGGACTAGCGCGCGGGAGGTCGGTGGTTCAAACCCCGGTCGGATCAACACTCAGGGTCTTTAAATAATTGAGGAGATAGTGATGCCTTTGTAATTACATCTGCAAATGGTTAGACTTTCTAGTCTTCTCGGATAAGGACGATAAACCGTAGGCCCCGTCTCACAACTCTTCATAATTGATTCTGTGGGACGTAAAAGAACCCACACACTGTTCGAAAAAGAGTAGGGAACGTAGTTCCCGCTCTCATCTGATGATGTTCTTTGAAGGCCGTAAGTTAGATAACTCGTTGTGTTAATTACGTCACCTTCATTAAATAAAGAATATTGTATTGTATTGTATTGTTAGTAACTCCAAGAACGTTCACAAATGATACCAATGAAATAAGAACAGGACAGTTTAACCATATTTTCCGAACGCGTGGGAATCACAGCTCACACGACGGTGACAAGTTTCAGATGATCTTTGACCCCTGATCCGATTTCAACCACATCACCGCGTTTCTCGCCTGCCTCAGGCCAGTCGGCTGATCCCATGGATGTGAGAAAGAAACACTTCTAGTATTCTGGGTACAATTTTAAATGAGAGTGCTCAGTGAACAGAAGACTTTTATTTCAACTGCGGAATTTTTCAGTTATTTCTTTACGGGTATGTGTGTATTTTAATTCTCCGTTGTATTTGTGATTATACAATTGAATTATACTAGCCTGGGACCAGGCTCCGCAGTGGGGTTAAGGAGCGAAAAGAAGGAACGTGGCCAAAAAAAAATCGGCGAGCGAAGCGAGCCGACCGGGGGACTGGCGGCTCGCTTCGCTCGCAGATTTTTTTCTCCACGATCCTTCTTTTCGCTCCTTTAAAATCCCACTGCGGAGCCTGTTTCCAGGCTAATTTATACATGCTCGATTTTCACTGAAATCGGGCACATGCACCGAAGCGTTGATCATATACACGACAGAAATGAAATCTGATTAAGCATGTTCTCGAACGTCCTGGGATGTACAATGCAATAAACAGAAGACATGAAACGAAACTTGCAGTCCACGATCACAACAAGTGTCGTTACAAAATCAATTACTGTACTATGCAGCCGGCGTCCTGAAATCAACAAACAGACAGAACGTCACGCATGATCACAGATTTCCCACTAAACCGAAAAAAAAAAAAAAAAAAAAAAAAACTATGGAATAATTCTCATAAAATGATAAAACGTGTTTTTTGTGTGTCATTTTTATATCAATCCATGCCATTCCTTATTTTTTGCTCGGGATCATTTGCGGTGCAATATGGGGATCATTTGCGGTCCGGGATTCATTTGCGGTCCATTTTGGGGATCATTTGCGGTCCGGGATCATTTGCGGTCCTGGGATCATTTGCGGACCCGTACAGATTCATTAAATTTGGTTCATCTTTATTTCGCGAGAAGAACAGGTGAGGCCGAAATGAGAATAAGAAAATCACGTCGGCTATTTTGATCTTCTAATTGGCCCGACGAATTGTTATGATCACTTTGACCGCACCATTACTGCATTAACGTAACTATCGTATGTATTGAACAACATAGGGCCTGTTCGCACTACGCGAAATTTTGTTTGATTTACCAAAAAATCTGTCAACGCGAAGCCATTTCTAGTGCGAACGATTTTTTGCACCCACCAAAATTTTTGCAAGCGCAACGAAACTTCAAAGATTCCGTCGACTAACTTTGGAGGCTGTAAAAATTTTGTCAGGCGAGAAAATCCTTTGTTCGTTGACATCCATCCGTCATTGGGTCATCAAATTGATGACGGACTCCTTGAGTGTGGGTTTTGCGGTTGCCTTGCATTAGAGCCATCTGTCACTAAAAAAAATTCGCTTCTTCATGTGCGAACAGGATTACGAAAACAAAAAATTGGTGATTACAAAATTTTCACTTTTTTTGCAAACGCCAAACTCAAATTTTCGTCTTAGTGCGAACAGGGCCATAGTTTACGATTTTGTATTTTATTTCAGCTTGAAGTGGATGATAAAAGATTCCTTCTGAACGAGGTGAACGTGAGCCGGTGGTACTCGGCCCAATCTCTCGCCAAACTAAGGAAACCCTCAACAAGAGGACAGTAAGAATATCAAGTTGAATAAAACAGATTAATAAGATTGTTGGACATTTAGAGTGATTATCAATTGAGTGTCTCAAGATATTCTCTTTTGCTTTACTCCGCTCATTGATTGGTTGACAAATGTAACGCCATTTTCTAAACCAATGAGAATCAAAGACAATCGTGAATTTCACGCGCGCATTTCAGTTCCCGCGCTTGGCGCCGGTTACATGTAAGTGCTTCGTATTCTGATTGCTTCCTTGCACTGTTTGCGTCTGTTGTGTGATTGGCCGGAGTAATTGCGTTGGGTTTGTTTTTACAACACTCAGCGCTTTATTTACTGCGTTCTTCAGCCATCTCATTGAGCCATCACAGCAGGCGTAATGCCGAGCTTAAACAAGGACGATGGTTATGGCTCTGCTCGTGTGTTTTACATTTTGATAAGTTTGTGAGCCGTCCTATGCTACACAACAGCGTGAAATGACCAAATTCGAGGTCCTGTACATTACGTTTTGAAGCAACCTCGTTCCCAGGGGAACGAGGTTGGTTTTGACCTTGCGCCTCCTTAATATTTGTAGTTCGACATTAGTAATCCCTGTCGAACTGTGCTATTTTTTCCCAATTTTTCCTTTGCAGATGGTTCAATGGACCACAGTCTGTGAACGCCTATTACCAGTGGGAGAAGAACGAAATAAGTAAGTGGCTGATTTTGCGTCTCTTATGTACTAAACTATAGGTTCTCACTGAGATGTCTTTGTCAAGAACCAGTAAGCATACGGGCAATTTTCACTTGGTTATCAATAGTTGCTCGCGAGCATTGCGTTGGTGTCACATACATACATACATACATACATACATACATACATACATACATACATACATACATACATACATACATACATAAACTTTATTTTTTCTCGAATTTAAGAGTAGCTATTATAAAAGCTAATGTTTCCGAGAAAACAATAACAAAAGAAGTCAACAAAACATCCGATAACTTATAAACTACAATTCTGTACAATATTTACAATTAATGGCTAAAATAAATAAAATCTGTGTACAATATTATAAAACACTATAAGCAGAAATTACAAAATTTACCAAATTTACATTAAGTTAAGGTTAGCTAATGCATTTTTAAAGTCATTAAAGTTAGCAGTTCGAACAATGTCCGGCAGTGAGTTCCATTGTTTAGCGGCATGATAAGAAAAGGAGCGAAGGCCATAAGCAGTAGTTTTAGGTACAGGGAGTGTCAGAATGTAGTTACCGCGTAAGTTATAGGAAGTAGTACGAAGAGTAAACATATTCCTCATGTAGATAGGATATTTAGTTAAAAATATACTTTTGTAGAGTAAAATTAACATATTGTGTATACGTCTTTTATATAGAGAAACCAGGTTAACTTTGTCCAATAAGTTGTTATATGTAGATTCGAAATCATCTAGAATGAACCTAAGAATCCTTTTATTGAGAGCTTCTGTTTTCTCGGTATTTCGCGCGCCACAGAAATGCCACACCGATGAACCATAGTGAAAGTGCGGCAAGATAAAGGCCTTATACAGTTTAACCAAAGTGGCCTTGGAGATCAGTTTTCTAAATCTTATCATGACATTTAACTGATTATTGACCTTTTTGCAAACCGAAGATACGTGTTTATCAAACTGAAGTTTGTTGTCAATGTTCATACCAAATATGTCGATTGACTCGTTGACTGGAAACAGAAAGTATACTCCGTGTCACCAAGGATCAAGGCCTGATGTTTTGTTTCGTTGACAATCATTCCGTTTACATTGTACCACTGATTTGCTGTTTCTACTTCCTTACACAAGCATTTTTCTAGTGCCACCGGATCCCTGTCTGAGTAATAAATTTGATGGTCGTCAGCATAAGCGTTAAGCTTAGCTCTCTTTATATGATAGAAAAGATCGTTTATAAATATATTAAAAAGAATGGGGCCTAAAACACTACCCTGAGGCACTCCGCGCTTAACAGTCTCCCACGACGAGAAAGTGTCACCAATCTTCACCCTCTGTTGTCGATTTGACAGATAGTCTCTTAACAGGGCACAACTATCCTCGTCTAATCCGTAGGCTTTGAGTTTGGCTAATAGCAGGGGGTGCTGTATAACGTCAAAGGCCTTTGACAAATCCATAGACACTATCCCCACAAGTTGTCCATCATCACGCATAGACCTCCACTCTTCTGTCATTCTTAATAAC
>JAEMWC010000250.1:330000-375000 GCA_016490735.1 Pachyseris speciosa | reverse complement strand
TGACCCAAAGGAATTCTGGGATATTCTTGGATAACTGCCGCGTGTTAGTCCGCCAATTTCCATTTCAGATATTTTTTAGAACCGTGTCGAGCCACCCGGTCCTGCTGGCAAAATATTGCAGCGATTGCACTATTTACATGTCAAAACTCGTCAAAATTGCCATGCGAGGTCCCGGAATCTACTCACAGATCGGCTAGGAACACAATTTTACTTCGTGAATCACCATGACTCGTTCGAAACCTTTCGGCGGCTCACTTGGTGTGAAAACGTAAAACGTAAACGTGTTGTGAGCAGGCCTATACAGTTTATCGTCCTTCTCCGAGAAGACTAGAAAGTCTAACCATTTGCAGAAGGCATTTTTACAAAGGCAGCACTTCCTTCTCGGTTATTTAAAGCCTTTCAAGACCCTGGGTGTTGGTCCGGTCGGGGTTTGAAACCACGACCTCCCGCACCCGGTGCCCCACCAACTAAGCTAACCGGTCGCCTTCGACTACCACATCAGCCTTTATTTAAACAATGTTCCAAGCTGAACATGATGTTCCAACCCTACCTAGCAAATCAAGTCAAAAATATTGTTTTCCTGACAAATTACGAGCAAAAGCAAATTGAAGTTTATCCTTCAGAAAACTGATGCATCATAACTGATCTTTCGTTTTTATCCGCGCAACAGGTTAATGGTAGACTGACATTATCCGAAAACATCGCCGACAACGGAGCTCTCAAAATTGCGTATCGAGTAAGTATACAAACTGTTCTCTTGAATTTCCGTAAGATAACCACAGTGACTAATCGTTTTTGAGGCAGTGGAAGAAAAGCTTGACAAGTGACAAAAGTCAAACCCGTCAGCTAGTAAGCCTTTTCTTTTATAGTCCTCCTGTTACATAGAAATGCTTTTGTTGAGCTATCCTAAACGTTTTATCCCGCACTTTAAACGGTGACTGACAGGGATCATAAACTCTGCTCTTCACAGGCTTACGAAAAATGGGTGAAAACACACGGAGTCGAGGCAATGGTTCCAGGGCTGGGAAGATCCAATCAACAAATGTTCTTTCTAAGCTACGCACAGGTAAATAAAGAGTACGGTCGTTCGTTTAGTTTATCAGTCCCCCTTGGGCATCACTCGAAGGAGGAAGGAAACGCCCAAGCAGCTGAACTCCGTTTGAACCTTCCACACAGAAGCCAAAATGAGAGTGTGCGTAGTTTCTCCTCCGTAATGCACAAAAAACTGGTTGGTCTTAAAATAGTTTCTTTGGTTAAGAGGTATTCTTTGAAGTTCAGTCAAGATATGTTGTTCATTTTCAGATGTGGTGTAGTACGTTTAGCCCGACACAGACTTTCAGAAGAGCGAAAGTAGACACGCACGCTCTACCTATATACAGGTTGGTTTACCTTTGAGTTTTCCTCAACCATAGCTATAAGGTCTGAAATCCTCAAATGTGATTTTTTAAAAAAGCTTTCGACCAGTACGTTTTGTGGTGTTGTTTGTTGTGGAGTTCAAGTAAGGTGTTGCAAATTAAGTCTCAAGTCGACACAAGATGTCAAATTGAGCCACCATGGACAGACTTGCTCTTCGATATGTCAGTTGGTTTGTTATATGATTGAGTGACTGACTGACTGACTGACTGACTGACATACAGACAGACAGAGACGAACAGACAGACAGACATACAGGCAGACAGACTGAGCAACTGACAGACTGATTAACTGACCGACCGACTGACTGACTGACCGATCGACCGTCCGACCGACCGACCGATTAACTGACTGACTGATCGTTCGATCGGTTGATTGATTGACAGATCGATTGTTCAATCGATCGATTAGTTCAGTGATTCTTTTTTTCTTCAGAGTAAATGGCGTCTTGTCAAATATGGAGGAATTTGCGAAAGCCTACAACTGCCCAAAAGATAGCAAGTTAAATCCGACGAAACGCTGCAGAGTGTGGTGATCTTTGATCAAGGTTTTAAGATGCTGGTACATGTGACGTGGCTCGGGTACACATTGAGCGTTATGCATGTCATTTGGCCCACGTGTAAATAACAAAGAAATCTGGCAAATGTGAATATGAAGGAATTTGCTTTTGTACATGGCAAGATGATGTCTACTGATCAAATCGTCTCATCTTGGCTATCATCATGGTAGCCCGGCTTTTATAATATAGAGGATTAATCCTTTGTGTCCATAAAACGTCTCTTCAACTGGACAAGTAAGGCCGCATTTGGGCATAAAATAACATGCAAAGAAATTTGGGATTTAAAGAGGACTTAACTCTTTATCTACAAAACCGAAACTGTTACGCTTGAATCATTAGATGAAGTCTTTAGCACATGCTAATGACGTGAAAGTTATTCAGTTGTTTTTGGTGACTGGTCAATAATTAGAAGGGGGCCGGTGCATCAGTAAGTATACCATGTTTGGTTTTCATGACCCCCTAAGCCTATAAGACCCCCACCACTAATCCACTTTCTTTTTTTAAAGTCTGGAAACCAGAATTTTTCTGAAAGTTATTCAGTTGTTTTTGGTGACTGGTCAATAATTAGAAAGGGGCCGGTGCATCAGTATGTATACCATGTCTGGTTTTTCATAACCCCCTAAACCTGTAAGACCCCCACCACTAATCCACTTTCTTTTTTTTTTTAAGTCTCAAAACCAGAATTTTTCTCCGAGATACTATTCTTTCAGACAACATATAATAAGAAATAAGCAGAGGACGTTTAATGCCCAGCCAACAAAGTGATACACGAAAGCTTAAATACGTTTCTTAGCCTCTCTAAATTAACGTTTACAAATGATTTTGATTCTGACAGTGGTAATTCTAGTTACTTTGCAACGTTTTCGTCCCATATGTTAAGGAACACTAGGAACTATTCATCTAAAAGTGTTTTAAACTAAACCTTTTTCTCAATGTACGATCAATAATTAGCTTTTTCGACGAACGTCATTGCTTGCAAGGGATGTCAACAACTTGTTTTAGAGACATATATTGCCGAGTTTGTAATTATATATAGGTTATAGGCTCAAATCAGAGGCAGAATCTTGATATTTTACTCAGTTATTATAAATAAATATATTGTAGCATTGCCGTTTCTGATAACATTGTCTGAAATGTTAATAAAGGAAATATCATCTTATTATGTAGGAACTGAGCGGCGGGCGGATCCAGGGAAGGGGTGCAGGTGGTGCGCACCCCCCCCTCCTCCTGTCAAAGCCTCAGGGGTGTTTCCCGAACTCGAGTTATTCAGGAAAATGTTCGTCTCAAAATTAGGGAGTTTAATATGCAGCGGCCAGGGGAACAAACTGAAAACATTTGGAGTTTAGTTTGCCCATGTTAAAACTTTTCGTTTCGCTGTTGAACTTGCACATTCGTATGCACACTTCTCTCAACATATAAGTTGTTCAAACCTCCAAAACACAAGATGAATCCACGGTTTCGTGTGCGTGATATGTTCCGTGGCGGTATTCTTGTTGTGCTATTTTTAGCTAGCACTTACGCAGAAACGCCGGAAGTGAGCTTTGCGGATGAAACACGACGACGACGACAAAAGAAGAAAAACAGACGACATTTTTAGACTCGGACTTTTCCACGGGAAGTCCGATTAGATCAACTTTATTCAACACTTTGTCCTATTCAACATGAACAAAAGCTGGTTTCCAATAGCGGCGCAACCTAACTATAAAAATTACAACTTTAAAAAAAGGAATATAAATATATTTAAAACCACTGGTTACAACATAATTATATATACTTATATATAACATACTAATAGCCATGACTAATACTATTCATGCTTATTCTATTAACTCCTTAAATGACTGAACCCTACCTATTAATACTTTATTCGTGCCCAAACATAGCAATAAAATCTACTTAGCATAACTAAAAAGTAAATTATTATGTAACATTTGACGTATAGGATGAAATAAGCTTATCGAACTTACGGTAAGGAATTTCAGGTCACCATTACGGCACTGCCTATATTCTGAAGAGCTACAAACTTTTAACTACCTTTTTTCAATCAGTGTCCCCCAATTAAGTTATACCTATAAATCTGTAAATTTATCCATAACCTTTTAAGTTTAGAGCTCTTATAATTCATGTCTGAGGGTCATTCAGCTCAACGCGGTAATACGATCAATGAGTAGTTAACTTGAACGCCAGCTCGCGCAGGCGCTGTACGCAAACAATGCGTTGTTCCACGTGATCAACGATTGGGGCGGGATAATCTTGGCCAATCACACAGCCACAAGATTCCTGGAGCTCACGTGATGCTGTCCATGGCTCAAAAATATACTCTGTAGGAAGGTTACTCACTTCCAGTACATATTTCCTAGAAAGTAAGCAAACAAGAGGAGTTAAAGGCAGCACAAATATTTGACATTTCAGTGAACTGCAATAACATGAGGTCTTTCTAATAACTAAAACACCTTCGATCCGTTTCTCCTCTCTTCACTGCCTGAAATAAACGCAACAATCTGGATTTTGAGATTTTTATCTCAAGACCACTTAGCGCTTGACCTGGATGTTAGACCGAGTGCCTACATAACTCATTGTATTCAGGTACTCACGAATCCTTTGCCAACAACAATAAAGTTGGTGTTTTAAAAAGGAACGACTAGCCGCGAAAGAATTACATTGACAAACCTGACGTATTCTCCAGTGGGGTCAATCTTCTTTCCAACTTCTACTGGACATAACCAAGGCACATGCTCTTTCACAAAGGTACTTCCAGACAGCCAGAGCCAATTACCCACGTTAAGACTCCACTCTGCATCCAGTTGAAGCTCGTCAAACACCTGACACAAAGGACATCAAATGAAAACAACTTAAGTGAGTTATTCGGGATTCACGAACCCGGATCCTTCACAGTATCGAATTCGCACCACTCAGTTCTGTCCAGGTGAAATCTTCCATTTCCATTTTCCATTTCCATTTATTTGCCATTAACCACATAAAAATACAAAATTTAAAAATACGAAACACAAGATATAATAACTTAAACTTAAGACAATAGACTACAAATGTTTAAGGTGGTAATGACAAGAAAGCCTATATAGAAGCCGGGGGCTTATGAACTATAGGCTTCCTGACAATATAGGATACATCATACGAATTGCGGGACAGCATGAAATATGAAATGTATTATTTTAAAAAGAAAAGAAAAAAAAAAAAGAAAAAGAAGAAGTAAGTAGCTCAACAATGAGTATATTTGCCTAAGAAAGAAGGAATTTTTTAAGTCTTTTCCCAAACAAACGGATGCTTTCACTGTTTTGAATGTCATGACTTAACGAGTTGAAAAACTTAGGTCCTTGAAACCGAATTGAAAAGTTTCGAATATTAGTTCGGCAGGGAGGTATGTAAAAAAGGTTGCAATTTCTAGTATAATGCGAATGTAACTGGCTTGCGAGAGTAAACATATCACGAAAATAATTAGGAAGTAAACCTCTTTTGAATAGATACATGAATTTACCTATCTGGTATAAATAAATGTCAGAGAATTTCAAAATCTCCTTTTCTTTGAAAAGAACATCAGTGTGGGAATCGAAAGGAACTTTAGATATTATTCTTATTATCTTCTTTTGCAGAGGAATAACGCGATTTAAATTACTCTGATATGTCGATCCCCAAAATGAAACACAATATATTAAGTAAGGGTAAACTAGACTATAGTACAAACAGTGTAAGGAAGTTTTGGGAAGGCAAAAACTTGACTTATGAATAATGCCTATAGATTTTGATATTTTTCTAGAGACACTAAGAATGTGAGGCTTCCATGACAAATGCTCATCAAGGATAACACTTAAAAATACTGTTTCTTTCACACAATCAATCTTATTGTTGTCAATTTGAATAGATAGATCAAGTGTTTGCCTCCTTTGGCGTGGTCTAAAAACCATAAAATTCGATTTTTTAAAGTTAATTGACAGCTTATTAGCTCGACACCACTTGTGGTACACAGAGTACTTTATAGACGCAAACTTCACTATAAATGTTATTGATATGTAGGTTACGTAGTATCGTGGACAGGGCTACAGACGACAAAAGATTCCCAATCTAGGGGTCCGTCAGCAGGTACATTTTACAAAGCAAAGAAATGAAGAGTATTTGTAGAGAATTTGCAGATTTTTACTCCATTAGTTCTACAATTTCAAATATGAGCTACACGTTGCGACACTTTTTCCTCCCTCGTTTTAACTCGAAAGTTTACAACAAGGGATAGAACTCCAAACAGTTGATGTAATAGTCAGAATATATGAATAAATAACTTTTACCGAGTGGCACAATCGAACAACTTGAAACGCCTTTGGCAAAAGAGATCAAATTGTATTTATGAGCATTTCGAGCATGAACCTTCCCCTGGAAATACACATGATTCACAAAAAGATACTCACCTTAAACCCTTCTTCCCAGTTGATCCACAAGCAGCCACGTGTCAGGAACGAACCAACCGCCCTGCGCGCAAGATCATGAATCCAGCCTTCTGACCGGAGTTGTCTCATGATTGCATCAATCCAGGGAAATCCAGTCATCCCCTACAAGGTACCGACGCGTGGGGCGTTAGCTCAGAGAGAGTGCGAAAGATTCACCGCTAGCTTAATGGGTCTTAATGACGAGAATCTACCTACGATCTTGGCACCGATTTTCAGTTGCATAAACCAGTGTGCGTCCTTAGAAAATTTGACATCACAGCAATAGCAAACACAGAGGACCGTTCCACTAGGAAGCATAGAGCCAACAGCCAGTTTGATTGTTGGTTTGTGGGAACAAGTAGTTAGTCCATCGCCTGACTACATCAATTAATGCTTCAATTAAGCAATAATGTCCTCGAACACAGCTTTACACACACTTGTCACTTTCTGTGTCAATTGATGTTTTTCCACAGTATCCCAGTGGCAACGAAATCAACTATTTGGTATCGCTATCGGTTAACCCTTAGCTTCTAGTATGGCGAGAATTTTCCGCCATGTTTAACTCAAGGGCGTGGCAGGGTTTATTTACAGATCAACTTACCTGTTTCCACCGCTCGAGGAACTCTGCAGAATCTTCCCAAGGTATCTGAAGACTCAGAGGGTTGTTGACCATCTCATGGGCGTCTGGCACCTGACTTCCAACAGCAAAGAAAAATTCGCGCCACAGCAACTTCTCATACAGGCTCACAGGAGGGCTTGAGGTCTTGGTCTGAAGAGCAGATAGAAAGCAGTTCACAGTTGCTGCTTCAAAGATAAATGTTTTGCCTAAAGTAGTCAAGATAAATTGGTCTTCCAAATCATGTAAACTTGATTTCCCTTTTTCAAAGTCCCTTGTTATTCCAGACTATTTGTGTGGTTGACGGGTGAAGGAGGTTGGTTCTCGTCTTGTTTCTCTTGGGGGAAGTGTCGAGTTGGGCAAAAAAAATCCCACTGATTATCCACGAATTACTTTCTTAAAGTGCCCATGAAGCGAAATTTGTTTCTCGCTAATTTTAAAGTTTAATCCATAAAAATCCACATTCCAAAATTTGAGGTGCTCTTGATTAAAATTGGCGGTTTGAAGTTGGGCTATTTTGCCCTCAAAAATGGCATTTGAATCGCGCAGCCAAAAAGACACGTGACAGTAGCTGTGACGTAATTTTGGGGGCAAGTATTCCTACTATTTCACTATATTTCTTAAACGCAAACACATTTTTGTACCCAAAATGACAAAATCACATCATAGAATTTCGCGAACAAACTCCACCCAGACCCCTGACCATTTTTAAAGGCAAAATAGCCCAACTTCAAACGCTCGTAAAATCGCCAATTTTAATCACGAGCACCTCAAATTTTGAGATTCTTGCGTTTTTAGGGGTAAACTTTAAAATAAGCAAGAAACAAAATTTCGCTTCATAGGCACTTTAAGATACGATAGTCAATGTTGGCTAAACCAACAACAAAAGTTAGTGTGGGATAGCTTGATTGGGACGACAGTTTATTTTGTGGGACAAGACGAGAACTTAAGGACAGGAGATTCAATAAGTGAGTAGAGAAAACGACAGCCGCAACACACCAAAGTGATTGGCAGATTGGCAGTACTGTTACCATTAGAAAAGACGGTACAATGACAATGACCACGACTACAACTGAGGACCATAGCTCCACAAGGGGGCTTAAAGGACTATAGTAAAGAACACACCTACGACCTGCGGAACAAGTTCTTATGGCGCAGAGTAAGACATACCTTAATATATTCTTCAGTCATCTTCTGGTAAAGCAGCCTGGGGGACAAACAGCCCAACCTCAAGTATGGGCTCAGGTGGCTTGCTGATGGCATCAGAGAGTTTACAGTAACCGCAGGCTGACAAAAGTCGTTCTTTACCATCTACAGCGAGAAAAAACATAGGAATTAACTTCGCATGAAGCAACCACAGAAGAACATATAGGAGAGCAAAATCTGCTTCAGTACAAGTTCAGTACAAGAGCTTCAGAAGCACTTCTGCGTGGTGCACTGTCAAGCATGTTTGTTTGCT
Organism: Pachyseris speciosa; assembly: GCA_016490735.1. NCBI lineage: Eukaryota > Metazoa > Cnidaria > Anthozoa > Scleractinia > Pachyseridae > Pachyseris > Pachyseris speciosa. The sequence continues at coordinate 366,517 of JAEMWC010000250.1, read as the reverse complement.
TTCCAGGCTTTGGTTGCTTTCCCGGCATAGCTTATAACAACAATCCGCGTTAACAATCAGATTGAATGAATGAATAAAAAATTGAATGAATAAATTTGTAACTATAAACAATATTCAGAAGCGCTTTACATAAGTTAAAGTTCTATACTAATTTAAAATTAAAATATTGAAAGGCACTAAACACTAAAAGCTTTCCTAAATAAAGATGTTTTAAGTTGCTTTTTAAAAATGGCGAGACTACTACTTGTTCTTATAGTTAATGGCAGCGAGTTCCATAAAAAGGTGCAGCATGAGCAAAGGCCCGATCCCCAAGTGAAGAGCAGTTGGCTTTTGGAACGAACAGAAGAGATTGTGCAGACGAGCGAAGAGCATAATTAGTAGCTGGTTTCAGGAACAAAAGATCTTTAATGTAGGGAGGACTTTGGTTGCGTAATGACTTGTAGACAAGGAGGAACAATTTAAACTGAACTCTGAACTTTACTGGGAGCCAATGTAGGTCGATAAGTGCGGGTGTGATATGATCAAATTTCGCAATCTGAAAAATCACTCTAGCCGCAGCATTCTGAACTTTCTGTAAACGATCGAGTTGGTATTTAGGTAGACCAAAAAAAAGTGCGTTACAGTAATCAAGGTGTGAGGATACAAAGGCGTGGACTAGTGACTTTGTCGATTAAACGGTAAGGAATTTTCTGATCTATCTTATGTTGTATAATCCCCGAAAAGCCTTGCTACAAATCTTGCCTATATTATTCATATTCATTCATTCGCATAAGAGCATCGAACCAGGACCCAAGGTTCTGGACGCTTTCTAAAGGTTTAATGAGGGTGTCACCAATGATAATAGATTCAATAGATGTTTTTCAAGTTGTTGACGGGTGCCAATAATTTACTCAAGCATGGCCTGTGCTCCACACCTCTTTGCTTGCTCATATCTACCCCAACCCAGACAACTGTTTCCCTGCAGGTTATGGGGAGAATTCAATGGAAACCTTTACCTCTTGCAAGGCTGCCTCCATTCTCACCAAGGCCTCCTGCTCTCCACCTTGATATAACCCAGAAGGAGTGGCACATGTTTTGCGGAAGCCGACAGAATCCAACGAAGGAACACCATAAAGCCGGTGATGGTCTGTCCCGACAGGAGTCACACATGAACCAAACAGCTTCCTATCCACCCTCGGTACTGGCATCTCTGGCCGTCCCTGCTGTAGTGCCAGCTCCTTGAACTCATCAAACAATAGCGGGACGTTTCCTTCGGTTGACGTAATCAAAGCTTGGGGATCGTAGAGCGTGTGTGAAACACGGCTGATCACTTCAATTCCAGCTTCTTTAGCAAGACCACCGATGACAGCGTCTCTGGTCTTACCGTAAGGTTCGCAATCAGCCTCGAATGACAGACGAGTGATGTCCCACTTCTTGAAAAGATAAGGTAACACCTCTACTGGTTTGCCCCTTAGTACAAAAAGCCTTGACCCACACTGAGCGAGGCTGTAGTCAAGGTCATGCAGTGACTGAAGCAGGAATTGCCAACGGTTTGGGCTGACAGACGCTCCATCTTCTACACTTTCCTCCAAGATGTACACTCCATAAAACACCTTACTGTTTCCGAGGCACTCGCGTAGACTTGGATTATCATGAAGCCGCAGGTCCTTTCTGAACCAATGGACGCTTCTGTGACCTGGAGACGAAAGAGCGCAACGTGCCATAAGCTCTACAAGTTAATGTTGCAAACCACAATAGTAAACACAAACAACTGGGTGTCTGGGATCACAACAGAAATACAGTCTCCAGGCCGGTACCAATATTTCATTGAGTAGACATCAAGTCGGATGGCAGAGAAAATAAACTAAGAACCCAGACAGGTTTTCCAAGAGTTTTCTCAGGTTTCCTTTTATGAAGTACCTGATATATCCAAAGAAATGCAAAGATCCTTTAACCGCCGCACACAGATGCGACGCTGTTCGATGTGATCAGCGACTGGTTCAGGGTAATCGTCACCAATAATACACCGAGCCTCCTTTTGAACTTTGAGGGGGGCTTTCCATGGTTCAAAAAGGTACTCCACAGGAAACCTCTTAAGCTCTGGTACATATTTCCTACAAAAAATAAAAATAGAAATTGTAAGGGTAGATGTCACACTTTATTATTCAACACATAATGACAATGTCCAAATATGGTCCTGGCACTCTCAATATTCGTTGCGCTCACTCAACACATATCCTGCGATATACGTGACTTCGTGAGCCGCGGAGAAAAATGGCGGATTTTCCATCTTTTCTGCAAAACTGTGCTTTGTTATCAGTGTGCTGAATAATAAAACAATTATCCTGCTCAATCTTGCGGAATATCGCCTGATTTTAAAGTGCCTATAGCCCCAAAAATCGTTTTTCGCTTAATTAAATCTTTGTATGGAACTAAGAAAAATGCCGCAAAATTTTGTGAATTCGGTTAAAACCCATTTTTTTATGAATTTTTTAAGTGAGCGCCATTTAAGTCAAGACCGAGCAATTGGGAGAATAGGACTAGTGACGTCATTCCAGGTCATTGCTCGCGTTAACCGCGGTCAAACGTAAAAAAGTAAGAAAAGTCCTTTAAAGATAAGGTTTTTACGTTGAGAGCTCAAAGCTGATAAATTTTCCTTTATTATGTGAGTTTACTAAATCATTTCATGGCTTACTAAAAAAGTTTCAAGTCTTTTTAAAGCGAAGAATGTGGAGACTGGTCGGCGCTCTGTGTTTTTGTTTTCTGTTTCAATGCGTGACTTCTGGATATTTTACCTAAAACTTTTTTTAGTAATCCATAAAATGATTTGGTAAACTCACCGACTGACGAAAAACTTATCAGGTTTGAGCTCTCAATGTAAAAACCTTATCTTTAAAGAACTTTTCTTACTTTTTTACGTTTGACCGCGGTTAATTGCTCGCGTCGGTTTATACTGTATGCGATCAAGCGTTTTCAGGGTTTAGTATTTTGGCGAAAGAACTTTTCTTTGATTAAAAAAATGGGATTATCAAATCCATTCATAATGCGGTCCAGGGATATTGGCTTTGACTCAGAAACCGATGTTCCCAATGAACACGCTTTGTCCACCCAACTTTTTTCTTCTCTTACGTTTCTGCGGGTCAACAGCTCCTTCAAAGGGTATCGGGTGCATTGATATACCCTTAACCTTGTTTGGCCCGTTGCTACAACCGAAAACAACACATTTATCTGGCATTCCAAAGCAATAACAGCTCCGAATAAGAAAGCGATAAATGGCCTGGAATGACGTCACAAATTACACTATTCCCAGACCCTTTTCAATGATTCCGTGGCTCGGTCGTGTTTTCAAAAGGGCCTATTTTCCCGCTCTTTAAAACATCATAAAAACTCGCGGTTTTAACCAAGAGCAAAATGTATTAATGTATAAAGCCTCGTTAGTAAAGATTGACTTCTTTCATTCACAAGGTTATTATTTAAAGATCTATCAAAATCCTTCTTAAAAACGCCATTCATCAACATCACGAAACCCAAGTCGTCAAGAAAACTGCAAAGACTTAACCCCTCACATGTTTAATAGGTGACCTCAATTAAACATTAAACACTATTATACAAAATTGCTATGTAGCATACTTGACATATTCTCCAGTGGGGTCAATCTTCTTTCCGACTTCTACTGGACAGAACCAAGGCACATGCTCTTTCACAAAGGTACTTCCAGACAGCCAAAGCCAATTGCCCACGTTAAGACTCCACTCTGCATCCAGTTGAAGTTCGTCAAACACCTGAGATTAAAAACTAACTCGTTAAAACCACTAACCTTCCACACAAATCCTGCTCTCACCAAAGATGTTTCCTGCAAAAGTGACCAAAGGGAGTCCCACACCCATCATTAAATCAGTCTTTCCTACCTTGTATCCCTCTTCCCAGTTGATCCAAAGACATCCTCGCGTCAAGAAACATCCAACAGCCTGACGTGCAACATGAGGAATCCAACCTTCTACCCGTAACTGGCGCATTACAGCATCAATCCATGGAAATCCAGTGGTCCCCTGAGAAACACCCAACATGCAAATATACTCAATTACAGCGGTTTTAAGAATCGTTCCTACGTCAATATCCAGCAAACAATACGTGCAATACCCCACCTGTTTCCACCTATGAAGGCCTTCAGCATTTTCCTCCCACGGAAACTGAACACTCAAAGGATTGTTGGCCATATTATGTAAGCCTGGGTTGCTACTGGCCACTGTGAAGAAGAACTCTCGAAGCAGAAGAGGTTCATGAAATCGAATAGGAGGCATTTTCCCCTTTGCCTGTAAACCAAACGACAACAACCAATTACAACGAGAAAACTATTGTATTTCTGTAAAATGGACTCTCCACTCTTTTCCCTTCAAAAAAGACTAATTGTCGCACACAATTGGCCTACACTATCTCTTAACTACTGAGCTATGACAATGTACAGAATGAAGAACTTCATACATACCTTCCCGTAAGTGTCTGTAAGTCGTTGCCACATCATTCTGGGAGATAGGCATCCAAACCTCAAGTAAGGGCTCAAGCGGGTGGAACATGATTGCATGGATGCTGCGCTTAATGGCACGTCCTTAAAGTCGTTCTTCACCAGCTAAACAAACACAACCAAAACAAACATTTATCCAAACTTCTAAACCACACACCAAAGAGTTGTTTTTTCTACATGTTACAAAAAACAACATCATTTACCTTTTCCTCCAAAAGAACAAGTCTCCTCAACGCCTCTTGTTCTCCTCCCCTCCAAAGAGATGAACTTGTTACCAGTCGCTTGTCTTTCACTCCAAGCTCATTCAATTCAGGCACCCCAAACTTTGCCTGGTGATCAACAGCTACTGGTGTCACACAATAACCAAACAATCGTCTATCCACTTCTTTCACTGGACTGGGTACCGTAAGCTCGTTCTCTTTCACAATTCTTACGAAGTCCTCAAACAGCATGGGTGCAACACCCTGGTTGGCATCTAAAATCTGGCCTGCCTCGAACAGTGTGTGTGACGTTTTGCTTATCACTTCAACTCCAGCTTCCTCAGCCAAGCGTTTGATAACAGCATCCCTCTGGGCTCCAAATGGCTCACTCTCCATTTCAAAGCTGACACGTGATACACCCCACTCTGAAAACAGCTTTGGAAGCACCTCCACATCCCTTCCACGTACTACAAATAGACGTGATCCAAGTTCTGCCAGCTGGTTATCTAAATCTTTCAGGCACTCTAGTAAGAAGTTCCAACGGTTGGCTGAGATCTTGCTCTGCCTTGCTGCTGCAGTGTCCAACACATACACTGGGTAGAATGTGCCACTACCTTCCAGACAGGCACGCAACGTTGGGTTGTCATGGAGTCGAAGATCTTTTCTAAACAAATGTACACTGGTGTGCCCTCTTTGATCCGCTGCAGGACAAATCAAACACAGCAACACAAATTAGATTGTCTGTTGCGCTCCTTCAACGTCACTGTTCTAATCACCTTCACGTCTATATTTTTCATTTATGACACAAATGGCCTCTTGGTCATAACGGCAACCGCGATTAACACATTGGCATGTCAACATTCCCATTTCATGACCTTAAACAATACCAACTCTTCACCTGCAGTGCTAACGCCAATGCTCTCAGCCAGCTCTTTCAGCCTCTGCACGCACACTCTCCTCTGCTCTTTGTGGTCCACCACTGGCAATGGATAGTCCTTACCCACCAAACAACCAGCTGCCTGTTGTACAGATTCTGGAGCTTTCCATGGCTCAAACACATATTCTGAAGGCAGGCGTTTCACTTCAGGAACATATTTTCTGTCAAAACAATTTTAGGACAAAATTAAAGCCTATCCCCTTAACAAACCATAATTATTAAACCCATTCAATCACCAACTGTTTGTCATTTCAATATCACAACAAGAGGCAGTCAAGAACTGCATGTGGCTACTGCTTAATAAGCTAAGGCAGTGTGGTGAATAGTATTTGCAGCATTTTGTGTGTATGGCTACCAGCCTAGAAGAGGCTGGATTTCCTCGTCATCATTGGTTCTATTTTGGAATAATTATCTAGTCAGTGAACTGAATATCAATAAACAGAAACAGGAACAGAAACAGAAAACGTTCAAGCGACGTCGCTGGACTCCCTCGAAGTTTAAGATCACTTTGTACTATTTTGCACCTGTAACCAGGCACATCTCCGTCAGACTGTGAGAAGTGTTTTTTCCTAGGCCATTTTTCGAGCTTTTTAGTGACCGTTTATGGAGGTTTTCCAACCAAAGAGTGCTCTCTGAATCGATTTGAGTCTAACGTCCATGACAATCGAGTCAAATAATGCCCTGTTATGGACACAAAAAATGTCTTTTGAGACACAAAACCTGTTTATTTCAAGGGCCAAAGAAGCAACAACAACTTTATTACACGTTCTTTACAACAAAACCAATAGTTTGTCCCGCAAATAGCTACAACGCTAATCGGGGCGGGATAAAACGACCAAAGCTAAGAGTTGTGACTTTCGATACCAGAAATAGTATTACTGGAAACGTTCTCGAATAGCAAATGAGCGTTAAAAGCAGCGAGAATTCTTCCTCAGGACAAAATAAAGAACACGAATATGACGAAAATTAGCACTAAGCAATTTTTATTTCCAAATGCAAACGGTTGAAAGACTATTTGTAACGTATTGTGCCGTGGAAAGTTATGTTGAATAACCTCGTCAAGAAGTGTGAATTCGCAGTTGAGCTTATATATAGACCCCTTTCAGTTAATTCCCAATCTGGAGGGCAAAACAAGAAGATTATTTTGCATTTGATAACTTTATACGACTGATTCTCCATAACTCCTACAGCTACCGTAGGAGCGTAGGTGCACGCGGAGCAACAAAGAAGTTGTAATAAACAAGTGCGAAAAAGCCGTGCATAAGTAAAGAACTGAAAAAGTTGAGGGGGCACATTTTATCAAGTTTATTTACCTGTAATAAAAGGTTTCTTGAAACACTTTAGAATAAAAAGTAGCGATATGAAGACTGAACGACGTTTCGACCGTTCTACGGTCATTCTCAAGTTCAGTGTTGAGGCTAAAAAGAATTATCATATATATATATATATACTTTGGGGCATAATTGAAGTATTGTTGAACTTGAGAATGACCGTACCAACAAAGGCCTCTTACTGCACTATCAAAGTCACGTCGACAATAAGTATAAACACTCACTCTTGGAAACAATGTTAATTCGCGCACATCGTCTTTCATCTTCTCCAGATCTTTTTGCTGATGAATGCAACAACCTGAAGTCAATGTTCCTGAAATTGAAGTATCCCCCGCGACTTATTGAATCGACCATCAGCAGTTTCATCCGTTCACAAGATCAAGCCGAACCACAACACGAAATCCCACTAGATCAGCCCATAAGAATTGTCTTGCCATTCAAAGATCAGAGATCGGCCAACGCTGTACGAAAAGATCTTAGCGAACTTAGCAAGAAAATTGGAAGTAATTTGCGCCCGGTGTTTACCAGCAGAAAAATCACTGATGATATCAAAGTAGTGGAGGCCAAACCTCTCCTGATTAACCAACATTGCATTGTTTACAAATTTTCATGTGATCTGTGTGATACAGATTATGTTGGATATACATCCCGACACCTCTTTCAACGCATCGCCGAACATAAACATTCTGCTATTGGTAAACACCTGAAAGAAGAACACAACCTGCAAGCAACTAATCTACAAGACCAGTTTACCATTCTAAAGAAATGCCGCACAAAGTTTGACTGCTTGATCTACAAGATGCTTTTTATCAGGAACATAAAACCAAAACTTAACACGTAGTCGGATTCAGTTCGCGCCAAACTTTTTACATAAAAATGTGTGACAAAATTTTTTACATATTTTAATTGTTTTTAACACCCTCTTTTTATCATTTAGCGCATAATTTTACTTCATTATCCCCAAAGTATATATATATGATAATTATTTTTATTTCCCAAATGTATCCAAACAAAGCAAAAACGTCGCATCCTGATTCCATTCAAGCGAAATTGTCACTTCTGCGGGCGAATTAAACTAAAGCTGATTCATCTTGATTACACAAAAAGCGTAAATTGTCACATACGTGTAATGACGATTTGATTGAGTTGCCAGCGACGAGAATACTCGAGTTAACCGGCTTCAAATGTCAGTGCACAAACAAGGATGGATGAACGAAGAAGGTTCGTATAATTTGTAAAGAAACACGCTATATTCTCTGCCTTGCAAACATTTGTGATGTTAGCGCGATAAGTGTTACATTACAGAGCACGTGCTTTTAAGCACGTCCGATATGCAAATACAGAAATGGTCTTATCTCGCATTACCAGTTTTGAATCAAATAGTCTGTCTTTACCATCACCTTGGGAACTAAACAGTGCATTCGGAAGACCTCTGTATCTATGAAAGTCAGTGCTTAATCCCTGATAGCAGAAAATGCGAATTCGCATTTTTCAGGAAAATATTTGCCTTTATTAAAACTGAACTACTGATATCAGATTTCCAGCATTTTCATTGGCTAGCCGGACACAGGCTCTCAGCTCAAATACCTGCACTACCTTCAGGAAACAGAGAAAGTTCAATAAAATTTTCCCTCGAAACGGCAGCCATTAAAGCATTAGTCGTCTCACAGCAGAATTAACGAGTAGGGATTTCGAAATTGGAACCGAAATACAAATGGAATTCTTTGCCGAGTGTTTTAGAACGACAAGAAACAGTGCCGGGATCTTGTTAAATAGTTCTTGCAGCGCTAAGAACATTTTCAAGGCTGTTGATGTTTAGCAAACAGCAAAACGCACTTTTATTTACGGAGATACCGAAAGAGTTTTTGAACTCAACTAAACGAAATTGAAAATATGTATTCAACAACAAGCGTCGACGTCACCAATCTGTAACTATGCTCACAGACCAGTCTATTCAAAATAAACTGGACAAACAAGACCTTCAGCTAAAATTTGCAGCAATAATTCACTATTGAAAATCTTTCCAGCGATCAGTGACACTTTTGAAAAAATTAACACACGTTAAAAATGTTCTGACCTGCACTCGGTGCAACGTACCAATCACCAGCTTCAAACTTTCGGTTACAGATATGATGTTTTGTAAAAAATGAGAAGAATCGGCGTTCTTGTTGTTTTTGTTATTCTGCTCGGCTGCGGTTCGAGTTTTTGTTCCACGCATCGAGGCAATTTCTATAAGCCATTCCTTGAAGCATAACCTGGACATTTGTCTTGCTTATCCCTCATATATCTTGTTTCCGACCATGTCTGGTGAGACAATGTTCCAGTCCATCAAAATAAATTGAAATTGTGTCTTCATTTAGATGAAATTCGCCCACGGTGCTGTTGTTTTGATGGATTACATATTCGCTTCCTTCGGCTCGTTCATCTCCGTGAAAGCCGTTCCACCCTCTTTGAGCAATGATTGAATATTTTCACCAAACTACTGACCATTTACAACCATTCAGAGCAAATTAACTCAGCCTTTTTTCAAAAAGGACCCTAAACTGAAGCTTCAACGTCATTCTCGAGCAGTTTCATTGAATTCATTCAACTTTGTTCGGAAACGTTGCAACACACCGAAAGGTTTTCGCGCTCTTTTTTGTTTAGTCATGTGATAGACAAAAGTTTCCTTTTTTCGGTTTTATCTTTCTCCGAGTTCCTTTCTTCCACTTTTTTTGTTCAGATTCTCAATTATGCGTCGTAGAGTTTTTAATAAAACAATTGTTCTACTTGGGCTTGTTGGATATGAAATGATAATAAACAACCTGGCGCTACGTGCCTCGTTGGTTATTTATCACTTCATATCAAGCGCGCCGTCCTAGAATAATAATTGTTAAATAAATATTAAAGGCGCATCCCAAGTTTAAGAATAATTTTCGGTCAAAATAGTGATTAATCTTCAAAAAAGTGTGCCTTCTAACCGACAAACTACAGTATTTTTATTTCGTTGCATTAGACAACAGATAAGTGTTGTACTGAGTGAAAATTCTAAAATAAAATCTCCGATCAGGTAACACTGAGCCGCGATGGTCATCCGATACTTTGTAATCCGATCCCTTTGACTACATTACATTACATTACATTACATTACATTACATTACATTACATTACATTACATTACATTACATTATGGCTACCGCTTCTCTAGAAGCAGTAGCCACAAAAATGAAAAGCATGTTGTCCAAATCTACCTGATGTATTCTCCTGTGGGGTCAATCTTCTTTCCAACTTCTACTGGACAGAACCAAGGCACATGCTCTTTCACAAAGGTACTTCCAGACAGCCACAGCCAATTGCCCACGTTAAGACTCCACTCTGCATCCAGTTGAAGCTCGTCGAACACCTAAAGACAACATTCCATTCATTAGCACCTCCAGTAAACACATTCATGGTAAACAACAAAGTTGTCCCAACAGTAACCTACTGCTTTGTACACATTGTATCTACCTTGTATCCCTCTTCCCAGTTGATCCACAGACATCCTCGTGTCAAGAAACATCCTACAGCCTGACGTGCAACATGAGGAATCCAACCTTCTTCTCGTAATTGCCGCATTACAGCATCGATCCATGGAAATCCAGTGGTCCCCTGAAAGCAACGCAACACAAACACATCCAATCAGAAAGCATTAGATTTCACCATATGCTGTTTATCTCTTGAAAACGTACCTCTTTCCACCTCTGAAGTCCTTCAGAATTTTCCTCCCAAGGAAACTGGACACTCAAAGGATTGTTGGCCATCTTATGTAAGCCTGGGTTGCTACTGGCCACTGTGAAGAAGAACTCTCGAAGTAGAAGAGGTTCATGAAATGAAATAGGAGGCATTTTTCCCTTTGCCTGTCAATGAAAAGACAACAACTAATTACAACGTCACAAATGTGGTAGAAGCTTCCAAAGCATTTAACCAGCCAACAAAATACCATTTCTGTCAAAAAGACTCTCTTGTGTTTTCCCTTCAAAGCACTACAAAACAGAGCTTATTTCCGAGGAACCATTTCTCCTATCTCTTTACTAGTGCTGTGCCATTATGCAACAAGAGAACTCCAAACATACCTTCCCGTACGTCTCTGTTAGTCGTTGCCACATCATTCTGGGAGATAGGCATCCAAATCTCAAGTAAGGGCTCAAGTGGGTGGAACATGATGGCATGGATGCAGCACTTAACGGCACATCTTCGAAGTCGTTCTTCACAAGCTGAACAAACACAACCAAAGCAAACATTTAGCCACATTTCTCACCCGTACACCAAAAAGTTCTTTTGTGCACTTGTCACATAAAAACAACATCATTTACCTTTTCCTCCAAAAGAACGAGTCTCCTCAACGCCTCTTGTTCTCCTCCACTCCAAAGAGATGAACTTGTTACCAGTCGCTTGTCTTTCACTCCAAGCTCATTCAATTCAGGCACCCCAAACTTTGCCTGATGATCAACAGCTACTGGTGTCACACAACAACCAAACATTCGTCTGTCCACTTCTTTCACTGGACTGGGTACCGTAAGCTCGTTCTCTTTCACAACTCTCACAAAGTCCTCAAACAACATGGGTGCAATACCCTGGTTGGCATCTAAAATCTGACCTGCCTCGAACAGTGTGTGCGACGTTTTGCTCACCACTTCAACTCCAGCTTCCTCAGCCAAGCGTTTGATAACAGCATCCCTCTGGGCCCCAAATGGCTCACTCTCCATTTCAAAGCTGACACGTGATACACCCCACTCTGAAAACAGCTTTGGAAGCACCTCCACATCCCTTCCACGTACTACAAATAGACGTGATCCAAGTTCTGCCAGCTGGTTATCTAAATCCTTCAGGCACTCTAGTAAGAAGTTCCAACGGTTGGCTGAGATCTTGCTCTGCCTTGCCGCTGCAGTGTCCAACACATACACTGGGTAGAACGTGCCGCTACCTTCCAGACAGGTACGTAACGTTGGGTTGTCTTGGAGTCGCAGGTCTTTTCTAAACAAGTGTACACTGGTGTGTCCTCTTTGATCCGCTGCAGGACAAATCAAACACAGCAACACAAATTAGATTGCCTGCTGTGTTCCTTAAACGTCACTGATCTAATCACATTCACGTCTCTATTTTTCATATATGACTCAAATGGACTCTTGGTTCATGATGCCAACTGTGATTACAGTCACAATACTGAGCGCTTGCCATCTTTTACTCGACAATTGTTTTGATTAATTGCGAACGGACTGCATTATTCCTTACAAACTTTGAAATTTTATTTGAATATTGTAATCATTCAAACATAGCCAGAGTGCGACCTCATTTGAAATATCGATTGTTGATCGGTTTATTTCTCACATGGCTTGAACGCTTCGTGTGGTGTTCACGTCCAAAACACACTGCTAAAACCGGTGACAAGAAAAGCTACCGTCCACGGGGCTACCGCCGCCCTCTGCTCAAAGAAAGCATTTCGGCGGCTATTTGCACCTTGGCCGATCTGAATATATTTTTCTTGGGAGAGAGTACGACGGAATTCACGCCGCTTGATCAAATAACGCAATTGACATTTGAACTTTCACGCTGGAGACATTTCTTGGATTGATTTTGCCCGGCAACCCGGATACGTCCGTTCCAAACATTCGCCATTCTTTTGTACAAGACCCTTAGGCTTGTGTTTATCAAAACATTCTACGAAAAACATGTAAACCAACTGACAAAACGATGAACAAGTGAAGAAGACTCAAAATGGCACCAAACTTAGCACATGAACACCGCATGAACTCTTTAAACAAAACCAATCAACAATATTTTCAAATGAGGTTACAGTCGGGCTACGGTTGAATGATTACAATATTCAAATTAAATTTCAAAGTTTGAAACGAATAATGCAGTCCGTTCGCAGTTAATCAAAACCATTCTAAAATAATACGCGTCACACGCTGAGTATTTTGACTGTAACACATTGGCATGTCAACATTCCCATTTCAACAGCTTATAAAATTTCAGCCGTTCACCTGCAGTGCTAACGCGAATGCTCTCAGCCAGCTCTTTCAGCCTCTGCACGCACACTCTCCTCTGCTCTTTGTGGTCCACCACTGGCAATGGATAGTCCTTACCCACCAAACAACCAGCTGCCTGTTGTACAGATTCCGGAGCTTTCCATGGCTCAAACACATATTCTGTAGGCAGGCCTTTCACTTCAGGAACATATTTTCTGTCAAAACAATTTTAGGACAAAATTAAAGCCTATCCCCTTAACAAACCATAATTATTAAATAAACGCATTCAATCACCAACTGTTTGTCATTTCAGTATCACAAAACTGAAAAGCATGTTGTCCAAATCTACCTGATGTATTCTCCTGTGGGGTCAATCTTCTTTCCAACTTCTACTGGACAGAACCAAGGAACATGCTCTTTCACAAAGGTACTTCCAGACAGCCACAGCCAATTTCCCACGTTAAGACTCCACTCTGCATCCAGTTGGAGCTCGTCGAACACCTAAAGACAACATTCCATTCATTAGCACCTCCATAAAACATATTGGTACACAAAAAAAGGTGGCCCAATAGTAACCTAGTGCTTTGTACACATTGTATTCCTACCTTGTATCCCTCTTCCCAGTTGATCCACAGACATCCTCGTGTCAAGAAACATCCTACAGCCTGACGTGCAACATGAGGAATCCAACCTTCTTCTCGTAATTGCCGCATTACAGCATCGATCCATGGAAATCCAGTGGTCCCCTGAAAGCAACGCAACACAAACACATCCAATCAGAAAGCATTAGATTTCACCATATGCTGTTTATCTCTTGAAAACGTACCTCTTTCCACCTCTGAAGTCCTTCAGAATTTTCCTCCCAAGGAAACTGGACACTCAAAGGATTGTTGGCCATCTTATGTAAGCCTGGGTTGCTACTGGCCACTGTGAAGAAGAACTCTCGAAGTAGAAGAGGTTCATGAAATGAAATAGGAGGCATTTTTCCCTTTGCCTGTCAATGAAAAGACAACAACTAATTACAACGTCACAAATGTGGTAGAAGCTTCCAAAGCATTTAACCAGCCAACAAAATACCATTTCTGTCAAAAAGACTCTCTTGTGTTTTCCCTTCAAAGCACTACAAAACAGAGCTTATTTCCGAGGAACCATTTCTCCTATCTCTTTACTAGTGCTGTGCCATTATGCAACAAGAGAACTCCAAACATACCTTCCCGTACGTCTCTGTTAGTCGTTGCCACATCATTCTGGGAGATAGGCATCCAAATCTCAAGTAAGGGCTCAAGTGGGTGGAACATGATGGCATGGATGCAGCACTTAACGGCACATCTTCGAAGTCGTTCTTCACAAGCTGAACAAACACAACCAAAGCAAACATTTAGCCACATTTCTCACCCGTACACCAAAAAGTTCTTTTGTGCACTTGTCACATAAAAACAACATCATTTACCTTTTCCTCCAAAAGAACGAGTCTCCTCAACGCCTCTTGTTCTCCTCCACTCCAAAGAGATGAACTTGTTACCAGTCGCTTGTCTTTCACTCCAAGCTCATTCAATTCAGGCACCCCAAACTTTGCCTGATGATCAACAGCTACTGGTGTCACACAACAACCAAACATTCGTCTGTCCACTTCTTTCACTGGACTGGGTACCGTAAGCTCGTTCTCTTTCACAACTCTCACAAAGTCCTCAAACAACATGGGTGCAATACCCTGGTTGGCATCTAAAATCTGACCTGCCTCGAACAGTGTGTGCGACGTTTTGCTCACCACTTCAACTCCAGCTTCCTCAGCCAAGCGTTTGATAACAGCATCCCTCTGGGCCCCAAATGGCTCACTCTCCATTTCAAAGCTGACACGTGATACACCCCACTTTGAAAACAGCTTTGGAAGCACCTCCACATCCCTTCCACGTACTACAAATAGACGTGATCCAAGTTCTGCCAGCTGGTTATCTAAATCCTTCAGGCACTCTAGTAAGAAGTTCCAACGGTTGGCTGAGATCTTGCTCTGCCTTGCCGCTGCAGTGTCCAACACATACACTGGGTAGAACGTGCCGCTACCTTCCAGACAGGTACGTAACGTTGGGTTGTCTTGGAGTCGCAGGTCTTTTCTAAACAAGTGTACACTGGTGTGTCCTCTTTGATCCGCTGCAGGACAAATCAAACACAGCAACACAAATTAGATTGCCTGCTGTGTTCCTTAAACGTCACTGATCTAATCACATTCACGTCTCTATTTTTCATATATGACTCAAATGGACTCTTGGTTCATGATGCCAACTGTGATTACAGTCACAATACTGAGCGCTTGCCATCTTTTACTCGACAATTGTTTTGATTAATTGCGAACGGACTGCATTATTCCTTACAAACTTTGAAATTTTATTTGAATATTGTAATCATTCAAACATAGCCAGAGTGCGACCTCATTTGAAATATCGATTGTTGATCGGTTTATTTCTCACATGGCTTGAACGCTTCGTGTGGTGTTCACGTCCAAAACACACTGCTAAAACCGGTGACAAGAAAAGCTACCGTCCACGGGGCTACCGCCGCCCTCTGCTCAAAGAAAGCATTTCGGCGGCTATTTGCACCTTGGCCGATCTGAATATATTTTTCTTGGGAGAGAGTACGACGGAATTCACGCCGCTTGATCAAATAACGCAATTGACATTTGAACTTTCACGCTGGAGACATTTCTTGGATTGATTTTGCCCGGCAACCCGGATACGTCCGTTCCAAACATTCGCCATTCTTTTGTACAAGACCCTTAGGCTTGTGTTTATCAAAACATTCTACGAAAAACATGTAAACCAACTGACAAAACGATGAACAAGTGAAGAAGACTAAAAATGGCACCAAACTTAGCACATGAACACCGCATGAACTCTTTAAACAAAACCAATCAACAATATTTTCAAATGAGGTTACAGTCGGGCTACGGTTGAATGATTACAATATTCAAATTAAATTTCAAAGTTTGAAACGAATAATGCAGTCCGTTCGCAGTTAATCAAAACCATTCTAAAATAATACGCGTCACACGCTGAGTATTTTGACTGTAACACATTGGCATGTCAACATTCCCATTTCAACAGCTTATAAAATTTCAGCCGTTCACCTGCAGTGCTAACGCCAATGCTCTCAGCCAGCTCTTTCAGCCTCTGCACGCACACTCTCCTCTGCTCTTTGTGGTCCACCACTGGCAATGGATAGTCCTTACCCACCAAACAACCAGCTGCCTGTTGTACAGATTCCGGAGCTTTCCATGGCTCAAACACATATTCTGTAGGCAGGCCTTTCACTTCAGGAACATATTTTCTGTCAAAACAATTTTAGGACAAAATTAAAGCCTATCCCCTTAACAAACCATAATTATTAAATAAACGCATTCAATCACCAACTGTTTGTCATTTCAGTATCACAAAACTGAAAAGCATGTTGTCCAAATCTACCTGATGTATTCTCCTGTGGGGTCAATCTTCTTTCCAACTTCTACTGGACAGAACCAAGGCACATGCTCTTTCACAAAGGTACTTCCAGACAGCCACAGCCAATTTCCCACGTTAAGACTCCACTCTGCATCCAGTTGGAGCTCGTCGAACACCTAAAGACAACATTCCATTCATTAGCACCTCCATAAAACATATTGGTACACAAAAAAAGGTGGCCCAATAGTAACCTAGTGCTTTGTACACATTGTATTCCTACCTTGTATCCCTCTTCCCAGTTGATCCACAGACATCCTCGTGTCAAGAAACATCCTACAGCCTGACGTGCAACATGAGGAATCCAACCTTCTTCTCGTAATTGCCGCATTACAGCATCGATCCATGGAAATCCAGTGGTCCCCTGAAAGCAACGCAACACAAACACATCCAATCAGAAAGCATTAGATTTCACCATATGCTGTTTATCTCTTGAAAACGTACCTCTTTCCACCTCTGAAGTCCTTCAGCATTTTCCTCCCAAGGAAACTGGACACTCAAAGGATTGTTGGCCATCTTATGTAAGCCTGGGTTGCTACTGGCCACTGTGAAGAAGAACTCTCGAAGTAGAAGAGGTTCATGAAATGAAATAGGAGGCATTTTTCCCTTTGCCTGTCAATGAAAAGACAACAACTAATTACAACGTCACAAATGTGGTAGAAGCTTCCAAAGCATTTAACCAGCCAACAAAATACCATTTCTGTCAAAAAGACTCTCTTGTGTTTTCCCTTCAAAGCACTACAAAACAGAGCTTATTTCCGAGGAACCATTTCTCCTATCTCTTTACTAGTGCTGTGCCATTATGCAACAAGAGAACTCCAAACATACCTTCCCGTACGTCTCTGTTAGTCGTTGCCACATCATTCTGGGAGATAGGCATCCAAATCTCAAGTAAGGGCTCAAGTGGGTGGAACATGATGGCATGGATGCAGCACTTAACGGCACATCTTCGAAGTCGTTCTTCACAAGCTGAACAAACACAACCAAAGCAAACATTTAGCCACATTTCTCACCCGTACACCAAAAAGTTCTTTTGTGCACTTGTCACATAAAAACAACATCATTTACCTTTTCCTCCAAAAGAACGAGTCTCCTCAACGCCTCTTGTTCTCCTCCACTCCAAAGAGATGAACTTGTTACCAGTCGCTTGTCTTTCACTCCAAGCTCATTCAATTCAGGCACCCCAAACTTTGCCTGATGATCAACAGCTACTGGTGTCACACAACAACCAAACATTCGTCTGTCCACTTCTTTCACTGGACTGGGTACCGTAAGCTCGTTCTCTTTCACAACTCTCACAAAGTCCTCAAACAACATGGGTGCAATACCCTGGTTGGCATCTAAAATCTGACCTGCCTCGAACAGTGTGTGCGACGTTTTGCTCACCACTTCAACTCCAGCTTCCTCAGCCAAGCGTTTGATAACAGCATCCCTCTGGGCCCCAAATGGCTCACTCTCCATTTCAAAGCTGACACGTGATACACCCCACTTTGAAAACAGCTTTGGAAGCACCTCCACATCCCTTCCACGTACTACAAATAGACGTGATCCAAGTTCTGCCAGCTGGTTATCTAAATCCTTCAGGCACTCTAGTAAGAAGTTCCAACGGTTGGCTGAGATCTTGCTCTGCCTTGCCGCTGCAGTGTCCAACACATACACTGGGTAGAACGTGCCGCTACCTTCCAGACAGGTACGTAACGTTGGGTTGTCTTGGAGTCGCAGGTCTTTTCTAAACAAGTGTACACTGGTGTGTCCTCTTTGATCCGCTGCAGGACAAATCAAACACAGCAACACAAATTAGATTGCCTGCTGTGTTCCTTAAACGTCACTGATCTAATCACATTCACGTCTCTATTTTTCATATATGACTCAAATGGACTCTTGGTTCATGATGCCAACTGTGATTACAGTCACAATACTGAGCGCTTGCCATCTTTTACTCGACAATTGTTTTGATTAATTGCGAACGGACTGCATTATTCCTTACAAACTTTGAAATTTTATTTGAATATTGTAATCATTCAAACATAGCCAGAGTGCGACCTCATTTGAAATATCGATTGTTGATCGGTTTATTTCTCACATGGCTTGAACGCTTCGTGTGGTGTTCACGTCCAAAACACACTGCTAAAACCGGTGACAAGAAAAGCTACCGTCCACGGGGCTACCGCCGCCCTCTGCTCAAAGAAAGCATTTCGGCGGCTATTTGCACCTTGGCCGATCTGAATATATTTTTCTTGGGAGAGAGTACGACGGAATTCACGCCGCTTGATCAAATAACGCAATTGACATTTGAACTTTCACGCTGGAGACATTTCTTGGATTGATTTTGCCCGGCAACCCGGATACGTCCGTTCCAAACATTCGCCATTCTTTTGTACAAGACCCTTAGGCTTGTGTTTATCAAAACATTCTACGAAAAACATGTAAACCAACTGACAAAACGATGAACAAGTGAAGAAGACTCAAAATGGCACCAAACTTAGCACATGAACACCGCATGAACTCTTTAAAAAAAACCAATCAACAATATTTTCAAATGAGGTTACAGTCGGGCTACGGTTGAATGATTACAATATTCAAATTAAATTTTAAAGTTTGAAACGAATAATGCAGTCCGTTCGCAGTTAATCAAAACCATTCTAAAATAATACGCGTCACACGCTGAGTATTTTGACTGTAACACATTGGCATGTCAACATTCCCATTTCAACAGCTTATAAAATTTCAGCCGTTCACCTGCAGTGCTAACGCGAATGCTCTCAGCCAGCTCTTTCAGCCTCTGCACGCACACTCTCCTCTGCTCTTTGTGGTCCACCACTGGCAATGGATAGTCCTTACCCACCAAACAACCAGCTGCCTGTTGTACAGATTCCGGAGCTTTCCATGGCTCAAACACATATTCTGTAGGCAGGCCTTTCACTTCAGGAACATATTTTCTGTCAAAACAATTTTAGGACAAAATTAAAGCCTATCCCCTTAACAAACCATAATTATTAAATAAACGCATTCAATCACCAACTGTTTGTCATTTCAGTATCACAAAACTGAAAAGCATGTTGTCCAAATCTACCTGATGTATTCTCCTGTGGGGTCAATCTTCTTTCCAACTTCTACTGGACAGAACCAAGGAACATGCTCTTTCACAAAGGTACTTCCAGACAGCCACAGCCAATTTCCCACGTTAAGACTCCACTCTGCATCCAGTTGGAGCTCGTCGAACACCTAAAGACAACATTCCATTCATTAGCACCTCCATAAAACATATTGGTACACAAAAAAAGGTGGCCCAATAGTAACCTAGTACTTTGTACACATTGTATTCCTACCTTGTATCCCTCTTCCCAGTTAATCCACAGACATCCTCGTGTCAAGAAACATCCTACAGCCTGACGTGCAACATGAGGAATCCAACCTTCTTCTCGTAATTGCCGCATTACAGCATCGATCCATGGAAATCCAGTGGTCCCCTGAAAGCAACGCAACACAAACACATCCAATCAGAAAGCATTAGATTTCACCATATGCTGTTTATCTCTTGAAAACGTACCTCTTTCCACCTCTGAAGTCCTTCAGCATTTTCCTCCCAAGGAAACTGGACACTCAAAGGATTGTTGGCCATCTTATGTAAGCCTGGGTTGCTACTGGCCACTGTGAAGAAGAACTCTCGAAGTAGAAGAGGTTCATGAAATGAAATAGGAGGCATTTTTCCCTTTGCCTGTCAATGAAAAGACAACAATTAATTACAACGTCACAAATGTGGTAGAAGCTTCCAAAGCATTTTTAACCAGTCAACAAAATACCATTTCTGTCAAAAAGACTCTCTTGTGTTTTCCCTTCAAAGCACTACAAAACAGAGCTTATTTCCGAGGAACCATTTCTCCTATCTCTTTACTAGTGCTGTGCCATTAGGCAACAAGAGAACTCCAAACATACCTTCCCGTACGTCTCTGTTAGTCGTTGCCACATCATTCTGGGAGATAGGCATCCAAATCTCAAGTAAGGGCTCAAGTGGGTGGAACATGATGACATGGATGCAGCACTTAACGGCACATCTTCGAAGTCGTTCTTCACAAGCTGAACAAACACAATCAAAGCAAACATTTAGCCACACTTCTCACCCGTACACCACATAGTTTTTTTGTGCACTTGTCACAAAAAAACAACATCATTTACCTTTTCCTCCAAAAGAACGAGTCTCCTCAACGCCTCTTGTTCTCCTCCACTCCAAAGAGATGAACTTGTTACCAGTCGCTTGTCTTTCACTCCAAGCTCATTCAATTCAGGCACCCCAAACTTTGCATGGTGATCAACAGCTACTGGTGTCACACAACAACCAAACATTCGTCTATCCACTTCTTTCACTGGACTGGGTACCGTAAGCTCGTTCTCTTTCACAATTCTTACGAAGTCCTCAAACAGCATGGGTGCAACACCCTGGTTGGCATCTAAAATCTGACCTGCCTCGAACAGTGTGTGCGACGTTTTGCTCACCACTTCAACTCCAGCTTCCTCAGCCAAGCGTTTGATAACAGCATCCGTCTGGGCCCCAAATGGCTCACTCTCCATTTCAAAGCTGACACGTGATACACCCCACTTTGAAAACAGCTTTGGAAGCACCTCCACATCCCTTCCACGTACTACAAATAGACGTGATCCAAGTTCTGCCAGCTGGTTATCTAAATCCTTCAGGCACTCTAGTAAGAAGTTCCAACGGTTGGCTGAGATCTTGCTCTGCCTTGCCGCTGCAGTGTCCAACACATACACTGGGTAGAACGTGCCGCTACCTTCCAGACAGGCACGCAATGTTGGGTTGTCATGAAGTCGCAGGTCTTTTCTAAACAAGTGTACACTGGTGTGTCCTCTTTGATCCGCTGCAGGACAAATCAAACACAGCAACACAAATTAGATTGTCTGTTGGGCTCCTTCAACGTCACTGCTCTAATCACCTTCACGTCTATATTTTTCATTTATGACACAAATTGATTCTTTGTCATGACCTAATCTGCGATTAACACATTGGCATGTCAACATTCCCATTTCATAACCTTAAAAAATACCAACTCTTCACCTGGAGTGCTAACGCTAATGCTCTCAGCCAGCTCTTTCAGCCTCTGCACGCACACTCTCCTCTGCTCTTTGTGGTCCACCACTGGCAATGGATAGTCCTTACCCACCAAACAACCAGCTGCCTGTTGTACAGATTCCGGAGCTTTCCATGGCTCAAACACATACTCTGTAGGCAGGCCTTTCACTTCAGGAACATATTTTCTGTCAAAACAATTTTAGGACAAAATTAAAGCCTATCCCCTTAACAAACCATAATTATTAAAACCATTCAATCACCAACTGTTTGTCATTTCAGTATCACAAAACTGAAAAGCATGTTGTCCAAGTCTACCTGATGTATTCTCCAGTGGGGTCAATCTTCTTTCCAACTTCTACTGGACAGAACCAAGGCACATGCTCTTTCACAAAGGTACTTCCAGACAGCCACAGCCAATTGCCCACGTTAAGACTCCACTCTGCATCCAGTTGAAGCTCGTCAAACACCTAAAGACAACATTCCATTCATTAGCACCTCCAGTAAACCCCATTATTGCTAAAGATAGAAAGTTGTCCCAACAGTAACCTACTGCTTTGTACACATTGTATTCCTACCTTGTATCCCTCTTCCCAGTTGATCCACAGACATCCTCGTGTCAAGAAACATCCTACAGCCTGACGTGCAACATGAGGAATCCAACCTTCGTCTCGTAACTGCCGCATTACAGCATCAATCCATGGAAATCCGGTGGTCCCCTGAAAGCAACGCAATACAAGTACATAAAATTAACCTCATCATCAGAGATGAGGCCTGGAATTAGGTGCTGCCAGGTGAAAGTGGTTCACAGCCTGCTACAACGCAAAGGAGTGGCAGGCAAAATGAAGACAGCTAGCAATGGAAGGCGAACCAGCATTTCATGAAATGTCCTGAGGATGCCACCACATAAGACTGAGAAGATGGACTGTTGAAAACCACCAACTTGAATTTACCTAAGTATAATTATATTTAGCCACAATTATCAACCTTTTAAACCTTCTTTTCTATATGCTGTTTATCTCTTCAAAACGTACCTCTTTCCACCTTTGAAGACCTTCAGCATTTTCCTCCCATGGAAACTGAACACTCAAAGGATTGCTGGCCATCTTATGTAAGCCTGGGTTGCTACTGGCCACTGTGAAGAAGAACTCTCGAAGCAGAAGAGGTTCATGAAATGAAATAGGTGGCATTTTCCCCTTTGCCTGTAAACCAAACGACAACACCTAATTACAACGAGAAAACTATGGTGGAACTTTCCACCCCATACCATTCCTGTAAACAGGGCTCTCCACTTTTTTCCTTTCAAAGCGATACAAAACAAAGCTTACTTGTCGCACACAATTCTCCTACACTATCTCTTAACTGCTCAGCTATCGCAATGTACAGAATGAAGAACTTCATACATACCTTCCCATAAGTGTCTGTTAGTCGTTGCCACATCATTCTGGGAGATAGGCATCCAAACCTCAAGTAAGGGCTCAAGTGGGTGGAACATGATGGCATTGATCCTGCACTTAATGGCACATCCTGAAAGTCGTTCTTCACCAGCTAAACAAACACAACCAAAACAAATATTTATGCAAACTTCTCACACATACAACAACGAGTTGGTTTGTCTACTTGTTACACAAAACAACATCATTTACCTTTTTCTCTAAAAGAACAAGTCTCCTCAATGCCTCTTGTTCTCCTCCACTCCAAAGAGATGAACTTGTTACCAGTCGCTTGTCTTTCACTCCAAGCTCATTCAATTCAGGCACCCCAAACTTTGCCTGGTGATCAACAGCTACTGGTGTCACACAACAACCAAACATTCGTCTGTCCACTTCTTTCACTGGACTGGGTACTGTAAGCTCGTTCTCTTTCACAACTCTCACGAAGTCGTCAAACAGCATGGGTGCAACGCCCTGGTTGGCATCTATAATCTGGCCTGCCTCAAACAGTGTGTGCGACGTTTTGCTCACCACTTCAACTCCAGCTTCCTCAGCCAAGCGTTTGATAACAGCATCCCTCTGGGCCCCAAATGGCTCACTCTCCATTTCAAAGCTGACACGTGATACACCCCACTCTGAAAACAGCTTTGGAAGCACCTCCACATCCCTTCCACGTACTACAAATAGACGTGATCCAAGTTCTGCCAGCTGGTTATCTAAATCCTTCAGGCACTCTAGTAAGAAGTTCCAACGGTTGGCTGAGATCTTGCTCTGCCTTGCCGCTGCAGTGTCCAACACATACACTGGGTAGAACGTGCCGCTACCTTCCAGACAGGTACGCAACGTTGGGTTGTCGTGGAGTCGCAGGTCTTTTCTAAACAAGTGTACACTGGTGTGTCCTCTTTGATCCGCTGCAGGACAAATCAAACACAGCAACACAAATTAGATTGTCTGTTGCGCTCCTTCAACGTCACTGTTCTAATTACCTTCACGTCTATATTTTTCATTTATGACACAAATTGATTCTTTGTCATGACCTAATCTGCGATTAACACATTGGCATGTCAACATTCCCATTTCATAACCTTAAAAAATACCAACTCTTCACCTGCAGTGCTAACGCTAATGCTCTCAGCCAGCTCTTTCAGCCTCTGCACGCACACTCTCCTCTGCTCTTTGTGGTCCACCACTGGCAATGGATAGTCCTTACCCACCAAACAACCAGCTGCCTGTTGTACAGATTCCGGAGCTTTCCATGGCTCAAACACATATTCTGTAGGCAGGCCTTTCACTTCAGGAACATATTTTCTGTCAAAACAATTTTAGGACAAAATTAAAGCCTATCCCCTTAACAAACCATAATTATTAAACCCATTCAATCACCAACTGTTTGTCATTTCAGTATCACAAAACTGAAAAGCATGTTGTCCAAATCTACCTGATGTATTCTCCTGTGGGGTCAATCTTCTTTCCAACTTCTACTGGACAGAACCAAGGCACATGCTCTTTCACAAAGGTACTTCCAGACAGCCACAGCCAATTGCCCACGTTAAGACTCCACTCTGCATCCAGTTGGAGCTCGTCAAACACCTAATGACAACATTCCATTCATTAGAACCTCCATAAAACATCTTATTGGTACACAAAAAATGTTGTCCCAACAGTAAACTAGTGCTTTGTACACATTGTATTCCTACCTTGTATCCCTCTTCCCAGTTGATCCACAGACATCCTCGTGTCAAGAAACATCCTACAGCCTGACGTGCAACATGAGGAATCCAACCTTCTTCCCGTAATTGCCGCATTACAGCATCAATCCATGGAAATCCAGTGGTCCCCTGAAAGCAACACAATACAAGTACATAAAGTTAACCTCATAATTAGAGATGAGCCTTGCAATTAGGTGCTGCCAGGTGAAAGCGCTTCAAAGCATGAAGCATCCCACCATGGAAAACAGTAGCGAGGAAAATGGACGACAGCAAGCAATGGCAGGTGAACTAGCATTTCATGAAATTTCCTGAAGATACCACCACATAAGCCTTACCAGATGGACTGTTGAGAAGCACCAACTTGAATTTAGCTAAGTCTACTTGTATTTAGCCACAATTATCAACCTTAACTTCTTTCCCGCATACCATTTCTCACTTCAAAATGTACCTCTTTCCACCTCTGAAGGAATTCAGCATTTTCCTCCCACGGAAACTGAACACTCAAAGGATTGTTGGCCATCTTATGTAAGCCTGGGTTGCTACTGGCCACTGTGAAGAACTCTCGAAGGAGAAGAGGTTCGTGAAATGAAACAGGAGGCATTTTTCCTTTTGCCTGTAAACCAAACGACAACAACCAATTACAACAATAATACTATGGTGGAATTTTCCACCCCATAAAATTTCTTTAAACAGGACTCTCCACTCTTTTCCCTTCAAAGCAATACCAAACAAAGCCTATCTGTCGCATAGAATTCTTGCACAGTATCTCTAAACTATTGAGCTATCACAATGTACAGAATGAACAACTTAATAGATACCTTCCCATAAATGTCTGTTAGTCGTTGCCACATCATTCTGGGAGATAGGCATCCAAACCTCAAGTAGGGGCTCAAGTGGGTGGAACATGATGGCATGGATACTGCACTTAACGGCAAATCTTCAAAGTCTTTCTTCACCAGCTAAACAGACACAACAAAAACAAACATTTATCCAAACTTCTCACCTATACACCAAAGAGTTGTGTTGTGTACTTGTTACAAAAAACAACATCATTTACCTCTTGCTCCAAAAGAACAAGTCTCATCAATGCCTCTTGTTCTCCTCCCCTCCAAAGAGATGAACTTGTTACCAGTCGCATGTCTTTCACTCCAAGCTCATTCAATTCAGGCACCCCAAACTTTGCATGGTGATCAAAAGCTACTGGTGTCAAACAACAACCAAACATTCGTCTGTCCACTTCTTTCACTGGACTGGGTACCGTAAGCTCGTTCTCTTTCACAACTCTCACAAAGTCCTCAAACAGCATGGGTGTAACACCCTGGTTGGCATCTAAAATCTGGCCTGCCTCAAACAGTGTGTGTGACGTTTTGCTTACCACTTCAACTCCAGCTTCCTCAGCCAAGCGTTTGATAACAGCATCCCTCTGGGCCCCAAATGGCTCACTCTCCATTTCAAAGCTGACACGTGATACACCCCATTCTGAAAACAGCTTTGGAAGCACCTCCACATCCCTTCCACGTACTACAAATAGACGTGATCCAAGTTCTGCCAGCTGGTTATCTAAATCCTTCAGGCACTCTAGTAAGAAGTTCCAACGGTTGGCTGAGATCTTGCTCTGCCTTGCCGCTGCAGTGTCCAACATATACACTGGGTAGAATATGCCACTACCTTCCAGACAGGCACGCAATGTTGGGTTGTCATGGAGTCGCAGGTCTTTTCTAAACAAGTGTACACTGGTGTGACCCCTTTGATCTACTGCAACAAAGAAAAAAGACAACAGAAGTTAGATTGTCTTTTCTGCACCTTTAACCTTGCTGTTCAAGGATTTTTCTTGTGTTTTTTATTGAAGGCATTTGCCTGTGAACATTCCCATTTTAGAAGCTTAAAAAATTTTAAGTGTTCACCTGCAGTGATATCTCCAATGCTCTCAGCCAGCTCTTTCAGCCTCTGTATGCACACTCTCCTCTGCTCTTTGTGGTCCCCCAGTGGCAATGGATAGTCCTTACCCACCAAACAACCAGCTGCCTGTTGTAAAGATTTCGGAGCTTTCCAAGGCTCATACAGATATTCTGTAGGCAGGCCCTTAACTTCAGGAAGGTATTTTCTGCAACAGAAACAAGTGTTTGTTTGTCCAGGTTAATGTATATTTTTAGCAATACTTATGTTTCTTCTGTTGAAGTCAAACCCTTAAGTGTTTGATGATGATGATGATGATGATGATGATGATAACAGAGTAACAACAACAATTTAATTTGGTAATTATAAATGATATTATAATTAACTTGATGTTAGTGCAGGTGTATAGCACATGGTAATTCTAATTTGGAACACATAAAATGTCATTAGGGTTGGCAGGTAATCTAACTACTGTAACATTTATCTTATTGGCCCTTGCCCTAATATTATTTAGTATAAATCTACAACCGTTCTATCACGAATGGTGTCCTCTGATTGGCTACACTACGCGCTATCTATTCTGTGATAGATAGGGAGTAGTGATTATCAACAAAATGGCGGCCGTTTCTTGGCGTTTTTGAAGTGTCTGTGAGGAGGATTAAGATAATTTACTTGTTTAGTTTTGATCGACTAGTAGATTTATACTAAAACAATCAGATTATTCGCTCTCAATCTATCATGCTATAGAAATCTTGAGCTCATAATCTTATCGTTAAATACATGTATCACTATCTGAGGGTTTACCTGATGTAATCTCCCTCTGGATCTAACGTCTTTCCAGTTTCTACTGGACAAAAGAAGGGCAATCTGTGTTGACTGAAGGTGCTTCCTGACAATGACAACCAGGTTCCTGCATTAAGACTCCATTCAGCATCCAGCTGCAGCTCTCCAAACACCTATTGTAACAATATCAAGTCTCAGTCTTAGTAGATTCTTTCATACTGTGATTTTTTGGGAGTACAGTTGCTAAAGGAGCTCGGTCACAATATTTTGAGACATTTGATTTCAAAATCCAAAGACTGTGATGTAGGTTCTTTAAGGAAAATAATATCAGGACTGAAGAACACATCTTCACTCATGATCAGGTCAATAACTGTGGTTATTATAACCACAGTGAGCACTCTGACAGGTGAAACCTGACTGAATAGTCAATTCATAGTGAAGGGCATGCACGTGTTTACAGAATTACTTAAAGGATGTGATTAAGGAAACTTGAGCACAAACTCTGTGAGTATCTAAGAGCTCCTCAGGTTAATGTTCAGCAATATGTTTTAAGTCTCAAAACTTTTGAATGAAATGAGATTTGAACTTTGCAAACTGAATTAATTTTAAACCAGAAATAATCATGACTCAGCTCTTGTCCACAGCTTGAATTGTATTTGATGCCATCACAATGCTACTTGAAAATGAAGCCTAAGATGTTTTCAAGACTGTATTTGCACAAAGGTCACTGAATGAATTATAGTTTTGCAGTCCAACCAGTACTATCTACCTTGAAGCCCTCCTCCCAACTGATCCACATACAGCTTCGAGTAAGAAAGGAACCAACAATCTGTCGAGCTAAAGTTGGAATCCATCCTTCCAGGCACAACTGCCGCATTATTGCATCAATAAATGGAAAACCTGTCTGGCCCTAGGTATTGAATATAACAGATTTAAAATACAAACAAGGAGGAAAAATCACAAGGAACTGATTAATACCATGAAAATAATAGACTGAAATAATAATATTATCAGACCTTATATTGTGCATTTTAATACTCTCATGAGTCTGACGAATTAGAAAATTAATAAGATATTGAAGACGAGGGAAAAATAGAATGAATAGGACCCCTCTTATTTTAAGTGAGACATAAGTTGGACTGTCTGATTGTTTTGGGTGGTGTAACATTAACATAATTATGTTTCCTATGGTTGCGGTGGTTGAAATGTTTAATGCTTGTAAAATCCAGAGGTCAGACAAAGAAAAAGAACTGGATTAAACTTGTCAAGACGTTGAGCTAGTAGGTCATCTGTCTATTAACTAGGCAATTAAACCCTTCAATGCCGACTTTTCGCAGTCTTTTTTAGGAGGTCAAGACAACCTCGCCATTCTGTATAAGGGGTTACCACAGAGATTTCACTGGTCCACAACACCGCAGGCTATGTCACGCTTGTTACGCCAGCTGTTGCTTGCTTTAAGCGATCAACTGCAGCTAACAGTTCGGTAGGTATTGATTTATAAGCATGATTTTTGGGCCATTTTTCACCTCAGAAGCCCCCTGCCTGGCAATTCATAAAGCTGGGTTGGTGGATAGAGGCAATACTCTAGAAGAAAACAGAGGTGAGAAGCAGTTTCACATGAAGTGGGCCACCGTAATTGTTTCATCAAGTTATGGCCATTCGGGAAGTGAATTTGTGTTCGTAGCCATTGTGTGAGTGGATTGTGAGACCTCGAATGGCAATTTCGGCGAGTTTTGACTTGCAAATAATGCAATCAGTGCCACATTTTGTGAGCAGGACCAGGTGGCTTGACACTTATAAAAAATATCTGAAATGGAAATTGGCAGACACCTACGTGTCAGTTATCCAAGAACTTCCCAGAATTCCTTTGGGTCACAAAAGCAAAAATTACAGACCAGTGAGTGCAACTGAAATCAAAAGCGTTATCTGCTCCGCACTAAACAAGTAAGCAGGTAAATGTGGAACAGATTTCAAGAAGTGGAGTTGAAGTTTGTTGCCAACATAGAAGTTTAGCTTCAAAGGATATTTTTGTCCGAAAAAACAAGGCAAAGTTCCTTGTTTTTGGTGTTGTTAAAGGGTGTTCAAAGCCAACTGGGCTCCACTGTACAGCGGTCAGCGAAGATGGCCGCATATTTTTCAGCTTTGCACATACAGATTCCTCACAGTGTATTCTGCTTCTTACTATGTCTATAATTGTGTTCTTTGAGTGTGTTTGTGTTTGTGAATATGGGCACATCGAGGAGAGGTCAGAAAATGGATTCTTCTACAAACGAAGATCAAGATTTTGAAGCCTACTTTCGTGAGTGTCTTGGTTCTATGCTCCATGGCATGGAAGCTATTAAGTCCAACCAAGCTGTGTTCCAACAAGACTTGGCTGCAGTGAAGTGAAAATTCGACACCACTGTGGAGTCGTTGAACTTAAAGTTTGAAACTTTAAATGGTGAACTACACGAGTACATGGTTAAAATTGATTCACTGGAAGTTGAGGTCAATAATCACGCCGCTAGCATAAATAGGGCATACGAAAAACTTCTATCATTGGATTAAGGTACTCTAGAGATTTCAACTTGCGCTTCTATAATATTCCGGAACGCCCTGAACAGAACTGCATTGAAACATAACAGTCTATGCTATTTGCAGACTTGGGTTTTAAGCCTGTGATAGAAAACGCCCACAGGATTGGGCATCCAAGGACCGACGCTGGAGCTAACTCAAGACCCATTATTGCCAATTAAGTTCCTTTATCGACTGGAACGCCTTCAAGTGATCGAGAAGAAGAGAAGATTAAAGAATGGTGTGATAGTATCTGATGACTTAATCTGGGAAGATCGACAAATGAAAAAGAAGCTGAAGGACGCCATGCAACAAGCTTATACGAAGAAGGGAAGAAGCCACATTTTCACCATGGTAAATTATACATCGACGGGATTTTATACAAAAAATGACTTGTGATGTGGTTAACATTTATTTTCCCCTACCTTCTTATAAAATTATTTCATATATATTTATTTTTTTTAGTTCGCTGAATTGTATAACTATTTAGTGTTTACTATTATTGATCTTATGTAAATGAATCTAAACACTAATGATCCTAATCTTAACTTGCAATCCTTTAATGATCATGGTATTTTTACAATAGATGAGCTTAATGAACTATATTCTTTTGTTAAGCCACACTTATCTGCACTTCATTTAAATATTAGAAGTCTAAATTAACACTTTACTGAACTGTGTAACCTTTTAGATCACACTCCTTTTGTTTTCAACCTCACTGCATGCTCGGAAACCTGGATATCATCTCAAGTTGATTTGGATTGCTTTAAAATTCCTGGTTATACATTTGTCTGCAATGACAATATTATTGTGCTTTCTCATCTGGTGGCGGAGTAGGGCTGTATATAAAATCTGATCACACTTTTCAATTAAGGGAAGACTTAAGAGTGAATTTAATTGAAAATGTATGGATTGAAACTCAAGAACTAATCATTGGCATTGTATACAAACCACCCAGTTTGTCAAATCAAGATTTTCTAGATATGTTTGAAGAAACTTTACATAAAATCTATTTATCAAAGAAGAAATGCTTGATCATGGGTGACTTTAATATTAACACACTCAAACAAAACAATTTATATAAAGAATATCTAAATTTACTGCGTTCCGAAGGCTTCAATCCATTAATATTTGAGGCTACCCATGTATCTAAATCCACCCTGTCTTGTATAGATCATATTCATATTAATTTCTCACTCCCATCTACCAGTGGAAGCATTGCCATTTAACTAGCTGATCATCTTCCAGTCTTTACCATACTGTATGAGGTAGATCAGACACCATTCCCTGACTCCTTTGAATGTAGAGACTTTAAAAGATTCAATAGTAACTTGTTCAAAATGGCTTTGGATGATGTGGACTGGTCACCGTCTTCTGCTCCTCCAATACACCTTATTCCAAAATGGCGGCTGCTCGGAATGATCTGGGGAGAGCAGCGCGGAAACGAGGCATCGAGGGCCAAGTCAAAGTCAAGCATGTAAACAGCAATGGCGTTCGTAGTATCTATCAGGAGAATTGAAGACATACCTGGCAGTTCGTTGAACGGATGGGATCCTAATCAGTTGAAAAATGCTTAACTAAAATTTTGGTTCAAGTGTCGTGGTGATTCTTGTAAAGGTTTACGTAATTACCAAAGCACAATTTTGTAAGCGGTAAGTGATATAGTGATTTTGCTGTCGGAAACGCCGACCTTGCTAAGGCTGCTAAGGTCAATTAAGTATCTCATTTTCTTCCTTCTTTTACAGCGTGAATGAGTATTATTTGAATTAAAAGACCGACTATCTTCTAGTCGACCCGGACGAAAATCTCATCTATACCCGGCATATAACGACTGAGCCGGTAAAGAGCTTTTCAGGCTGAGGTTAGCGCTAATCATTGATTAAGATGTATTAAAGCCTATAAGTTCAGTTGTCATAAGATGGTATTTAACCCGGGTTAGCGCTAACCATGCTTCGAGCAACTGGGCCCAGGGAAGCTGACTACAACACTACAAACATTTAGGAAAAATATTTACCCGGGATTAACTTAACCAAAATTTTATTTGCTTGGAACGCTAAAAAGGAGATTTAAATTAAGTTATTTTTTCTCGGAAATGTAGTTCAGAAAATCAGAAATCATAGTTCAAAATAGTGAGCAAACTGAAAATAAATGGTCACGTTGCCTGTACGCGAGTTATGTGCTTATGCTTACAAACGCACCACATTTGACTGACAACACTAAACAGAGTAAATGCACTAGACTGTCCCATATGTGGAAGTTTTTTGTCTTGTTGTTCACACACTCATCGCGGATTTGAAGGGAGACAATTTGTTGTGTTTGCACAACTTCCTCAGAGGTCATTTGACCTTTGGTTCCAATAAAAAGTGCCCCATGGAAAGTTGACTAACAAATGTTTTGGCACCCCCAGGTGAGATTCCAATGAGCTCCTTCAGATTGGTATGCCGGTTTTTATACGAGCTATAAAAGGATCACTGTTTAAACGAAGACTCTTAGGCATTTGACAGCAGAGCTCACTGCAGTCAATTATGACCCTGGTGGAAGGATATTTATCTTTAAAATTAGCAGGCATGTGGTCATTGATCTTTGCCCTTGAGGGTCATACTGAAATGATGCTGACCTTTAGAAACATAAAATTAATCCAGGCTTAATTGCCTTGGTCTTCCTTGTTCAGGGGCATCTAATTCATATTTGCTACATCATGAGAAGGTGAATGCCAATAATCAATGTTTTCACCTTCTTTTACTGGATTTAAATACTGAATTATACTCTTGAAAATGTCTCTATTGGGAAATCCAGAATAAAAAGCTAAATGTTTAACTGACTTCATAAATCTATCGAAGCTAAATACTTTCGATTGTAAATCTTGGAAATATCCGCCTCGAATTGTCGGAGTTTTTCAGTAAGCTCGGCTTTCTCACAGTCCAGATCATGGATAGCTTTCTCACAGTCGTTTTATAGCTCCCTAGAATCTCTATGAGGACAAATATCTGAATCATGATGTCTTGGTTGATGACAGTAGGTCAGGAGTTGTTAAGGTTTTCCTCAGTCTTTTTCGTTTGATCGGACTACTATGCTTTGGTGCTTTTCGTTTTCGAGCGAACACTTCTTTCACGGAAAAGCGGATGGTACAGCAGTAGTTTTCAAAGTTTTCTCGCGACCAGCAAACGAACAAATATAACCCGAAGACTTGAAGTGGCGCAAACATACCCTTGATCGAGTGTTATGTCACTTAAAGTTAATCCAAGATCCCTTCGTATGGCAACAATCCATTCGGCTTGAACACACTACACGTCGGTCTTCTGGAAACTTCTGATAAGAGATTTTCACACCATTTTTCCACATAAATTTTCTTAGGACAGAATGGAATAGAGCAATTTTGAAGCATGATCGCTCATGATTACCATATGTAAACACTACAAGATTTTCACGCCGGCCCTCGATGCCTCGTTTCCGTGCTGCTCTCCCCAGATCATTCCGAGCGGCCGCCATTTTGGAATAAGGTGTATGTTAATGAGAGCCTGTCTCGTTTCCTTCACATATTTAATACTATAAGCAATATATACATGCACCTTTAAAATCATTTAAAGTTAGAAATTCAGCTTCTAAACCCTGGATAACGTAATTTCTTGATATCCCTCGTTTCTGAGCAACATAATTATTCCACACGGACTGCAACTTCTCAACAATTATTCCTTCCTCACTCTAGGACAAATATAAGAACATTTTGCCCTACTGTTATTGGTAAATATTTTTGGAATGATTTTCCTTTTTCCATTCGCAATATTCCATCAAAAAGCAATTTTAAAAAAGCAATTTTCAAATATTATTTTGCTCAGTACTAATCTCCTTGCTTTGTGCCATGATGTATCTTTGTGTGTCTGTGTCTGTGTGTGTGCTTATGTTTTTTGTAATAAACTACAGATATTAATAATTAAATAATTATTACTTAGGGCACTAATTAGTTCTCACTATATCATGCCCCTCTCCATTCTATTTTTTTTTTCCCTTGTATTTATTACTAAAGTAATCCTTAACATAATCTGAATGGAGAAAACAATGAAATGAAAAAAAATGAACCTGGTTTTGCAACAAAATAAATGGTCATACTAGATGAAAATTGGGAGTTTTGGTCAGTTTACAGAGTGATAAAGTCTACATAACTGAGCATTTGGCAATAAGAAATGTTCATTTCAACCATAGAAAGGGTTTTGGGAAAGTTGTAGGTTTTCAAAGCACTAATAGTGTTTGTGACGTACTCAATATGTCAATAACGCACTTAAGAGTTAAGCGTGTTCAAAGAAAAACTTTACTTTATTTCATTCATTGAAACGATGGATTAACAATAACAATGAAACAACAACAAGGTTTGACAGATACAAGACCATACAAAGTACCCACCGGAAGGTAGCAAAGGCTAGTCGAGTCGGGTGGGTCAAAAGGATGTTAAAAACACAGAAGGAAAATAACACAAATTACAAAAATTAATTAAAAATAATTCAAGTACTTCACAATCAATACCTTCAGTTGTAAATGTTTATTGGGAACCCAATAAGCTATTGGTGCTCTTTCTCTCTTACGCATAGGACAAACACACCTACCATTTTCCATTTCTCCACAACAGTGGCATCGTTTTCCCAGTTGATTTGCAAGCACAGAGGGTTATTTGCCATTTGATGCAGTGTTGGATTGTTGCTACCAAGGACAAAGAAGAAATCTCTCCACAGCAGTGGGGTGAATAGTGCCATCGGAGGATGCTGATTTTTGGCCTAATAGGTGGCAGAGGAAACAAAATAAGTTATCAGTTCCAAGCAACTGCCATTATTACCCACAGGTCTACAAATATGTCCAAACATTAAAGAAGGGGAGGTGTGGATAAGGGGCTGTCAAGGTGTAGGAGACCCGAATTTACAGGGCAGGAAACTTGGGCCGTCCACAGGTCCAGGACGGGTAACTTTTCCATTTGGACAAGGAAAAATATGATCCTACACTGTAGTTGTCCCATTGGATGACCAAGGTTTGGAGGTCTGAGGTCTTTAAAAAGGCAATAAACTTTTTTTAGCTGACTTTCGATATATAACAAATCTTTTTTTTTTCTATATTTGATAACACATACTAAAAAATAAGTAGCTCTTAAAAAGAGTAAAATAAAATATCATTTTGTGTACATTGTGTGTTTGACTTTGTTACGCAAAGTGCCCCCATTAACTTCCATGTGAGTCCCATTGTACACATAGTATCACACATGCTTGTCAGCCATCTTTTTCTATCACTTGTCTGCTAGAGCATTTATAACATATTCCCGACAATGCCTTTGTCTCAGTCCAGATTAATTAATTTTTTGAAGAGGGCACTGGAAACACCTGACACTACCAACGCTGATGTTCCTTCCAAAAAGAAAAGAACAAAAATAACAAGAAAAAAAATATGAAACAAAGCACGACAAAATTTCAGCCAGCTTGGCAGAAATAATTCAAGTGGGTTTGTTAAGAGGAAGAAAGAAACAAAATGCATCGCTCAACTTGTCGGAAATAATTCAGAATTAGCAGGAGAGAATTTTTCATACCAACATTGTTAGTGTCTGTGTTTTTGGACAAGTAGTTTTGTGGTCTGGACAAGTAACATACATATTGCACTTGTCCAAAGGGATGAGCGAGTTGAAAAGAAAGTTTCTTGCCCTGATTTACCACTTCCTGTATCCCTATAACACTGTACTAGGGAGGGGGAACATGGTGCAGGGATGTTGAATTTCTCAATATATATTTCCATATCCTTTATGATTGCAGAGTAGTGACAGGAAATAGGGGAAAGGTGGGGAGGGGGCTGGAATTCACATTTATTTATTTATTTATTTATTTATTTATTTATTTATTTATTTACCAATACAGCAACCCCTTGAGATGAGGATTATCAACTGGTGTGGTCAGCAAAAAAATGAAATAAAATAAATAAATAAAAATAAAATAAAAATTACAGGAATGGCATTATCTAAATAACTAATTTGTGGGTGATTTTAGACACATTGGTTCAAAATTGAGTAGGATCAGCAGAGGGAGTAAAGACATCCAGAAGCAGAGAGTTCCACTGTACTATACATGTAGCTCTAGGATAAAAGGACAGTCTGCAGGAGGTAGTAGAAGTAGAAATCAGAATGAAGGAGTAATCATGGACATGTCTACTTCTGAGGGTTGGTGAGCGCAAATTGTCATCTGGGTTTACTGCAACTAGGTTGTTTGTGATCATGTACAACATGGTCAATCTACATTGCATCTTCTCTGCTCTAAGGTTCTCCAGTTGAGCTCTTTGCAGTACCCTTAATACACAAATTCCCACCTCTTTCCGGTTGGTTATTAATGAGCTAAAATCAATCAACAAAACAACTACTAATAACGGAAAATAAATGTTACTACCAAGCTGTTCAGAACACACACTACACGTACCGTTTGGTATGTTTCAGACAAGGCATGGTAGAATGTCCGTGGAGAAAGGCATCCAAATCTGAGGTAAGGACTCAGCTTGTTCTTGGAACCATACAGAAATGCTTCACGCAAAGATTCTTCTTGGAAGTCCCTATCAACCATCTAAAATTTTACACAGAAATAAGAAGAAAAAATGATTG
>JAEMWC010000250.1:292500-325000 GCA_016490735.1 Pachyseris speciosa | reverse complement strand
GGGTGACAAGGAAATCTTATAATTAGTTTTTGCACAAAATTACTATGCTGGGCATCCTGGATTTCAGGGGTTCAGAGTTTTGGGCTCCCAAAAATTGTTCTTAGAGCATGTCAGCCTTGTGCTCACAGACATCCTGTTTTTGATTTGTGTTGTATGTTACTTGAAAATTTTCAGTTTTTCAGAGTGTCCTCCACATGTATGTGTATGAGGAATACTGTTGTTGTGGAATGCCAGAGTGGACCAGGCCTCACACAATTTTAAGACACAAACTTAAAGGTCTACTGGATGAGATGCTAAGAAACATCATTTTCAAACTTACGCCTTCAAGTGTGCATGGGTCGCCAATTTTTTCCCTAAAGATATGAATCTACTACTACTTGTGTCATCCAAAATATATCTACACATCCCCAAAAATTAAGGAAATAATAAGAAGGGCCAAGGACTTTATAGGAAAACATATTAATATTGTCACTCAAGTCAGGCTGAACTTTTGTTTAGTCTAGTTCTGTTAATAATATTATTAGTAAGGAATGTATTAGACATGGAGAGGCCAGCATGAGAACTCTGTAGCAGTATAACAGGTATTAGGGAGTGTATTCTATGTATACCTAACGAGCTAACATTCAAGAATTAAGACAATGCATGTACCAGAACTAATTAAGCAGGTGATTTTGAAGTAGAAGTAGTAAGATTTACCTTTGTGAGAAGTTACAGGAGTTTAAACAAAAGACTGAACCTATGCATAGCAATGTTCAATCAAGTCAGTGAGTTTGCCAGGAAAGGATTCCACTGCACGTGAACTCTCCAGTTGCATAACACAAAATCACGTGCAGTCACAAATAGTCGGGTGCAAATGCTATCCTCCTGTAGATCTATTGACACTTTTATCACTGGTAGACATTTTGAATGAATGTGCCTTCAATCGGTGTTAACTTGATTGGGTGTTCACTACAGAGTTTAATGTCTTACATTTCTCAAAATTCCTATTTGTCTCTTGGCAAATATTTTATATGTACTTCATAGGGATGTTAACATAATTTGAAATGCAGGTGTAAAAATAAACAACCAGATTCAGCCCTTGATAAGGCAGAAGTCTTACAAAATGCACCCTCCTAAATCTCACTCAGGCAAGTGAACTTATGGTAGTTGTATAACACAAAAGTACGTGTGTGCGGTACTCAGTAAAATGAGCTCACTGGGTTTGTGCACTTCATCTTCATCTTTGTTTCTTTGTTGAATTCAGTTACTCAGTCGATCCAGGGCTGTGCTCTAGCAGCACCCAGGGACCCCTGGCAACTTACTTTAGCCTTTGGGTGACAAGGAAATCTTATAATTAGTTTTTGCACAAAATTACTATGCTGGGCATCCTGGATTTCAGGGGTTCAGAGTTTTGGGCTCCCAAAAATTGTTCTTAGAGCATGTCAGCCTTGTGCTCACAGACATCCTGTTTTTGATTGTTGTATGTTACTTAAAAATTTTCAGTTTTTCAGAGTGTCCTCCACATGTATGTGTATGAGGAATGCTGTTGTTGTGGAATGCCAGAGTGGACCTTGCCTCACACAATTTTAAGACACAAACTTAAAGGTCTACTGGATGAGATGCTAAGAAACATCATTTTCAAACTTATGCCTTCAAGTGTGCATGGGTCGCCAATTTTTTACCTAAAGATATGAATCTACTACTACTTGTGTCATCCAAAATATATCTACACCTCCCAAAAATTAAGGAAATAATAAGAAGGGCCAAGGACTTTATAGGAAAACATAATAATATTGTCACTCAAGTCAGGCTGAACTTTTGTTTAGTCTAGTTCTGTTAATTAGTAAGGAATGTATTAGACATGGAGAGGCCAGCATGTGAACTCTGTAGCAGTATAACACATATTAGGGAGTGTATTCTATATATACCTAATGAGCTAATATTCAAGAATTAAGACAATGCATATACCAGAACTAAAGCAGGTGATTTTGAAGTAGAAGTAGTAAGATTTACCTTTGTGAGAAATTATAGAAGTTTAAGCAAAAGACTGAACCTATGCATAGCAATGTTCAATCAAGTCAGTGAGTTTGCCAGGAAAGGATTCCACTGCACGTGAACTCTCCAGTTACATAACACAAAATCACGTGTAGTCACAAATAGTCAGGTACAAATGCTATCCTCCTGTAGATCTATTGACACTTTTATCACTGGTAGACATTTTGAATGAATGAGCCTTCAATCAGTGTTAACTTGCTCAGGTGTTCACTACAGAGTTTAATGTCTTAGTACATTTCTCAAAATTTCTATTAGTCTCTTGGAAAATATTTTATATGTACTTCATAGGGATGTTAACATAATTTGAAATGCAGGTGTAAAAAAAAAAACAGATTCAGCCCTTGATGAGGCAGAAGTCTTACAAAATGCACCCTACTATACCTTTTGATTGACTTTGGTCAAGGAGTGTAAAGAATCTCACTTAGGCACGTGAACTAATGATAGTTGTATAACACAAAAGCACGTGTGTGCAGTACTCAGTAAAATTAGCTCACTGGGCTTGTGCGCTTCATCTTGATCTTTGTTCGATCCAGTTACTCAGCCGCTCCAGGGCTGTGCTTTAGCAGTGCCGTGTGGCCCCTGGCAATTTACTTTTGTCTTTAGGTGACAAGGTATCTCAGTTTTTACCCAAAGTTACTATGCTGGGCATCCTGGATTTCAGGGGTTCAGAGTTTTGGGCTCCCAAAAATTGTTCTTAGAGCATGTCAGCCTTGTGCTCACAGACATCCTGTTTTTGATTTGTGTTGTACGGTATGTTACTTAAGATTTTTTAGTTTGTCAAAGTGCTCTCCACATGTATGTGTATGAGGAATGCTGTTGTTGTGGAATGCCAGAGTGGACCTTGCCTCACACAATTTTAAGACAAAAGCTGAAAGGTCCACTGGATGAGATGCTAAGAAACATCATTTTCAAACTTACGCCTTCAAGTGTGCATGGGTCGCAAATTTTTTACCTAAAGATATGAATCTACTACTACTTGTGTCATCCAAAATATATCTACACATCCCCAAAACTTAAGGAAATAATAAGAAGGGCCAAGGACTTTATAGGAAAACATAATAATATTGTCACTCAAGTCAGGCTGAACTTTTGTTTAATCTAGTTTTGTTAATTAGTAAGTTGTATAAATTAGACAAGGAGTGGCCAGCATGTGAACTCTGTAGCAGTATAACACATATTAGGGAGTGTATTCTACAATGTACCTAAGATGAGCTCAAAATTTGTGCCTCACCCGTTGTGCATTGTGCAAAAGTCAATCAGCTAGCAGGCAAGACTATAACACTTCAGTGATTCAGTTGATCTCACAGGGGAATGGCTGCCTGCTGAAATTCGTAATGGGTGTTTTCCAAGATATAGGAAGCACCTGGCATGCTAGTGTTAATACAGAGGTAAAAGCAAAAAGATTAATGTGCCTAACAGTGAAAAGTATAGAAGTCTTATGATTTACCTTTGTGAGAAGTTAAAGGAGTTAAAAAGAAGATATCAAAGTGCCATGCCATCAAGGCAGTGAGTTAGCTAGGGAAGGATTCCACTGCACTTGAACCTTCCAGTTGCATAACACAAAATCACGTGTATACAGAGATACAGGGGTTGCAAATGCTATCATTCTAGTAGATCCATTGACACTTTTATCACTGGCAGACATTTTTGAATGAATGAGCCTTCACTTGGTGTTGAGATTACTATAAACCTTTGGGGATCAAATTTTTCAAAATTTGAGTTTTTCATTCATTGGTTAGATGCAGCGACTGGCAAAAGAAAATTTGAAAAATGGGTAAACGATGGTAAGAAACGCTAAAAAAATTGATTTTCAGGAGCAGTTAATAAATACCTGAAGGAGTTGAAATCCGGTAATTATCCTGTAAATATGGGTGACTGCATGATCAATCATCGCCAGAGAAGGGCAGCGCTTCCAAATTCCGTGTCAAACTGTTTTCTCGATAGACTGAGATCGACATGTAAATAGTAACTTTAAATTACCTACATACACAATATGATGCACATTAACATGCTTTTCGGTCTTTCGAAGTGGAGACATTCCAAGGAATTCTACCGCCGTAAGCGCCGCATTTAATTCGCTTCCCTTGGACACGAGCTTCTTCCTACACTGTACATCAAAACCGCCAATTTTTCAGCTCGTCCATAAGCCATGACTGATGCTTGACACTTTTTGTTAGCTTCCTATTCATCTGATTCTTGACAACTAGCCGTTAAAAAATTGAAAATAAAGGCGAGTTGGCACAGAGTTTGAAGCGGTAAATTAAAAACAGATCGAGCCGTAGATAAGCTCGACGAACTTCAACCGGCGTAATTAAGCGCAGCACGTACGAATATTCGGCAAATCTTTTTTCCACGGACAAACTCTACTGGATTAAAATCTGCATAAGTTTACAAAGATATTCAACTAAATTCAGCGCTAGCGGGAGTACGTAACGAATTATGCTTATCATTCGCAATTGATTGTTCGTCGGTTTGTTTACAAGTTTTCGATTTGTAATGAACTCAATGTTGCTATATTTATTTGCACAGTAGTGAACTACACGTATGAACGACTCAAATTCGGCAGAACAATGGCTGCAATTGGAAAATGTTACGCGAATTAAGGTGGCTGGTACCAGTTTTCAGCTTTTCACGATGTAAACTTTGAGAGAAAAGAGCACAAAGGCAAACCGAGGCCGTAAGGAATCTTTTGCATGTTCACATGGAGGTGGGGGACCCCAAGCAGGTGAGGTCCACCA
Source organism: Pachyseris speciosa (assembly GCA_016490735.1). Classification (NCBI taxonomy): domain Eukaryota; kingdom Metazoa; phylum Cnidaria; class Anthozoa; order Scleractinia; family Pachyseridae; genus Pachyseris; species Pachyseris speciosa. The sequence continues at coordinate 320,228 of JAEMWC010000250.1, read as the reverse complement.
CCTAGGTGGGGTTACCACGCTCTCCATACAATCTCTCTTTTTTTCTCGATAGCGTTCACATGTGAGGTGGGGTACCTCACCCAGGCGGGTTACCCGGTCAGCCAGGGGGGGTAACCCGCCTAGCTGGGGTGAGTTTTCTCCATGTGAATGCTGGAGGTGGGGTGGGGTGAGGTTTATCCGGGCAATTATCTCTGAATTCTTTGGTTTTCAGTCACGCGTAAGTCACGCAAGTAAAAAAATTAAATCGTCAACCATTCAATAGATAAAGTGAAGAAATTGAGATATTGTAGAAGGGTAATAAATAAACAATATGCCCAAGCTTCATGGCTGTGCAACGTCCCGTACTCGAGTCCTCTTGTCATATTGGCTTTTAAAACCTAAAAAACACACGGTGAATCGATGTTTTCACGTACGTGATACGCTTGTGGGCAGACATCTGTTATGTCACACACTGTGAAAAACTTTAAAATTCAAACTGCTCTTGGCTTGCACGTGACGTCAGAAAAAACTAAAATTTAAAATTTTGAGGTTTTACCTTCATCTGGTTAAAGACATTTTAAAGATATATCTGCTTGCATGTTTTCAGCTCGGTAGCATGCCTTGTTTTGAAAATAGAGCAGTTTGAATTTAGATTTTTTTTACAATTCGTGACATCGTTTGTTGCGTCTAATGAAAATATCAATTTACGTTGTGTTTTCGAGTGCTGAATAACCAATATGTTAAGAGAACTGTCTATGCGAATGTTTTGAAGTTTAGCAGAGAGAAAAAATCTTTTGCGACAGCAAAAGTGAGCTCCAGATGTTTCCAATGGATTTCCGGCCGCCATGTTGGGGTTCCTCAGAGGAACACCAGCACGGCGTCTCCATACTAAACACTATAATTTTGAATGGTACCCTTTACCGAATAACTCGAGTTCGGAATATCGCACAAGCCTGAAACTTTGATACGTTGTTTATTTATTACTGTTCTACACTATCTCAGTTTCTTGACTTAATTTCTTGAAAGATAAGCGATCTTATTTTTTATTTGCGTGATACTTGCGTGACGTGCAGCCAAGAATTTTCAAAACAAAGCAAGGTACCGAGCTGAAAACGTGGAAGCAGATACATTTATAATATGTCTTTTCCATGATGAAGATAAAAATGCAAAAATCTGTTTACTTTTGAGTTTTAGTTTTTGATGACATCATGCGAAAACCAAGAATATACGTTCAAAGCGACCACGCGATTAGCATCTTAAACCTCACCTCAGGGCCCCGGGGTTGCATGTGAACGCTAGCTTTTACGGACCCCACCTAGGTGGGGACCTCACCTGCCTGAGGTCCCCCATCTTCATGTGAACAGGCCCTTAGTCGTCGACCGAAAATAACTGTTATTACGTCATCAACTGTTACCATGGCAACGGTACTTGAAGTTTATTCAGAGCTGCATTTAAGCTTCTGGCACTTATAATTTGAAAACTAACTCGGTGACTCCCTATTTTTTCACGTGATTACTTTTGCCATTTGAAAAGGAAACTGCAAAATGTTTTTAAAAATTTTCTTGCAAGCGGCTTTTTTATAAATGCGAGAAGAGGCAATTTATGAGTAGTGTAAAATTTCTCTGATAGAATTTTCTTGAATTTTGTGTGACGTTTACTCTTTACAAGACAGAAACGTTGAAACAATAAAAAGAGGGGGTCACCGGGCTCGCTTTCGTGAGTTGAGCAATTTCCGCGCGCGTTTTTCAAATTCTAAAAGATCGATATTTGCTCATGCGCTTAGCTGACTGCCGCTAACCATTACGCGTACACGCGCGGGCACCTACCGTAGCCTAGTTTGCTGGCATGACTAAGCATTTTTATGTAATTAAAGAACACCAAGCGAAAGCGTGGAATTAACTAAATTGCTCGCAGAACACCTGAGAACACAAGTGCAGATATCATTCGCGGCAAACAACAGGAGGTGGTGAGGCATAGAAACGATAGAATGTTGAGATGTATTACCTGTAAGTAAATTGAAGTGCTATCCCACTTTTGCAGTTTTACAATTACTTTCCGGCTGCTTTTCCCCCCGGTTCCCGACACGATCGATCGCAGTAGAGGTGGGAATTATCTCTTTGGAACTTTGACATGCATTATCAATCTCCGGAAATAAATTTTCTTATGTAAGCTCTTAAATTGAATTAACTTAAGTCGATCGAGTACATACGGCCTCAGATAAAGGCGAATTTCTTTTTGAACAGGATAAACGTAGCCTTGCTCGAAGAAAGCCTCGCGCCGCCATATTTGTTTTTGTTTTTCCCATTCTTCAAATCTCGCGCCTATCAAGTGTGACGCGCGCGCTAGTGGCCAGACTCTCCACGCGCGTAAAACCGGCACCAGCACCAGCCACCCTACAGTCAAGTCAGGTCAAGTGTACCCCCCTAGAGTACATTAATGAGTTGATTATTTGAACATTGAACCTGTTAGTCATTTCGAATAATGCAATCATTTAAATATTCGAATCAAACTTCAATTGCTGATTGGACTGTGTCGGTAGATGTGTTTGCTAAAACGCGTTTGACCAACGAGACTTTAATTCTGTCATCTCTTTTTATAGAGCACACCTTTTTTAGCCCTTTAAAATCCAACAATATTGTTCTTTCCGAGGAATCCTATAAATAATAAATTTGTACGGAGCGAAATTAAACACAGCTGATAGCGTACAGCATTGTAAACAACCAAAAATATTGACAAGAAAACTTGCTAGAACTTCGCGTGAAATCCTTTTATCACGAATAAGACTTCTACAAGCTCTATGGGATGTAGAAAGAAAAAAACCCGCTCGATAATAACATTTACAATACCGTTTTTCACCTATCACTTCCACTTACCATTGGACGCTTCGATTTCCCATATAAGGAGCATCTTTTTTTCGCTTAGTCCAATCAGCAATTGAAGTTTGATTCGAATATTTAAAAAATTATTGCATTATTCGAAACGATCAACGGGTTCAATGTTCAAATAATCAACTCATTAATGTAATCTTGGGGGGTACGCTTGACCTGATTGATGTTGCGTTGCAAAGTCATCCGAAATTTATACCAAAAATTTCCGCTTCAGTGACTCTCGCGTGACGCGAATCGTGTAGTGCAGGAAACGCAACGCGACTGGTAACTTACTTTTGAGCGGTACTGTACATTGACACCACCTTTGATGAGGTGTGAAAACTGTACAAATCTTTGGAGGGCAAAATCTCGGGGTTTATTTTTGTGTGTATTCCTCTAGTCAAATGAATTAATCTCAATCTAGACTGATTTATCAGATTCTAACAGAATTTGGCGAAAATGTTCCTCACACGTTACTGCACCAAAGTGTGTTCACGAGGCTTTAACAATATTCAAAATATTTTCCCTTTGGTGTCCAAACATGTGACATGCATGGAAAAATATTCTATTGGCCAACTTTACAATGGGTTCTCAGGACCCAATCAGAATATCGAAAAAGCCTGAAACAGTCTTTGTCAGCCTATTATCTCCAGAATGATCTATTTGAATGTAGATAGTTAGTAATGCAAGGGTTATTAATTTGGTTGAGTTTTCCATTTGAACACTTGCGCTTGCTATCAAAAGAAAAATTGAAGGGCTGAGCTAAACTGCCTATGTGTAATTTTAGGTCGTTTTTCGATTTTGATTGGAAATGAAACAAAAATCACTGAATAAAAATACCGGACACTGTTTTTGAATAGAATTGCTTGCAGGTCACATGCAAAAATTTGTTACATTTCCGAGGAAAATTGAAAAACGACCTAAAACTACATATAGGCAATTTATGCTCTCAGCCCTTCAATTGTTAGAGTTAGAGATAATGTTCAGATTCTATATAGTTTATTAGCTTTCCAGTGATATATAGTTTTCTGAGGCTTCTTTAAAAACAACACACATGGGAGCAATTTTCCTAAAGGCACCCCTGAAGGTTTACACTAACCTTAATGCAATCAGTTGTTCATAAACACAGTTCAATTCGTGTTTCAGAGCTCAAAATTTCTCATTCTGTTGGAAAAGTAAGAACTTTTTTGGATGTAGAACTACACAGGATGTTAACATATTTGAAATGCTGGACAGTGTAAAAACAAACACATTATCAGATTTATCTCTTGATGAAGCAATGAGTTAGGAAGTTACTCCCATTTAAACTTTTACAATACAATACAATACAACTTTATTGATTCCATCCACTAATGGTTTTTCAGAAACCATTACAATGAGATGTATATAAGAAACAAAATACAGTATAGGTACTATAAAAAATCTAAAAAAAGAGAATACATATATTACGCATCCTCAAAACTACCAGCGAATAAAAATACACATCATAAGATTTGCATTAATTTTCTAAAAATTCATAAAATGCACGATTCGTGATTTGGTTTTTTAAAGAATCTAAAAAGCTGATATCCGGAATGTTCTTAGGCAGGCTATTCCACAGTGACGTACCCCTGTATTTAAACGATCGCTGTGCTGTTGTTGTTCTACAAAAAGGTACAACGTCATGCAATTTGTCCTTATTTCTAGTATTTCCTTCATAGATCTCCGATCTTGTTGTGAAAATGTTTCGTAAAGTGAGACCGTTGAGGCTTTTGTAAGTCATAATAATGTCTCTGATCTCCAGCTGCATAGCAACCAGAAGCCAGTGATTGACTTTGGTCAAGGAGTGCAAAGAATCTCACTCAGGCAGCAGACTAATAATAGCTATATCAGACAAAAGCATGTGTGAATGTGTGTGTGCATGTACACGTGTGTGATACTCAGTGAAATGATCTCACTGAGGTTGTACACTTCATCTTGATCTTTGTTTCTCTGTTCAATTCCATTGTTCAGTCACTCACAGATGTCCTGTTTTCAATTTGTGTCATGCATTGCTTGAAATTTCTCAGTCTGTCAGACTCAAAGTGTCCTGTACACTGACGTACAGCGTATGTGTACAAGGAATGCTATTGTTGTGGAATGCCAGAATAGGCCCTGTCTCACCCAATACCTAAAGGTCCACTGGATTCATGAGGTGCAAAGTAAGAAACTTCATAATTTTTTAAGCTGAAGCCTTCAAGTGTGGGTTCCCAATTCTTTACCCAGATATCTGGATCTACCACTACTTGTGTTGTCCAAAAATAATATCTATACCTCCCCAAAATCAAAGAAGTAATAAGCAGGGCCAAGGACTTTCATAAGAAAACACGACAGGCACCATCACTTGCGATATTTAAGTCAAAGCTTAAGACCTATCTTTTTAGCCAAGCTTTTGATTTGTAGGACTATTAATATTCATTAATTTGTTAGTATTATTTTGTGGTTAATTTAGTTAATTATTTATAATCATTTTAATTGTACATATTGTAAAGTGCTCCGAACTCTAGGGCGAGCGCTATAGAAATCCTATATTATTATTATTATTATTATTATTATTATTATTATTATAATATTGTAACTCAAGTCATGCCAAACTTTTGCATAGTCTAGTTCTGGTAAAGTAAGGATTGTGTTGGACAAGGAGTTGCCAGCATGTGAAGTTTGTAGCAGTGTAACACATAATAGGCAGTGCATTCAAAGCATGATGTGACTGTTAAACTCATCACCAATAGATGAGTGTGGGGAAGGTGCCTGAAAGTCTGTGGGAGCCACAAGCGAGCACATTGGGTAACCATGACAACCCTGTGAGCTTGCCCGGCACTGTCACATTGAATTACTGGAGAGCTGTAAAGTTACTGCAGCCCTGAAAAAACCCCAGGGCCACCCCAATAGAGAAGGGGACCGCTGGTCAGCATTGTCTGGAGTTTAACCTGGCCTAAATTACATTAAACCACATTAAAATGTCATCACTTGAGTATGCCTGATTGTTGCCCTACATCCCCACTGACCTTTTGATTAAATTCAGTCCTTCAGTGGTTATGGTGTACATTCAAATAATCATTGCAACTTCCAATATTTTTTCAGTTAAAGAGTTCTCCACATGCACTGGGCTTTTGTGACATCCAAAAAATGGAGAGCACTACATTTAATAATGATTACAGTCATATTACTACCAGCACATGTTACCTGGTTATCTAAAGCTAAGAAAGGTCACTAATATTAATTGGGATTATTAAAAAATGACTTTTGAACTTAAAACTGCTCATATCATAATCTCAATTATATAACTTAGTCTGTGTAATTCCATGATTTCTTATGTAACAAATGGCAGATTGTCACTTGATCATTTGATTATATAAGACTAGACAAGACAACTGCAACACTTTATTTCACCCAAGAGTTTGAAAAGAAAACAAAAGTACATTATTATATCAAATGATGGGGGTGCTGGCAACTTGAAAATAACTTAAGAGTTAAAAACACCAGGCAGCCAGTTAAAAGAAAAGATATTATTTTTACATGTTTAGGTCAAAGGGACACAAAAACACACAAACAGATATACAAACAAATAGACTAACATTATAATATTGCAAAACAGAATTTCTATCCACAAAGAGCAAAGTACAGATATATAGTAGTTTTTGATAAAGTGGTGTTTCATTTTCTTTTTAAATTTAAGACATTAATGAAGATTTTAATATATTATTGATTATATATATATATATATATATATATATATATATATATATATATATATATATATATATCTGAGTGAATTTGCAAGAACGTACCCGCAGAAATTTGGAGCCGTTTGACCGAAATGGGTCCAAAACTGGGTTTGTTTGCATCGGACGGGCCCCGCAATCACTCCACAGCACTGAGAAGGAGGGAATGAGAGAGTGAGAGAGGAGGAGGGGCGGAGGAGAGGAGAAAAAAGCACTAATCACTCTTTTAGTCTTTATAATGGCTACTTTGGAGATAGTTTTTGAACGAGAAAAAACTGCATCAAGAAGCGCCACTTTCGCGCAGGTACGTTTTGTCAAATCCAGACAGATATATATATATAGCATTTAGTACCAGTACCAGCTTTAATTGGATGAAAACATGAAAAACAAAAACTTAGCTAGGAGCCTTTATTAAGCCATTTCGCAAAGTACCATTTCCCATAGTACCATTTCACAAACTACAATTCGGAAACTACCATTATCTTCGTTTCGTTTCACAAAGTACCATTAAAGCCAGTAAATTAATAGTCTGTAGCTTTATTAGCTAAATATAGCGGTGGAAGTAAACTTATTAGTTATAGAAGATACCCCTTCTCTTCTCCTCTCTTATAGTTGTACACTTTTCATTCTATTTCCTATTTTTTACAGCATACTGTATGTACTGGATCAGATTGGAAAAATTAAGGTAATTCCCCTGAAAAGTAAGTACTTTTAAGATTTTTTTCAAACTTGGCATAATTGATATCCATGCATAGGACATTGAAAAAATGCAATAACAAGATGGGGTCACCATGCTTCTTTTCGCCCTGCATGCCTGTTTTTCTGAGCGATTTTAGGGAGTTGCGTGAGAAATGTTCAAAACTTGAACAACCGAAAAAAATTGTTATTATGTAGCAAAAACTAAGAATAGTATTGAAACCCAGAGCCTAATTGTGTGTCTGGGCTATAATCTTTCAGTATAACGATTTCAAATTGCCCGATCTTGTAAATAATGTAAGAAAAGTGGACCACTGCGTCATCATGTCATACTCCTCCCTGGCTCCAAATGCAGAGTTTCACGTCATTTATATGGAAATAATCCAACTTCTACTATTAAACTTTTTTTCTCCTTAAAATGTTTTTCGTGTGCCTATTACGAGTAAATAACACCAATAAAAAAGGGTGGTCACCGTGCTCGTTTCTTTGCAACACGACGACAAAGGGAAAATTTCGGCTGACAAAGCTCATTGTCAAGGCAAATATACCATGTTTCTAATGTACGCGCGCGCGAGCGCGCGCCAAATGACGCCATAAATTATGCGCAGTAAGGATGCGCCATGCAATTGAGAGGAATCACCTTAAAATGAACTTACAAAATGTAAATATGCATGCAGTTTATACCAATTACTAGTTGCAATTTAGCTCTATCGTAGTCAAGGTTTTAACATCAACAAAACCGATTTAGTGCATTTGTTGCTGCCAGCACCAGCAATGGCACTCTAGCAATGCAGATTTACGACACGAACAGCTGAGGCTAGCTGATCAACAGACCAAGGAAGCGAGTAGTCGAACCGAAATCTTAAAAATCCAATTCCTTCTAGTCAGCCTGATGAAGCCAGTCTCGTCTTAAAGACGAGTTTCCCGGATTCTTACTGACAGCTATAATCGCTGAAAGTTTTAAAAAACGAATAAAAAGAATAGGACGACGTAAAATCATGACCATGGATCATAAATGTTTTCGGGAAAACGCTTAGCAAATATGACAGTTGCAATTTCGCAATAACTTCTCAAGCTGTCCCATTATTTTTAGTTACAATCTAAAAAATTAACAATAAAATTTGCCTCACCAGTAATCCTTTTGAAACTGTGGTCTGTTGGAAGCAAATTTTGCTACAAAATCCTCTCCACAACACATACAACCTTGAACCTTCCCTTGTTGTCTTGACGTCGATTCGCTCAGTTTGTACAGCGGATGTTAATCTCAAAAACGTGACCTCGAGTCTGAAAAAGATAAACATGATATGAACAAGACCGATAAAATTGCACAAGAAAAACACAGATGTTTTGAAAACTTCTCCCAACAAACTAAGAGCTACAGGAATCTGTTATTTTGTTCTCCTGGAAATTTTTATATCAAAAAAAATTATCGAACTGTGTCCATCGTTTATTTAATGTTTTCGTGACTGATAATTTGAACGTTAAAACTCTCTTCAGTCTCTCACCAGCAATCCAATGGGAACTGTCGTCTGTACCTCACTGGGAAATCCTCTACAGCCACTCCGATCTGGCAGGTTTGACCGAAACGACTTTGAGTGTTGTTGGCGATTCATTTATTTAAGCAGCGGAATTACACCCGACATTTTCCCCGCCAAAAAACGTGACTTCAAAATCACGCGTTTCAATATATTTGTACCAAGTCCCAGTTTTCTTACACAAACAGCCAAAAACTGGTCTATTTGAGTTCACTTCTTCTTATGTTCTTTGGTCACCTTATTTAATGACAGTCCATTTAGCCATCACGAAATAAAGGCACTTATACTCATCTACGAAATCCAGAGCCACCTTTGAGCTATATTTACAGTTTTGAATATGACATGAATCTAATCATCTGCATATTGATTATTATGAAACTCTTTCTACATCTCTCCCAGGAGTTTACCCCCAACATTTGACTCTAACCGTCGTATGTACTTTTTTTTTTTTCAAATATAATTTGAGATGCACCCTTTGACATAATTATTTGGTATTTCTAGGCTTCTAGGAATTTCACTTAATCCATCCGTGAGTTCTTGCACATCCCTCCAAAGCACCTTGCATAAATACAGCTTGTTATATAACAACAACACGGGACTGGGACGAAGCCAGATGGCGCGTTAGCTCAGATGGCACGTTTTCGCAAAAATAGTGCTATTTAAAGGTAAAACACATTATTGATCATCCTGAGAATTTCATAAACTTTAAAACTGTTCACTACGACAAAATAAATCTTTCCCCTTTAAAAAGTAACGTCCAATTTCACAATCTACTCAGCTTTGCACCCCTCCCCCTCCTAGGCCTCCCAGTCTTGCTGGGTCCCAAGGGGAGGGGGGATACACTCCTCCAACAAGAGAAGGAGTATAACACAACTCCATTTGAAACGATTACGTTAAGTTGGCGACTACTGGCTTCAAATTTCCTCTCCTTTTATACTTGTCTGTTCTATCCAAGGTTTTCGTATTCTACCCGGGGAAGGCAAGATTGTGCACAGGGGGAACACCGTTGGGAACGCGAGGCTGACCTCCATGATCCAATGAGAAAGGGAAAGTGGAGGGGGGAGGGGGGACGAGGAATCGCACAAACAGATCACTGTTTCTAGTTTCCGACACCACCCAAGTCCTCATGTTGGTGTCTGAGATCTTATAGGATGATATCCATCACTCCAGTAGAATCACAAAAATTGACTCAAATATTTCTGAAACGCCCGTTAAAGGTGTGGGCCGGGTGGGGAATGTCGTTACATCAGTTGGGGGTGGGGGGGGGGGGGGTGCTTCTCATAGTCAAGTGACAAAAAAGCGCCCTGATTCAGGGCCCGTTTGCATTTGGGGGACGTTTACTTCGAACGCGTTAGCGTGAGTCAACTAGGGGGGTCCGGGAGCATGCCTCCCCGGAAATTTTTTTAATTCAAGTCCTCTGAAATGGCTGGAAATGCATCTAAAACTAACATGGTGTTGTGAAACTTATATACTCCAAGCAACAAAAAAGTACAACTCTTTTCCAATGCACATATTTGCTTTTACCTTTAAATCTTGCGGAGAACAGTTTCACGTTAACCGTTACCAGGAAACTCTTGAAGCACGACGCCTTGGGCTTACATAAAATCAACAACAAAACTAAGTTTGGATGACTATGGAAAAATGAATATCATATGTATGAACTGTGTAAGTGATCATTGCAATTCACCTGGCAGTTATGAACACTATTTAGGTAGTAGTGAAAATAACGCCCGAAAAAAATTCAGGCTTGAACGGGAATCGAACCCATGACCTCTGCGAGTTTGTGCAGGTTCTATTCCAGTACAAGCCTCATTTTTTTTCAGGCTTTATTTGCACTACTGCCTAAGTAGTGTTCATAACTGCGGTATCACTCACATACAGTGTAACAAAACTACAGGTTTCTTGGTAATTGTAGAATTAACAAATGACTACTAGAAGGCTTAATCACGGAGAGTTGAAATGTTCGGGAGAGGTCTTAAAATATCGCGACGCTTGAAATCCAGAAAGAGTAAGGTTCGTTTGTGTTAGGTCGTTAAATTTTTCTTCGTGCAAACAAGTGCAACATGGGAGCTTGGACACCGACAGGGGTCACTGACGCGCTCAGCTGGAAGATTGCCATCAACGGGGTCAGTGCCTCCAGGAAAGAGATCCAGAATATTGTACCCCAAAAGCAATCTTGACATCTTTCTCGCAATGAAAAGACGCCAGTGTACTGTAAATGGGAGGATGAAATGGTATCTCAAGCCCTCACCGCAATCCCGTTTCCCAATCCATAAGGACAGAGTCGGCGTTTCCACAAGATGTTAGATCAACAACACACTCATACACATACAACTCAACTCGTTTATTCTTCATCAGAGCAACCAAGCCAAAAGCTCATTTAGGCTGTTAGTTTGAGCTCCCCTAACCAATTACGACGCACTTACTCTACGTTGCACCGCCTTTACTAGGTCAGGCAGAAAGCCTTATCTTGCGCGGGAGACTACGCTTCGTAGTAGTGTAGCTGATATTCTCTAACCAAGTCTATATTATACCTCTAATGCATTTTACAAAATACCGGTGGGTTACATAACACTTGCCCTCGACGTGAAGTCGTGTCTTACCACCAGACGACGACAAACTGTCACTAAGATTAATTATATATAACATTACAATTTCAATCTTGGACGTATTTACAAAATACCCTTACAATCGTTACTGTTGTGGCAATGGAAAGCAGATACCAGGAGTTTTTCAATCAACCTTTCTGTACCTGACTAACGCTATTATACAAGAGTAACATGTTTTTTTTTTCAAATAGATTATTTTATGAAAATATAAACTCTTAAAACTTCAACAAAACCTTATGGGCGGGGTAAATTTTAGGTAAGGCTTGATGCCCGGACAGTGTCAAGGACCAGGTTTCTCCGAAAAACAAAACTGATCGCTGAAACATAAAAATGAACGAAGAACAGTGCAGAGAACAACGCGTTCATATTGGAGCTGGAGGTAAACACCTTTGAGGGGAAAGACCACGGGAATCAGTGAATAAATATATACATTTAGGATCACCATTTCCATGGATATGAATAAATATGGCCAAAATCTTCAGACAAGCCCGCAACAAAATTCCTAAACGTTTCACTGGCATCGATGCCCGATAAAGAATTAAACAGACCTTGAACAATTTACTGACTATTTTGTGGTTGTGGCAGCCAAGTAGTATTATTTCTGGCTCTGGCTGCCAAACAATAATAAAAAGGCGGTGGCCTAATGACGTGCTCTATCTGAAAGTGCAAATAAATGTGATTAGAAACTACGCTGCAGGAATTTCGCAAGTTTTATTGCATTGGATGACACTATAATGGAGTAAGGAAGTTGCCCGAGTTCTGCACTTGCCTCTCTTCCTACAGGGACGATATCCTTCTATTATTATTATTATTTGAATACAGTATGTCTTATGTATTTTTAGACTCCCAACTGCTGTGACTAAAGATATGTGTTTTTATGAGGAATAAAGATTGATTGATTGATTGATTGATTGATTGATTGATTGATTGATTGATTGATTGATTGAAAGGCCAATTTTAATTTTGCGTGGTGAGAGAGAACAAAGGAAGGACCTGTGAGGGGAGGGGAGGGGAAGGGTGGCAAATACCAAACAAAATTAATTAGAAAGCTGTTGAAGGGGGAAAAAAAATCGAGAACGACGCAGCAACGCAAATACCTTGAACATTTATGCAAAGCTTTAGTCAGGGGGAAAAAAAAGATTGAAAAGGAACAATTGCCTAACCACCTCTCCTTACAAGTTCAAATGGCCCATCCCTTACTAAGCTAAGATCGGGCGCTATTTTCCTTTCAATTGATAAACCAATCTACGACAGGTAACGTGAAAATGACACATCTAGGAAAATCAATTCCACGACGGTGAAAAAATTCACCCTGTACACTGCCCTCCATTTACTTATTATGGCAGGATAAGGGCCATCGACAAGGAAAGCGAGATATGCACACCACGCCTCATGTCAGATATTATGCTGAACTAAGAAGACGTAGTATAATCTCTCAGTCATCAAATACATTATCTGGAGAAGATGAGCTTGTTCCTCTGATTTGCTGACAAACATCTTTGAGTCGCTCCAGACAGATCTTTCGTCTCTCAATGTGGTCACACAGGCGTTCTGGATAATCTTGGCCAATTACGCAGTTGCTTGCCTTCTGAATTGCTATGGGTGCCAGCCATGGCTCATGAATGTACTTTGAGGGCATGGTGTTGAGTTCTGGCACAAATCGCCTGCAATATCAGTACGAAAAACAAGTTAAAAGAGGTATGGTGTGTTTTCAGCCATAGCTGGGCCTTTGCTCTTTGTGCTTTTTGTACAAAGAGGACATTCAAAAGGTGATCCATACCTGATAAAATTTCCTGATGGGTCAACTTTCTTGCCAACATTAACTGGGCAGTACCATGGAATCTGCCCATGAAAGAATGCACTACAAGAAACCCAGAGCCAACTACCAGCATTCAAACTCCACTCTGAATCCAATTGCAGCTCTTCAAATAACTAAAAGAAATCAAAGAGAAAGATACAGGGTGTAGTTACAAAAAGAGGAAGCCAGTAGATGATTGCAGTTTTTTCGGAGGACGGAGGGGGAATGTGTGTGTGTGTAGGGGGGGGGGGGGGGTGGGGTGAGGGGGGCTGTGGTGTAAAGATATACCTGGCATAGCATTCTCCACAAGATACACCACTGGACAAGCAAAGGTGAGTTGACAATCTTGAATCAATAATTCACATAATCAACCCTCAAGAATCAAGACTCAATGAATCACTCTTGATTTTTGATTTTGACTTCAAGGAAACCATTTATTGCTTGAGGAAATAACAGCAGGGGCTGTTTAGATACAGTTGTATGCACCGCTCACTCTAAAAGCATAATATGTACACGTGGTTCACTGTTTCCATTGTTCAAGGAGAAACATACTTTGAATCCTTCCTCCCAGCTGATCCACAAGCATCCCCTGGTCAGGAAACAGCCCACGGCCTGCAGAGCTACCTGATGAATCCAGCCTTCAGCACGTAGTTGTCTCATAACAGCATCAATCCATGGAAAACCTGTCTGACCCTGAATCATAGAATTTGAAAAAGTTTTTAAGTGATGCCTGAGTCTTGTCGCTGCAAAACTAGCCAACATATTGCCTTCAGGGTTACCACTTCTATTACAGTTGAATCCTAATTGTTATATAATGAGCCCTGTAATAACAAAATCCTGACACGATGAAATTTGTTATACCAAGACTTTATAGAGTACTTAGGTGACGATGTCACAAAACTAAATAATTTATGTGAAATTATGGGGTTTGTTCGGATATTCAGAAAAAACACGATAAAAAAAGACTTCCTTGCCAAAAATCAGCATTTTCTTACAGTTTAAGAGCAAGATATTAGCACTGTTATGCTCTGCTGATGCCATACAAATCCTTCTAAATTTTACTCAGTTCCTAACATTATGAACAAAATCAAATTTAGAAGGGCTGATTTGCCTTTCAATGCTAATTTTTGGCAAGTTAGCATTTTTCATCTTGCTCTTTCTGAAAATCTCAACAAATCCCATAATTTTAAAAATTCTAATATTTGTGACCTCACACTTAAGCACTCTATTTTCAAGGGGTTTGATACTCTTCATCCCAGTAAACTTTATAGTAAACTATAAATTTTGGTTCATGCAAAGAAACACAGTAATGAAACCTTAACTTGAAATCTACCCCCATATAGCAATAATTGCTATAAGGACTGAAGTTGAATGCAAAACAGATCAAGAGAGATGGAAATCCTCTAAATCTTTTATACAGTTATTTCAATTAACGTTGTCAGGTTTTTTTAAGCGTCAACTTTATGCAACAAGAATGAAAGGGGACAGGGGTAGCTGTATATCCTTACCATTCGGCTACATTTTCACATTATCAGCACCATAGGATGGAAAGAAACACTCAAACATATTTGCCTATGTGCAGATTTTATTTCTCCACAGGTGAGTCAAGCTGAATTTGGAACACATTCATAAATTACCAAGATCACCATACAGGCGCACTGCATAGGTCTTCCGCCAACATTAACTAAAATAGCTCTATTTCGTTATCAAAGAAAGGTTTGTGTACACAAAGCTCATACTGCAACAACCTCGTTCCCAGGGTCTTCTCCTTCCCATCCCATGGAGCGAGAGGAGAGGACCCTGGGAACGAGGTTGATGCTGCAACAGGGCTCTAAAATACATCCCACTTTCTCCTCTTTGTCTGTTATCATCTTCTATCGGCTTTTCAAAAATTAAATATTTTGGCCTTTTTCCTAAAATTAATATTTGTTTCAACCAGGGTTCATTGATACCCCGCTAACAAGAGACTTTTTCCCAGGCCCTTGGGACTTTGTTTAAGATGGGTTTCAGTCAAGTAAAATTGGTATTGTAATCTATTCATATAACATACCTGTTTCCAGGCATCAAGTGCCTCATCATTCTTCTCCCATGCAATATTGAGGGATAGAGGATTGCCAACCATTCGGTCCATGTGTGGATTGCGACTAGCAAGCGTGAAGAAGAACTCTCTCCACACCAGTTGCCTGTACAGAGACAATGGCGGGGGCTGGCATTTCACCTGAAATATTCAAATGTTCTGATGTAAGAGACTGTGTTAGAAGAGATTTTTGAGTAAGATAAACAACCGGTTCCATCATCAATGAATAAAAGTACCAGACAAATTACAACTGTAAGCTTGTAACCTGTTTAGAGACAAGTGACTCAAAAAGACCAAGGTGAAAAGACATGTCAAACACACAACTCAACTTTCTTAGTTGGAATGCTCAGAGGAACACCTCCGCACACACTTCCTTCAGATTTACTTCTGATCACCAAAATTGCATTTAGTCTTATCACTGGCCAGTATATTTATTGGTCAACTGACATCAAGAAAAAACTGCTAATGGGTGCACAATTATTTATGTTATTTATGAATTTGTATGGAACATTTTCCATGATGTAATGATAAAATCTACCTTCATGTATGCTTTGGTTAGCCGCACATGGAAAAGTCTTGGTGACAGACAACCGAACCGGAGGTAAGGACTCAGCTGTGTTCTGGAGGGCATCAACGCATCCAGCCCTTCTTTTGGTTTGTTCAGATTTCCAACCAGAACCTTTAAAACAACATTGAGAGAATACCAGGGTTACAGTGTAACATAAAAATTAGAACTTTTCACACAAGCAATACTGCCTGAAAATAAGTAATTAAAAACCTGGGAATGACCAATTTCCTGGAAAATCAGAATAATAGAAATTTTGTTCCACACATTCAATACTACTCAAGCCCAGGTTCTCAAATGCAAGTTTCTCTAACCTGAGTAAGTCATGCCAGTTAACATACCATTAAGAACTTTTTTTAGATACAAAATGAAACCCTTGACACAGGAGAGAGCCATTGGGTCACAAAATGAATACTATGACTTACTGGGCCATTAGACATGTTGTAGGTCAAAAAGAAATTTCTTTGTCTCCTAACCCTAATTATTCATGAATCAAACATATTAATCCTACCTTTTCTTCCAGTTCTGTTAATCTTTTGAGTGCTTCCTGTTCTCCACCAAGCCACAGGTTGCTGATGGTGACATCATCTTCATTGAAGCCAAGCTCCCCAAGCTGTGGAACAGCAAACTTCGAGGTGTGATCCATAGCAACAGGACAAATGCATTCTTTGAACATTTCTCGGCTGACTGCTTCAACAGGTTTTTCTGGGGGACCCATCTGCCTGAGGACATTTTCAAAAGCCTTAAGCACCAGAGGTGCCTCTCCCTCGTTACTTTCAATAATTTTTTCTGGGTCATACAAGGTGTGCGATGGCTTGGAAATCACCTCCACGCCATTTTCCTCTCCAAGAACTGCAACAGCCACATCTCGACGCTGCCCAAAGGGCTCGGTCTCACACTCAAAAGTGAGCTTAGAAATGTTCCACTCTTGGAAGAGTTTTGGGAGAACATATGTTGGCTGACCACGGATGACTTGCAGCCTTGATCCACATTTGCGTAAACTTTTGTCCAGATCAGTTAGGCATTCCAGCAGAAATTTCCAGCGGTTAGCAGATACTTTGGCTGCTCTCGCACTCACTGGGTCCAATATATAAACAGCACGGAATGTTCTACAGTTTATAAGTGATTCACAAAGTGAAGGGTTGTCATGGAGTCTCAAATCCTTCCTGAACCAGTGCATGGCATTGTGGCCCAAGCCTACATTAGAGGAAACTGTAGAGAGGAAAGATACATGTATGATGGGAAACGGCACAATTTTCACACAAGAAATACTGTGTACAAACAGTCCTGAGCTTCCACTACATTGATTTCTGTTGTTGAACAGGGTTTTAATACTTATGCAAGGCAAGAAATAGACAAACATTAAATTTGCCTGACATATCCAGTATTTGCCAACCTTCAAATAGAAGTGTACCCATACAAAGGACAACTAGAACACTGGTTTCCAGGTGTCATTATGTCATTACATTGGGAGAGACTGATTTAGAAATTATTGATATTTATTGACTGTAAAAATCAAACTGATTGCCCCACAATTGACAGGAAATTTCTTGGTGTAAATTGTCCCAGTACCTGCCACAACTAAACCAGCAACTTACCTGACATTTCTAACAACGTTAAATTTACTGTCCATCCAAAAAAAAAAAAGTAACCTTACCCTTGCAAACAAGAGTCTGATACACTCCTCTTAGCTTAGAAACACAGTCTCGCCGAGCTTCTTGATGATTAACAACAGGTTGCGGATAATCTGCACCAACAATACAGTGTGCTTTTTTCTGGACCTCAAGTGGTGCCTTCCATGGTTGGTAAATATATTCATCTGGAAAATCTTTCAACTCAGGAACATATTTCCTGGAAAAAAAAAACATGGGTAGAATTTTCATCAGGTATGCACCAAATGCTTCTCCCATCAGTGTTAAAGTGGATACAGTTTTTAAGGTTGACAATGAAAATACAAGGTATGAACAGCATTTTCCCATGGGAATACGCAAACTTCACATACTATGCCATGAGTGGATACAATCCTAACATGCAACCATTCAAAACAACACTACAAAGCAGTAATTGATTAACTATGTTTCTTTTTACCTCAAGGTAATTTTCTTAATTTATAACCACCAATACTTGTACTACTCACCTGACATATTTGCCATGTGGGTCCAAATGCTCTCCCAAGCCTACTGGACACATCCACTGAGGATGCTTGGCAAAGAATGCACTGCAGGACAGCCACATCCAACAGCCAGCATTTAAACTCCATTCTGCATCCAGTTGATACTTCTCAAATATCTAAACAAAAGATATAAATGAATAAACAGTTAAATGGTTTGTTTCACTTCACACAAGTTCTCAATCCTCAAAATAATAATTATGCAGAGCAAAAAGCAGATGAAAAGACGGAAGGTTGTAACTCGAGTTTCACACACTAAGCAATCATCACACAAAAGATTAACATTTATTTCAACATCATTATACAGCATCTCAGCTGTTTAGCGTACATCTGAAGAGTACTGAGAGTTTAGAAAATAATCTCAACCAGAAAATTACCGTAGTTCACTTTGCTTTAAACATTTCAATGGTATAGGCCTGTAGGGTTTTTTATCTGGTATGTATCTTGTAGTTCATTTTTATCCTTGGTTCAAGTTTTACTCTCTTTTGTTCTTGTGTATGGTTATGTATGATAATGAGTACAAAACAAAGGAAAATTAAAATTGAACCACAACAGATACATACATAGCGTAGTGTATTGTAAGTGGTAATTAAACTGGCTTACTCAAAGCTGTGTTGAAGTTCATGTGCACTAAATGCTCTCACTAAAATTTAATTAGAACTGCATTGGCTGGATCACTCAGTGTGATAATTAAATCATTTAATTATGTTTTGATCAGTAAGGACTCACTTTAAATCCCTCTTCCCAACAAATCCAGAGAGCTCCTCTGGTCAAGAAGCAGCCCACTGCTTGCCGTGCAAGGTGAGCGATCCAGCCTTCGGTCAGCAGCTGACGCATAATGGCATCAATCCACGGGAAACCAGTCTTACCCTGCAAGAATACAAAGAAGACAAAATCAAGAGTGGCCTAGCTATTAGCAAGGGAATACAACACAGATCATTGAAAGGCAAACTTGTTCAGAACCAAAATCTACATGTACATATTATGATACAAGAGACAGAGACACTACATTTACAGCAAAATTAGCTGTTTATGGTGCAAGCAATTCAATGAGATACATGTATGGTTTACTAATCCGACTGACAAAAGCCTAAATTTGGTTTATCGACAGAATTGATAATGTAAATTGACCACTGTAAAGAGATTAAAAAAGCTAACCTTTTGAGCACCACAGTGTCTTAACAAACTAACCCCCCCCCCCCCCCCCCCAAATTCATTTTTTGAGAAAAGCCTAGACTGTTTCTTAGCTCTATTGCTTTCCATGATTGGAAACTTCATCTTACACTCCTGAATCACCGCTCAAATATCTCATCTCACCTCTTTGAACCGTTCCAGCATGTCAGCATGTTCTTCCCATGGAAATTGCAAGCAAAGGGAGTTGTTCTTCATCTTGTCAAAATTGGGATGACGACTGGCCACAACAAAAAAGAACTCTCGCCACAAAAGCGGTAGGTGAACTGAGAGAGGGGCAGGCTTGTTGTGCACCTATGATTCAATTACAAAAGTCATTAGATACTCCCTGTAATGTGACAAATGAGTGGTGTATTGGGAGGTGTGTGGGGATTTCTTAAGCCTGGTTCACACTAGCGACATGACGACATAATGACATTGACATAATGACAACGAAAAGATCAGTTTTGTCTTAATGTTGTTATGTTCATGCTGTTATGTTGCTAATATGTCATTAGGTCTGCATGTTCACACTGGAAACATAAAGACCTTTTTACGTCGAGATATTGTCCTTTTTATGTCGTTATGATGATTTTGTTAAGTTGCTAGTGTGAACCAGGCTTTACTGGACTGGTTGATTGGTGGGATGGGAGGGGCACGCTAACCTTGCATGATTAGGTCAGGTATGGCAGCTTACTGTACATGTCAATATTACTGTAATGAGCACACGAATGCTGGCTATCCTGTGTCACAATTTGGATTATCTCTAAAAATCTTGTATAAGGAATATCTCCAAAAGTGTCAAAACATGGCCTTGGCTTAGCACATATTCTTGAGCCCTGCAACTCACCCCACCCACCCCACATGTACACCCACTCCACCGACCCTGTAATTGAATGGATACTCACTTTTCTTCTGCAAGTGTTTAATGCCAGATACAGTTTTTGCACAAGTCACTAATATGTTACATGACATGTTGTTCCTGCCCTGAGCAGCAAGTCTTTCACCAGGGCCCAGTTGTTCAAAGCCCGGGTTAGAGTGAACTTTGGCTTCCGTTTAATTAACGTTCAATGTAGATTTTTTCTCAAGGTTTTTTGCCCTAAGTTTTGAATGTAACTTTTCTTTACCTTGAGCTTAGAATTTGCTACTTAGAATTTGCTTTCAAAAAATGTTCTCATTGAGCGAGATGAAAACCTTGGTTAACTTTTAATCATAGACTAGCGCTAATTATCTTTCGAACAACCGAGCCCAAACTGGCAAATGAAAGTCTACTATATCCAATCAGTGTGTCGACCCATTCACAATTCTCTTTACCACTAACCCTTCCAATAATCAAAACAAGGTGCAACTAACCTCCTCATAAACCTGGTTCATTCTGTGAAATAAGTGCTTCACTGAAAGACAACCAAACCTCAGATATGGACTCAACTTTGAAGACTTTGGGAATGGTGAATCTGTGCTATTCTGTGCACTCTCTGTTTTTGGTTCAGCTACCTGCATTTGAAAACGTGACATAGAAACAAGGGTTTTTTAAGCTGAATTTCAACATCTCTTAAGTATGTTTCCACCAAACAAATGTGCTTCTTGCAAAGACACATACTTTAGCTACAAAATTAACAGACAAAACATTTTTAACCTAGGTTGAATCTCAATTCTTTATAGACACTAAGATTTCAAACTCCAAACAAGAGAAATAGATTTCCATACAAGTTAACATCATGGAAAGAAACATGAAAATCAAGTGCTAGTCACATGAGGCAAGTGCCACATTGGAAAGACTTCTCAGGATGCTGTTGCTGTTTCCAGTTCAAAAGGAGAGATAAAGGAGAGAAGGAGAGAAAAATGCCTCATGCCACAATATTACAAACTGCAATACTTGTCACATGCAAACAGCTTTTCAGTCACTACATAACCAAGAAATGGTCGTGCTAACCTCTTTCTCCAATAGTTTAAGTCTTCTGAGTGCTTCTGTCTCACCACCAACCCAATCTCCACCTTCATGTTCCTCTTCGTCCAATTCCAATGCAGCATAAGGGGGAACTCCATACAGTTCATCATGATTTTCATCAACAGGAGTCACACAAGTTTCAAACAAATCCTGGTCCACAACTGGGACACAGCACTCAGGACTTTCCAAGCGATTTACAACACTTTGAAATTGTTTGAAAGTGATTGGAATGTTCCCATGATTGAACTCAATAACGCTGCAAAAAACAATAAGGAACTTAATCAATCAACACACATTTAAACATTATTTCAAGGGATCAGTCATTCACCCAGTGGTACGGAGAATACATTTAGGAAAGTTCCCCCTAAGTTACACTGATAATGGCTCATGCACATTTCACACATTATCCAAGAATGTTTTGTTTTAGTCTTTAAATGAACTATCCCTCAGAATGCCCACTTGTTCAAAACCAAAGGACATTGTGAAGGGAACATCTCCTTAACGGTTGAACTGTCAGTAAGTGTAACAGGAGAAAGCTGAGGTAACACATAAATATTTAAAATATGGAAAGCAGTCATACAGTACAAAGACTGACTCTAAAAGCCATTCTTGTTAATACCAAGTCAGGTAGTTGCAAGCTAAACCAGGATCAGTTCTGTATGTTTTCATGTGATACAATTTTAAGATTTCAGCAAACTGCATTGTAAACTTTGATAACTGTATAGCCATTGTTCTTTTATGGAAAAAAAAAAAAAGGCTCAAATTTTCCAAACCTAGGGCCATGTAGCAAAGTACACCCCACTGAATTGTGATATAAGTGACCTCTGAGCTGCTAACCAAGGACTATTTAATTCAGGGTCCAAAATTAACTTTTTTATGTTGGCGCCAAGTGGCGATAAAAGCTGATCAGAATGCAGACAAACATCGTAGATTTAATTTGACAACTCCTAGTTAACATGAACACAAGGAAGCACAGCTCAACAAGCTGGTAGCCACTAAAAATTTAGTGGAAAATTGCACTGCAAAATGTTCCTCACTGAGAAGAGAGAGTTTGATGGTTTGCCACAGAGAGGTCACCCTATACACCCCAGTACATATTCTACACTACACCCCAGGTTTGTCAGTTGGTTTTGACCCCATTTTTTTACTGGGAAAGACAACCATTTGAAAACCCAATAAGACCATTCCTCAAGAAATCAACCAAACAAAAATAAATAAAACATGTAGAAAGATAAAAAGGTGACACTTCTTGAAATTGGTCAAAATCAATATTAAATCTATAATATTTAAGCTCAATAATGTGAGGAGTGGTTGCCCAATCTCCCGAGCCAGGGGCTCATGTAATAAACGCTTGAGCATAATGTGTGAGAGTTGCATTGGCAGGTATATCACATCATTGGTAAGGTTGGAAGATAATACCAGGGGATTGGATTGAACCAGTTTTCAAAGGAAGGATGACTTTAGTCCACCTTAACCTTAAGACTGCCTGGATTGTTCGTGGTTTGTTCAGTGAGATGAAACTCCCAGAAGCATCCAAGAAGTATTTAAAATACACTAAGAACAAAAGGCGGGGTTTCAACATTTTAATTACATTATTGCCAGCTTTTTAAAGGGATGCTGGAAATTATTTTGGATCAAATTTCATATTCATACAATCTCTTGGAAAAGGACTATTGTTGTCTGTGCACTGCTGAAGCCAGAACGGTACCAGAAATCAGTTTTAAGAAAAAAACACACAATCCTAGTCAAATGTCGGTTGTTTGAAACAGCTTGAAGAGAGTGCAGAAGGCAACACTTACATAAGCCTAATACACAAGATTAGATTCTAGGTCACAGCAGTGGGGCCGAGTTACATAAGTTAAGCTTAAGTTTATCTGAAATATCAAGAAACTCTGGACTTTCTACTCTACTCTTTACAGATAATAAATTCTGTGAAAATAAAATAAAATAATGTATCGTAGTTGGTGCAAATGGCAGCATTCTTTTTATAGGCTTTCCTTAAATTCTTACCTGTCAATGTCGAACAATGTATGCGCTGTGGAAACTAAAACCTCTACGCCTTCAGATTCCAGTAATCGCTGCACCGATTTGTCTCGCCTTCGAGGGAAAGGTTCCCCATCGTATTCAAAAGTAACCCTCGTGATGTTCCACTTTTTAATTAGCTTCGGGAAGACATCAATCGGTTGTCCCTTGACTATAAAGAGCCGCGAGTTCAACTTTTGAAGATTCGAATCCAAATCGATAAGGCAATCCAACAGAAAACGCCATTTGTTTCTGGAAATGTTGATTTCATTCAGCGAGTCGACATCAAGGAAGAACACTCCCCTAAAGGTAGAACTGCCTTCTATCGCTTGGCGAAGAGCAGGATTGTCGTGTAAACGCAAACCCTTCCTGAACCAGTGAATCGAGTTTACCTCCATATTAGTGGGCGAGCGATCCTTCTCGTCGTTTCGGATATAGCGCAGACTTCTATTATTTTTCAATTCACGGTTTCAGTGACGTCCGCAATGCTATCAAACGTACGACATCGATGGCACTGAAGGCCGAATCATCTCAACACTCCAACTATACCCTGATACATCAAAACATCAGCTCGGTCCATTCTTCTTTTCTCGTCGTGCGAAATCATATCAAACGTGACGGCAAAATAGCATGGTGAAACAAACTCTATCATTGGACAAGAATCTTAGTTTGATTAATCGACGTTTCTGATTGGACGAAATTCAGCACCCGAAAATGTGATCGATCACCGAGCATGTTGGGGTACACGTGAAACCCTTACATAACGACGAGTCACGTTTGGACGACACATGTTTCGAAGAAATCGGGTGGTAACCGTCAGACTTTCTCGTAAACAAGACTTAAAAGTTTGGTATTTTACCTAAAATGGAAGAATATTCAAGGACACGTCCCAGATATACAGTAATTCGTTAGCATAATAATTGTACAGGTCAAGAAAGTGACCTGGGTGAGCGTGACCGAAAGTGTGTTTGGTACGGGAGGTGTTGCAGGGAGGGTACAATCCTTGCCAAGTAGTGAATGGTCTCCCTATCTCCCCTCCCCCAAAAGGGAGTCCAAGTGTGAGCCACAACAGCATATACTGATAACCTGCGATCAGGCCTTCAGATGTTCCATGCAAGGAATTCTTGCGAAAATTGAGAAAAATCTGCAACTCGCATAGAAAAACGCAAGGAATGTCAGAATATTAGGCGACCGTTGGTTGGGCGAACTGAAAATTTGATTGGCCAGGCAAAGGCGGTCTTATGTTCGATAGACCTGCTCGGGTGCGTGGGTCTGAAGCAACAAACGAACTTGCCAGGAGCAGATCTTTTCTTTGTTGAATTGTTCCGTCTCTGTGTTACGGATTTCTTTCGATCGCTCTTAGTTTCTGTTTTTTTTTCTTCATAATTTTTGTTCAATTTGTACAGTTTTTCAGATGGCAGGGGCTTAGTTGGTTGTCTGAGCAATAGAAAAATAAAATTACAAAGTTCTCCCCTCCACTTCGGTGTGTTCTTTAAGCTTCAGCTTTCGATGAGCTCTCAAATGAATCCCAGAGGTATAGGTAGGTTGGAAACGGAGCCCCCCACCCCCTCCCTAGCGACGCCAGTTTTGTCAGAACTTGGAACCAAGGCTAGTTGGGCAAGAACTTAACCATAACAGTTGCAGGTTGCGTAACTCAACCAGTCCCAGACTGATTAATAATGATATGATTGCATAACATAACATAATATTTATTTAAGATGAGGCCAAAGTAAACTTATTTAATTCTAAAAACATCATGAAAAGAAAACACAAACAGGTTGACCCTAAAACGTTTCCCTAAATAGGAGATAAAACAGGCATGAGATTCGATTAGCTGACGTTTCGAGCGTTAGCCCTTCGTCGGAGCGAATCGAGGAATTGTGGGTTGTGTATGGTTTATATACAGAAAATGGAGCTACGCTATTGGTGGTAACATGGTAACGTGAAAAAGAGGAATAAATTAATTGAATGAAAAGCGCTCGTTGATACCGTGGGGATTAAGAGTGCCAATTTGAAAGATTGAAAGATTTCGAGAAACGTGGCTATCCTGATTCTGTAGTTCAATCTGGCCATCACCGCGCTCAGCAGATTGATCAACAGTCAGCACTACAGACGTCACAAAAGGAAAAGAATGACAGAATTCCATTCACCCTCACATTTCACCCGCATAATAACCCAGTTAAAGCCATCATTCTTAATAACTTTAAGATACTGCAAAATGATCCAGAAACTGCTAGAATCTTTTCGGAACCACCGCTGATTTCATTCAAACGCGACAAAAATGTAGGTAACTTGCATTCAAAACAACTGAACAACCTGGCACTTTTAAATGCGCGCGCTCGCGATGCAAAACTTGTCCTTTCATCCAAAACACTGACAAAATGTCGGGCCCTAAGCGATCTTTTAAGATCACCGATCATTTCACGTGTATGTTATCTATTGCATAACCAGCACATTATGCAAAAAGTTATACATTGGCGAAACAGGAAGACGACTAGGTGACCGATTCCGAGAACATCTTCGTGATGTTGAGAAAGATGACAAAGACGCATCCAAACCTGTCGCTCGGCATTTTAATCTCCCTAACCATTCCAAACAACACATGTCGATCTCCGGCCTTTCCCTACATCAAGGTATTACGGAAAGCCGTAAAAATCTCGAGCAAAAACTGATCTTTCAAATTGGCACTCTTAATCCCCACGGTATCAACGAGCGCTTTTCATTCAATTAATTTATTCCTGTTTTTCACGTTACCATGTTACCATCAATAGCGTAGCTCCATTTTCTGTATATAAACCATACACAACCCACAATTCCTCGATTCGCTCCGACGAAGGGCTAACGCTCGAAACGTCAGCTAATCGAATCCCTGTACGGTGGTCAATTTACATTATCAACTCCGTTGATAAATCAAATTTTCGTGATAAAACAGGCATGACGACTTCAAAAGTGGAAACGTCCTGTAATATGGCTGATTTTTGTGGGACAAAATAGAATGTTTCAAAATCTAAGTGCAAAATATACAACACATTAAAAAAATATGCTAATATATTAGGCAAAGGCGTGATGTCGATCGGAGGCCGAGAGCCCAAGCACCCCAACGATCCGCAAACCACTCCCAAGCGACTACGTGTTGAGCAAACGCCTGAGCCCACTCCTGAGCTGAGCTCATTTAATGGTCTTTTATACTCGCGGTTCGTACTTAGTTTGGACGATTCGTCCTCTCCCGGGTACTTACTGACATTGACAAGGACAATTCCTGTTCACTCTATATACTTATTTTCTATGGAACTAAATGCTCGAAAAGCCAAACAAAACACCTTCTTATGAAGTTGTCCTCTACCTCATTCAGTTTATCGTGGCAACAAATATAGATTGTCAGAGCGAGTCTGAACCCTGAAATTTCGCTCTCGGAATGGAAACGACTTAATTACGTTATTTGGATTAACAGAGAGGCCTGAGATTCTCTCATTTGCGCATTGCGCCAGTTACTACAGTTTATTTCTTCCTGAAAGAAAAGATCAAATGAAGAATGATCCTCGCAGTTGTGAACGCAATTTATGCAATTGCGAAAAGAAGCCTGAAAAAAAAATTCAGGACTTCAACGGGGTTCGAACCCGTGACCTCGCGAATACCGGTGCGATGCTCTAACCAACTGAGCTATGAAGCCACTGACGTTGGGAGCAGGTCAATTGTGGGTTCATATGTTCCCGTGAAAGAAATGAGTGTGGATGATATATGAAATGAATATATCATATATCATATATCATATATCATATATCATATATCATATATCATATATCATATATCATATATCATATATCATATATCATATATCATATATCATATATCATCCACACTCATTTCTTTCACGGGAACATATGAACCCACAATTGACCTGCTCCCAACGTCAGTGGCTTCATAGCTCACTTGGTTAGAGCATCGCACCGGTAATCGCGAGGTCACGGGTTCGAACCCCGTTGAAGTCCTGAATTTTTTTCAGGCTTCTTTTCGCAATTGCATAAATTGCGTTCACAACTGCGAGGATCATTCTTCATTTGATTTCATTTCCGCAGTTCATATATGATTCATTTCATATATCATCCACACTGAAAGAAAAGAATTAAATGTAAGATGGTGAGTACGAACCGTACACGTTGAGAACGAACCGGCCTATTTGGCGAGCACGAACCGGCTTAGTGCGAAACGACCGGCTTCCAAGAAAAGAACCTAACTTATCCTATCCAATCCAGTTGCAATCAAACTTGATTTTGACGCTGCTGCTGTTAATTAATTTCATTTTGCTGTTTTCTTTTTTGTTAACATAAATACAACGTATGTAGTCTATAACTTAGCTGAATATTTAAGAGTAAGGGCCTGTTTATATGGTCTCGGGTACCAGAGACAGTTACCCTGGGAGAGCTATTTTTCCACTTATTTCTTTGAAAAGTTCTACCAACCGTTTACATGAGATGGGCGAGACAACTCGGGTGGGCGAGACAACTCGGGTAGGCGAGTTGTCTCGCCTCGGCAGGTAGGGTGGCAAGCG
>JAEMWC010000250.1:255000-287500 GCA_016490735.1 Pachyseris speciosa | reverse complement strand
AACTGAAATGGATACAAGGCTATTTGAATGACGATAATCATGCTAAGTGGAAGCTCTTCTTTGACTACTATTTAGAAAAATTCGGAGGCAAGTTGGTGTTTTTAAGTAATCTTAGCACACAGGATGCTGCAAGTCTTGATCTAACTGACCCCTTCTTAAAAGAAGTTCTTGAACACTGGACAAACCTTAACTATAGAGAGGAAAATTTAGATTTTATGAATTCGTACATCTGGCAGAATTCATTAATCAGAATCGGAAACCAACCCCTTTTTTACCCGTCTTGGTTGGAGGCCGGAGTGACGGTGGTCAAGGACCTTGTAGATATTAAACAGGATTTCTTAAGTTTTGATGTTTTTGAAAACAAATTTCAGATTAAAACCAACTATCTGGAGTATTATAAAATTCGATCTGCCCTAAAACAATATAAGAAGAGTTGCTCGCTAGAAACTGATAAACCCCATACAGAGAGTGCGGTTGAGACTATACAGTCCTCGCAAAAAGTTGTTAAAAAACTTTATAAGCTGCTTATCGAAAAAAAGGCTACCCATCCTTCAAGAACGGAGGAAAAATGGAAACGGGAAATTCAACCATTTGGAAATGTAACTGTTGATTGGAAAAAATCTTATCAATTACCGTTTCTCTGTACAAGGAACTCTAAACTCAGAGTATTTCAGTTTAAACTTTTACACAGGAGGATTGCTACAAATGACTTTTTATGTAAAATTGGACTAGAGCAAACTGACCTATGTTCCTTTTGCAGAGAAACTGCGGAAACTCTGATGCATCTTTTTTGGAACTGCAGACATACAAAGCTTTTTTGGGAAAGAACTTTCGAATGGATAACCCAAAATCTTAAGGATCTGGAAAACTTTAAGCTCTCCCCTTCTTTCTGCTTGGGCCTTATTGACAATATATCAGATCTCCTTGTACACCAGATCATTCTTATCGCTAGATCCTACATATACACTTGCAAGTTTAAAAGCTCTTTACCAAAGCTGGAAATGTTTATACAGCTAGTTAAGATAGCTATGAAAGTGGAAAAACAAGCAGCCCTAGAAAATAACACAGTTAGGGCTTTTGAAGTGAAATGGTCTCGACTTAGATAGTCCCTCGCATACGAAGTGATTCAAATGGTGGAAATGGTATGGCTGCCACTGTTGTACGCGGTACTTGATAACTGTCTTGTAAGTAGGTTAGTTTTCGTTGTAAGGTCGCGTATTATTGTTTTTATAAATAACCTCTGTATTGTGTGTAATGTAGTAAGTCACATGTACGATGTAGATATGTAATACGGAATGTAAGTAAGTAGAGTGTGGTATGTGATTAATAAAAGTGGACAAAAAAAAAAAAAAAAAAAAAAAAAAAAAAAAAAGAAGCCTACCGAGACATTTCAATATACACATTTCTCATCCTGTCACCCACCCGGTGTTAGGAGGGGATTTGTGAAAGGAGAGGCTTCAAGACTTCTGAGGACAAACTCTTCTAAAACAATATTTGAAGAGAAAGTAGAAAATTTCAAAACACACCTTGTTGATAGAGGTTACCCTAAAACCTTTATCCAAAGAAACCTCTCAGAAGTAAAGTTTCAAAACAGGAAACAAGCCCTCCGACAAAAAGAGAAAGAAAATAAACGAAGCTTGCCGTTTGTAACGCAATATCACCCATCAGTGCCAAACTTAACAGAAATCCTCATGAGCAAATGGCATTTTATTGAGAAACAACCGACGCTCAGAGAAATATTTAAGGAACCGCCACTTATATCCTACAAGAGAGGGCGTTCCCTGAAAGACATACTCGTTAGAGCAAAAATATAGCTTCGAGGCTAAAAACACGCGAGTGGGAGTCGCGCAGGCCTACCTAACCCCCCTTTTTTTAATCATGATTGTAAATCAATCGTTATTTAAGTGATCATTCAATAAAAAACGGTTTTATAAGTCTGTCTTTTGTTAATTTTCGCGAAAATAAATGCCTTAAATTTATCATTTTTTGCAAAATCGCGAAAATTAATGCTCGCGAAATATTTGTGTTCCAAATTCGCGAAATTAAGTGCCCGCGAAAATTAGTACGAATAAGGTATTCGTAAAACGTACAGTGCTCAGTTACTTGGAGGAGCAGGTACACTCCTGGACTAATTGTGTGAGTCGTGCGATGTATGGCTTTTTCCTCTTCTGAGGTGAAATGTCAGAAATATCCAGCCCAAGGTCGATGCACATGTCTCTTAGCCTATCCACTCTTAAAGTTGTGAGTACGTTTTTAGCTCATTCATTGCGTCATAGCGCAATAAATGAGTATAGCTTGGGGTGGGCATCAAATGTGGAATGGAATGTGTAGACAAAATATGTTGTAGACGCGTAGACGGAAATGAACGAGAGATCCGAACAAAGCTGCGGCCGGAAGTAATTTTACATGCTTACCCTCCCCTTTAGTAAATTGAAAATTAACTTCGATGAAGCTGAAGAATACAAATGTTTCTACAGTCTTACAAATAAAGAAATAACATCAAATCGCAATTTCGGCAGTTCTAAAGTGTGTAACGTGGATCGAAAACCCGAAATCTTCACAAATACAAAGTATAGCTGAAAAAGAGGAGTTATAAGCAATGTAAGCAAAAAGATTCAAGAAACAGACTGCAATTATTCATTGTTCTTATTGTTTTGCCATCTCGAAATACTCTGGTGTATAAGTTTTCGCCTTCGACGTTATAAGTAGAGCATTGTTTGATTTAGAAAGATATACATTTATATGGAAACTAAAACTGGTACATTGTATGATTGAACCTCTCACAAAGATGAACTTTGAATATGCTGTAAACGTTGCTATATTATTGTACGCATTTCCAGTAAAAATGTGTGTAAATTTGCGAGCAGTGCGCAACATTATACTTTACCAGCATCTTGATATGCAAATAACGAAACGTGAGCCGTTCATTAAAAAGTTGTCATTCTTTATCTTTTTTTTAGATAAACTACATCAACTACATGTGGTGTGCTAAAGAATTCTATAATAATATATAAGGTTCAATACGCCATGCAAACTCTTCATGCATTTTAACGAGAGATTTACTGCCATTTTGAATTTTACGATTTCTAAACTGCGATGAAAATATTTCACGTGACCTTTCTATCCTTATCATAGCGTGAGACCTCCAATGCGTCTCCAATTGATAAGTTTTCTCAACAGAGAATCTGTTATTACTCGGGCTGCCCGCGTCTCGCGCGGCGCCCGGGTCTAAGATTACCGACGGTTCTTCTTTTTCGTCGTCGAGTATCGTGCACAAAGCTCACTTCCGGCGTTTCTGCGCAAGCGCTAACTATTTTTAACAGAGTGATGCCTGTTGTCACGTATCGGAAAATGTCGATTCACCTTGAGTCTTTTGAAGTCTGAACAAACAATATGTTAGGAGAAGTGTCTATGCGAATGTTTGCAAGTTCAACGGCGAGAAGAAAGCTTTTAACATGAGTAAACTTAACTCCAGATGGACTGCCGTGTTTCCTCGTGTCTGCTTCAGTGGACTGCGAGTAGTCTCTAATTTTGGCGATGGATTGTGGGCGGGCTGAAGACACGTGCGCGCGCGAATTAAGTTGCGAGGAGACGCGACGCGAGGGGAGCGCCAGAAATTAGAGACTACAGACAAAGGGAGTTCGACCTTTCACGGCCGAGTGATTCGGAAGTGTAAATCTCATATCAGCAGCAAGAATGATGCCTGTTGTCACGTATCGGAAAACGTTTATTCACCTTGTGTCTTTGAAGTCTGAACAACTAATATGTTAAGAGAAGTGTTTATACGAATGTTTGCAAGTTCAACAGCGAGAAGAAAGCTTTTAACATGACCAAAATTTAACTCCAGATGGACTGCCGTGTTCCCCGTATACGCTCCATTGAGATGTACATTTTGTTGAATAACTCAAGTACGGGATATCACACACCCCTGAGACTTTGACAGGTAGTTTATTTACTATTTTGCCACAATATCTCAATTTCTGGACTTTAATTTTTGAATGATAAGCGATTAGTTTTTACAAATGTACTAGCGTCACCTGAAACTGTCCAGAAACGTTCCTTTCTTGTGTTTCAAATGACCCTGGATTGACGTATTTGTAAACAGTTTCACTCTGCTTATCAGAATTTTCTACTCACATTTCACCGAGACTCCATTAACGTTTATGCGAAAAAATCATACATCGTTCGATAAGCGTTTCCTTTCTCAAACAATTATCCATCGAAGCGAAAACAAGTGTGCTTAGTTTTTTTTTTGAATCAATACACTATTTTTATCACCTTAACAACAACAACACACCTTTATTTTCCTTGTACATACATACGCTGATAAAGTAAAGCCTGGAGCTGAAATAATCCTAGGATTTTCTAGCCAGTTCTCCAGATTTAAAAGTTGTAAATAAGTGAGATAGGAACTATTTTTAAAGCAGTTTTAAGTGTACAATATAATAGGAATGAAAGAGTATATGCTTAGCTTGCGTTTAGTTATGCTGTTCTGAAAGTAGATAAGGTTTTAGTGGTTTTGAGAATTGGTATATGTTTAGTTCTTTAAGATTTAAGGGAACTTTGTCCCAGATAATACACGCCGCATATCCGATTGTTTGTTTTCCCGTATTAGTTCGCACTTTCTTTACGTAAAGGTTTCGTTTCGATGCATACCTGGTATTGTATTTGTGTACATTACTGGCATATTGAAAATAGTTTGAAAACAGCTTTGGCAGAAGGCCTTTATGCCAAAGGTACGTGAATTTTAGAATCTGAAATCTATAAACATTGTGTACCGTAAGAACATCTAATACATTTGCATAGCGATAAACCTCTGTGGCCTAAAGGTCATTGTTCCTGCCTGTGACGCAGCTAGCCCGGGTTCGATGTCTTTTAGTGGTATATATCACGGGCTTTATTTTTTCTGTTTCTCTTTTTCTTGTTCTTTTAGAAATATTTTTTACAAGTGTTATAATTATTGTTCTCAATGGTTGAGCTGTATTTTAGAGGAATATATGTTGATAGGGGTCTAAAGAAATAGACTCCAACACAAGCTAAACACAATGCGTCCGATGTAAGAAAGACAGGGCGTTTTCCATTTACCAAGAAATTCAGGAAATTCCGGTTGGGATGTAAATGGAACACATGTTTTTGGTTCGTTCCAATGGAAAATTTCCGAAATAAACGGAACTTCTGAAAAGGTAGTCCTGTTTTCCCGTTGGAAACTTTCCGATGGAAAATGCGTGTTCCATTTACGAGTTTGACAAGTTTTCACCAGTTCCAGGTCTTTCACGGCCACATCTTTGGTAAGATGGCGGCTCCTTCTTCGGTCACCTCGAATAGTTTTATACGAATGCCCCGTGTGTAATGGACTAGCACCAGATTTCCATACGTTAATGAATCACAATTGTGTGATGTATACCAATGGTAAGCAGAATTTATTTGAGAAAACATTAAATTTTGCCCGAGGGTTCTTTGAGTAAGCTTATTCCGATTGTTTCCCGCGTAATACTTTGCATCTGAAATGAAACAATGTCTATCGTTATTTTCCTTTCACAGTAGGCGTGAAAGTCCGGTTTTGTCATACAACCAATAAGAGTATCGCTGACGAATCTTCCAGTGGCTTCATTTCCCTGCACTAAGTTTTCAAGGGTCCGCCTCGAGTCGCCCTGAAGTGGCTTGTAAATATTCATCGATGTAATATTGTGGCAAAATCTTTTTGAAAAACCCTTCGTTTCGGCGATGATCGCGCCTCATATAAGCTGCAACCGCTGCGAGGATAGGAGTGTCATCATCGTCTTCTCAATTTAAAAGACCTTCTTACATAGACAACTCTACAGTTTCGTTTAAGACATCGTTGTTGCCATTTGGAAATTTAGCGGAAAGTGTGGAGCCTGGGAATGAATGGAACGTTTGTCAAATGGAACACGTTCTTCACCGATGGTCATTTCCCATCGAAATTTCCGGAATTCTTTGGTAAATGGAAAACGCCCACCGACTTCCCTCTATTCTTTTGTTTAGCGCTAAGTTAGGGATACAATACTGTTTTTTGCAAGCCCGAGTTTAGGCTAATTGTAGCCTCTTGTTATTACTTGAACTCGCATTTACTAAACAAATAGGTAGCCTTAGGGCTACATGTGTGGGATACCACAGCACTATATACATAAAAAAAACAACTGATCGAGTAGCTTAATAATTGGTTATAATGAATGAATAAGGCTGAAAACTGACTTGTCCATTCAAACGTATACAATAAACATATAATTAATCCACATAATTGCTTCAGGGTAGTGATAGCAAGTCAAAACCAACGTCTGTTGAGGTCATTATTTGTTGAATCACTGAGTGGAAAATCAGTAGAATCACTTTACCGCAAGCAAATCTAAACTTTCGTTCAAACCAGCGCAATTCAACCATGGCTCGGATGAAACATGAAACATGCTTTGACTTGTCGCTTTCTCAACTTCTACCGGTTCATTTATACGTAATCACAGACAGTATACAGTAATTGCGAACAGTTACCACAACCAGTTGAAATTTTCATCCCGAGAATTACTTGTTTATAATTTCGCTCACTTTGCCCTGCTGAGTGCTTTTGTTACCAAATACTTTAGAATTTTATCACAAAACTCAGATAGACATGGATGTGCAAATTGCTGTTCGGCTTTCAACTAATAAGCTCAAAAACTACTTAGCGCTGTTACTTAAATTGTCCATTACAATGAATGAGCTGGCTCCAAGAGCCCTTTGATTGTACAAGTTCGCAGATGTTAAGGTCGAAAGATACAATCGGATGCTGAATAGCCACATCTCTCATCACATTTGCACACACTGCAGATAGATGACTTTCAGCTTCGGCGGAAATTTCGTCCTCGTCGGCGCTCTCCATCTCCACTTCTGAGATTTCACTAGCTTTTGCTTCGTTACCGGCGGCTGTAACTTCTAATCGCTTCTTTGCTGAAAGACGGCTAAAGAAGCCACTAATCTGCTGCGACGTAAGGACTTCATCAGGTTGAAATCGGCGTTCCCCCGCTTAGTCTCTTGCTAAGCTCATTGCTTTCGAAACTTCCCGTGGATCGCTTTTCCGTCCACTTTGCTCCCCTTTTTGAAATTGGTCAGTTAAGAATTCGGTCCGTTTCTTTGTAAAACGCACTTTTTTCTTACTTGTCTTCAGGGCCCAACCCATTGGAAAAGGCGGCGAGCCGTCACTCTTTGTTTGTACAGTAACTTGAAGGCTTGGAATTCGACTGCATCCCTCCGTCAGCTTGGAAGAATATTCTCTTTGAGCTCTATCGTACAGAGTTTCCTGTTAGAGCATCATTTGGTGTTTTCCAGTATCTAGGTGTGTCTGGAGGTTTGCAAAACGACTGTATGCTTTTACACATCCTTCTTCTGGACACGGGAAAAGCATGTCATCTGGGTTATTTTCACCAATACAGCTTCGATCTTGGTTTTTTTTTTCAGTTGAGAAATCTGCTTTGACAGAGGTTTTCTTAATATGTCGGTGTCTCACAGTCTTGAACGTCGGTGCGCCACTTGCATCAGTTCTGCGATGGGGGGTCTAGGATTTCCAATTTTTCGGGCTGCTTCATGACACCTTCGAACTTGGCCCATGGCACTACTTTACCGGAACCCACACTGAATGCTTTCCACACTCGCACGCCAGTTTCATCGTACTCAACTACTGGTGCTGTTATGGCGATTTCTCAACCCCATTTTTCAAGAGTCTGAGCGAGAGTTAGGTTTAGGCTAAGTGAATTCTTTATAAATTTTCGTTAAAAAGAATGATGAATAAAAAGGAAAGAAATAATATCTTCATTTGAATGAATACCGATATGGTTTAAAGCGAAGAACGATATATTAAAAGTAAAGAATGATATACAAAAGTAAAGAATGATATACAAAAGTAAAGAAATAATAATTTATGAAAATATTTACTCAAAGTAAACAGTTAATTTATTGATTAATTTTTGTTTTTTGTCATTTATCTGTTCTAATGCTTTGTCTTTTGGTTTTTTACCATATCTTGATTTAGTTTTATATCTTGTTCCGTCGATAATACTATCAAAGAACCAGTTTTTGTTTTTAGTATCATCCTTGATGATTAATTTGTTTTCAAGTTTGGCTATTCTTTCCTCAAGTTGTTTTTGATTTTCAATTGTTACTTTGTATTTTTTTTTTCGTTTTTATTGGATTTGCTTTAATATTCAATAATAGTTTGCCATACTTTTCAGCATATTCTTGAATGTATCCGTTTTCAACCTTTTCTAAACTCTTTTTATCGTTACTTGGAGCATTTACAATTAATTCTATTTTGGGGTTTTTATGTTTGTGCTTGAATATTTGGCTTTTATTGTTTAATAAATGCCATTTGAGTCTTGTTTTTAGTTCTTCGCATGTTGAACCCACATATATCATGTTATTGTCAAATGTTACTCTGTATATTTTTCCATTTTTGTATAAACTGTTGAATTTACTATTGACTAACTCTAAAGTTGGTTGCTTTCTGTTGAAGTACTTGTTGTTTATTTCCTTGTTGTTCAAATGAATGTACTCTAACTTAGTTGTTCTGCTTAATGCTGTATATAATTGTTTTTTGTCCATACGATTGACGTCAAATATGTTGTAATGCTCGTTGATATCTGCACCTTGGTATTTGTAAACAGTCACACAGAAGCTTGGAATGAAGCTTTCGGCAAACTCTTTTTCATCAAACCATTCATTATGAACCTT
This sequence comes from Pachyseris speciosa, assembly GCA_016490735.1. Classification (NCBI taxonomy): domain Eukaryota; kingdom Metazoa; phylum Cnidaria; class Anthozoa; order Scleractinia; family Pachyseridae; genus Pachyseris; species Pachyseris speciosa. The sequence goes on along the minus strand of JAEMWC010000250.1, from coordinate 278,785 downwards.
AAAATTCCCCCCATTTATATCACCAGTTACAAATTCCATTGTATTGAAAATCTTTTTGTCTTTGATGTTCGTTGTTGCAAGTATTGGCATGCCTTGGCATACTTTGTAGGTTTCTTTTTTACCATCATATTTGAATTCCACCGTTTCATATCTTTTGTTTTTTGTAAACATGTCACAACATTTGGTATTGATGTCTATTCTTGTTTTGCTCAGATAACATATGTTCTTGTAAAGTTTCTGATTAATTGGTTCAAAATATGTGGATATTTTACCATATGTCAAGAATGTTTTTAACATACAATGTGTTTTTTTGTCATATCTGCTTGAATTTTCTTTATAATGAAGTGTTTCGAGTTTTGGGCACATTTCACGAATTGTTTTAGATTCTAAATAGTCGTAATTGATTTGACTACCACCTTCAACAGGTTCACTTTGGTTAGGGTCTCCAAACATGTACACTGTGTTATTATACATCATGAATGCTTTGTAAATTAATGTTATCCATTTATTTGGTACCATGCTAAATTCTTCGATAAAGATGGTCTTGTTATTGAGACTGTTGATATCTCTTCCATTCCATTCACAAAAGTAAGAATCAAATGTGTGGCATATGTTTTTGGCTTTTTCTTTATCGAAACCCATCCTTATTAATTTACTTTTGACATTCTCAACGGCTTTATTAGTAAATGATAATACAAGTGGATTTTTAGCCTTTTGTACCATTTTAGAAAGTTTTGTTGTTTTACCTGAACCTGCTTGGCCATTGAAAATACATCCTTTTCCACTTTTCACTGTACAATCTTCGTTCATGTTTTCTCTATAATGTTTTTCAAAGTAAACCAATTCACTGTCTGTAACATACGCTTTGCCAATTTTATTGGTTTTGAATTTCACGTCTTTTTTATTTTTGAACAACTTTTTGGGATTGCTGATATATATTCCGTCAGTGTTATATCCGTAAAGTACACTATCTTCGCCATGACATGTGTCAATAAGTTGCAAACATTTTAATATAGCTTCTGAAATGACAAATCTGTTTATAATTGTATGGTCTGAGAATATGCGATCCACTGTTTGTTCTCTGATAAGATAAATGTTGTTATAATGATCAATTGTCACATTTTTGCCTTCAGCCATAGCAGACGTCCAACAACACATTGCTGTATCATAATCTGTACATGTAAATCCATGATTTATCTTATTGTATTTTCGTCCAAGTTCTCCAATAAAACTGTTTGCTAATTTTTTGGCTTCACTCTCTGGAAAGTTGTCGAATATGTATTTTATGAACTCACTGAATGTGTCTGGTTTAAGAGCCTTTTTTGTGGTAATTTTGTATTTTATTTGACTTATTGGCATATACAAAAAATCAACAAGGTATGAAACCAGATTAGAGCTGTAAAAACCAGCTTCTATTTTAATGGGATTACTATAAAAATTAATCACTGTTTCGTCGATATAAAATTCACCACATAGTTGTAAATCACTTTTACATTCAAAAGGCTCAATAACATCGTGGATACTATAAATAGGAATTTCGTGATTATTGTATAACAATATTCTTGGGTAACATTTGGCTATATCGATGCTAACAACGTCTTCTGGTATATTATTTATTGAACACCATTGTAGGGCTCTTGGATAATATTCATCCAACATTTGCCGTGTATTTGTATTGTAAGATGATTCAGGAATGTAACCGTTTAATTGTTTGAATAAACTTGTTGCAATTGACGTAAAACTTTGATTTGTCCATTTGAAGTCATGTGTTTTAAATGTATCAAAACGTTTGTCGCAAATAGTTTTTCTCGTATCATATTCTTCATTCAGGAGGTACATGTTCTTTTTATGATCGATAAGACCATCGAGAGTGCCATTATTGTTCCAATGTAAGTATTCAACATAATAATTTTCATTTTTGCTATACAAATCAATGGCTTCTTTCATCCTTGTCTTTTCAGGAAGGATAACAATGTGATTCTCCTTATCTAGACAACATATTTCGTCAACATAGTCAATTTTTGTTACATTTTCGTGTCTTCTGGTCCATTTTAGTTCGGTCATATGCTGTAATAAGTCATGGCAGCCACCCTTGTTTGCTTTTGATGCAACAATTTTGAGTTTTTCATCTGTGATGGGATAGCAGTGATGATCTTTGACAATGTATGACTATGTGTGATAAATTTTTTGTACCTAGAATCGAAAGCATGGACTGATACATTAGTGTGACATTTTTTTGCCCAGTTAATCAGCTCTTCGGTATTTATCATATCGCCTTCAGGTACGTACTCGTATATTTCGGTTTTTAACTTGTCATAAGTGTATGTTTTAAACCCTCGTTTTCCTTGTACTTGATCCCACACATAGTCAACAACACAAGTATTCACTCCATGGCTCTTGGTGGGTCGTTGATTGTTTAACAAGTATGATTCAAGTTTTAGTTTACCCATCTCATGGTGTTTGAAATGCTTTTTATTCAGTTTTATTATCTTGCAGCCGATAGCCGTTATAAACTCGCCTGATAATACATTGAATTTGTTTCTCAATAATACATACATCGCAAGTTTGTAAATGTCATTTTCGTCCATGCGTTTGGGTTTTTCAACTGTGAATGGACCATAGCTTTTTGTTATCACATCATAATTTTTGTTTGTTTTTATCACTTTCTTTCGCGAAATATTGAATTCATTCACATTTTTTTATTTGATGATCTTAAAAAAATGGACAGATACTTCGACATCTAAAATCATAGAAACCAATTCTCTCTTGCCTGAGATCTTGCTGAGTCTTTTTTCAAATAGTTCAATGAAATTCATTACGGCTCTTTTTTTGTTTTTACTTATTTTCATTTCATCTTTGCGTAAATCGTTCAATGTTGTATATATCAATGGATATCCATCATTTTTGATTCATCTGACATTAGTTTTTGATACTTTTTGTCGAATTTGGATGATTTTTTTCTTGATGGGTTTTTCTTTTTTTTGTCACTTTTTTCATTGCTTTTTTGAAAGGTTCATCACTTTTAAATTCAAATGGTTTATTATTAGACATCAGATTTTGATACCTTCTGTCGATATTGAATGATTGTTTATTAATGTGTTTATCCTTTTTGCTTGCTTTTTTCATTTTTCCTTTAAACGGATCAGTATTTTCCTCCTTATTTTTTGCTTTATTTGGAATAAAATCCGGAAATGGGTCATCGTAAAATAAATTTCGAGATTATAAACCAACTTATTTGTAGCCGGTTTAATCACATTAGGCTTCTTTTGCTGAGATTTTGACATTTTTTTAAGATTACTTTTATTCATACTCTATGTGTGTTATATAATAATTAACAAGGCTTTAAATCTTTTTAGGATGCGCTTTAAGTAGCAAGAAATAATGTAAATAAATAGCCAGAAACAATCATATTTTGGCTACCAAATAGCAAAACAGTATATGTTATACTAATAGGTCATCTTACATATATATGTTAGATAATTATTGTTTTATGTGTTTTCACATATCCTTTAAATCCCTGAATGGTATCCAACTGTTAAAGTCGTCACTATATCCCTTCCACTTCACTAAAGCTTGTTTCTTCTTGTAATTCCTCCGAATGACTTTATCAATACGAAAAACATTCTGTTTGGCTTTTAATAATTCAGGTTCATAAAAACTCCCTTCAATATCTTCACCTCTTAGATCCTTTATTTTGTATGTTATTGGATTAGTGTATTGGATCTTATCTATTATGAATAATTCTTCGGTCCAGTTTGGAGTATAACCTTTATCAAAAGTCTTTCTTTTGTATTTACTAATTCGAACCTTATCACCTACTTTAATTTTGGCTTACGTTGTAATGTTTCCATTTCACCATATAAATTAAAATACACTATTCCTTCATTCTTTTTCTTTGAAGCCTCTGTGGGCGTCATCTTTATGTTTGAATGTTTTGTGTTATTGTACTGTTTTAATATTTTAGGTAACATATCGAGATACATTGTATTACCTTGGACAGTGAACTGCTTCCACATCTTGGACTTCATTGTTCTATTCCATCTTTCAACCACTGAGGACTTTTCTTCATTCTCGGTGGAGTACATATGTACCTCATTTTTCTCTAGCAAGTCCTTCAAGTGTTTGTTGTAAAATTCTTTACCTTTATCAACCCATAGATATTGTGGGCTTCTGCCTTTCTTGAATATTGTTTGAAATGCTTCAGTTACAGTTTCACCCTTTTTATCCTTCAGAGGAACAATCCAACCATATTTACTGAAAACATCGATAACCATCAAAAGATATTTATAACCTTTATTCCATTTGCTGAATTTTTGCATTTCAACAAGATCAGCAGCCCATATTTCATCGATTTTATTTACAATCACACGCCGTCGAGTAAAGTTGCGTTTTATGGTTTTATGCAATTCATCTGCTACTTTTTCTTGCCAGTTTTCTTCACTCGACGGCTTTTTCCGTTTTTTGGAACACCAAGACCAAGTTTCTGTTTTGTGTTGATTAAGAATCTAGCTGTTTGACCCCATTTTGGCATCTCACCATATGGTATTTGATCAAGTGACTCGACCATTTTTTTGTCACAATCACCTTTATTTTTTTCCCATATCATAACATATATCGTGATGTGCTGCTATTTCATCTACCTTGTTGTAAGGTTGGACATACCATTTTGTGACCTCACCTGTGTTTTTATCATACTCTAACTGTTTATCGAGGGGGTTATAAGGCCCCATGTATTTGTAATTCCCAGGAGTGCTGACCGCCATTACCCAAGACCTATTGCGTGTAAGTTTATAAGACGACTCGCCAAAGGAGAAGTCATGGCTCATCGCAATGAAACCTCGAACTCAAACCCTGATGATCTGGATTTATCTGATGATTTTCACACAGCAAATATCCGCATTCATGAACACTTAATCCCGAGATTACAGCAACTTCTTAGCGAGGCAAACAAATTGAAATCTACACATCAATTCCAGTACGTCTGGGTAAAGAACTCTGAGATTCTGGCTCGTAAATCTAGTAGTTCTCAGGTCTTCAAATTAAAACGTATGGCCGATCTTGACAACCTGAAGCAAAGCTTGGCCTGTAATCCAACTCAGGATTAAGGAGATAAGTGTCTTAACTGTTTTTTTCGTTCATAATCTTAATGATGTGATACAGTTATTGGTAATGGCGACACACAAAGAGATGATAAATCTCGCTAAAGAAAACAAATTGCTGTTGATGGAATTGCCATATTATAACTGTAAAGATCTGAAAAATGCCCACCCGCAGTATAACGCTCTACTGTACACTAATCTAGCCTCCAGGAAATCGATTTATTCACTTACTAGTTTATATGATCTTGGCCTTTTTCAGAACGATTCCGTAGACAAAACGATTGATCCTGATGCTAACTTAATGACAACAAGTAAAATTCGTTCGAGCTACTATTCGCCTCATAGCTTCTCCGTGAAGTTTGAAAATACCACAAATAGGGATGTCGTATCCGATTTCTCTATTCTTCACACTAATATAAGAAGCTTAAGAAAAAATATTGAACATTTTCAGTGTCACGTACTCAGTGAGGTAAAATATAATTTCACGGTATTAGGTGTTACAGAAACGCGATTATGCGAAGGCGAATCTATTGATTTTATACCACAACTACCTGGCTATTGCTTTGAATTTGTTAAAACCCCGTTGTCTGCCGGGGGTGTTGGTCTTTTTATTAATGAGAACTATAAATATCGAGTCTTAGAACGCTCTACCAATTCCTCTTATCAAGCTTTGTGGATTGAAATTTTCCTACCAAATCACAAGAAAAATATTTGTGGCATTGTTTACCGACAACATAATGATGCAGATCAATTTCTTGACTATCTTTCGGACTCCCTCGAGTATTTCAGTAATCATAATAACAATATATATCTCATGGGAGATTTTAATATAGACTTGCTAAAATATGAAAACTGTAAATACAGACAGACACTGTTTCAGTGTATGCAAAGTTTTTCTATGCTTCCTACAATTGATAAACCAACACGAGTGTATGGGTCCTCAGCGACTTTAATTGACAATATCGTCACAAATAACCTGACGAATAATATTTCTAGCGGCAATATCGTCACCGACACAACCGACCATTTTTCGCAAGTCTGTATTGTCAATGTAAACAAGCAAAAATTATCACATACAAAAAAGACTAAATTTAGGGATTATTCCAGCTTTAATGCTAATGAATTCATGAATGATTTAAGTGCAATAAATTGGGAAGAGGTTTCTGGTAATTGCGACGTAAATAAGTCGTTCTCTCACTTTTATAAAACCATAAATCATGTAGTTAATAAACATGCACCGCTCAGGGATGTTTCAGTGAGAAAACTAAAAATGCTAACTAAACCTTGGCTAACTGCTGGACTAAGGAAATCTATAAAGGTGAAGAATAAATTGTTCTTTGAATCAAACTGGCCGAAATATAAAATGTATAGAAATAAGTTAACAACCCTTATTCGATCAAAGGTTTTTTGACTCTAACATAAAAAATATACGATCGACATGGAAAGGTATTAACGAAATATTAGGAGATACGAAGAAAAGGAAGAAATCAAAAAGAATTAACTTCATTCGTTCTAACGAGCATAGCGTTTTATCAGATGATTCTAAAACGATTGGTAACACACTCAACAAATACTTCTCGCCAATAGGGCAGAAACTTGCAACCGATATTCCTGAAGTTTACACTAATTTTTCCGATTATCTCGATCCACCTTTGCGGAACAGTTTTTATTTTGATCCAATTGTACCGCAAGAAATTGAAACAGAAATTACCTTGTTGCCATACAATAAAGCCCTGGGGCTTTATTCTACCCCTGTTAAACTGTTAAAACTTGCTAAATCAGTCATATCCATACCGTTAACCAAAATTTTTAACTAGTCTGTACTAACCGGGGTTTACCCTGCAAGACTTAAATATACAAAAGTAATTCCAGTGCATAAGGGTGAAGACGAGACGTTACCTGAAAACTATCGGTCAATTTCTTTGTTATCAATCTATAATCGTTTATTTGAGAAAATTTTATATCGTAGGCTGATAAAGTTTATAGACAAGAATGATATTCTTTATGATTTACAATATGGCTTTCGCAATAAAAACATAGTACCCAGCACGCGATTCTTGATATTGTGAACTCCATACATTCTAATATGGACAATAGAAAGTAATCTTGTGGAATATTTTTAGATCTTAAGAAAGCATTTGATACCGTTAACCATGAGATTCTTTTGACTAAACTTGAACACTATGGAATAAGAGGAGTTATAAATTCTTGGTTTAGATCATATCTTTCGGATCGCCGACAGTCGATTGAAATAGAGAAATGCATATCTGAAAATGAAACGATCGTATGTGGAGTGCCTTAGGGCTCTGTACTTGGACCCTTGTTATTTTTGTTGTATATTAATGACATCCATAAATCTTCCAAGGAATTTACTTTTCATCTATTCGCAGATGATACAAGTCTAACTTATGCAAATGACAACTTACGTACTCTTGAACTAACTGTCAATGATGAACTTGAGAAAGTAAGTGCATGGCTTAATGCTAACAAACTAACGCTCAACGTCAAAAAGTCTAATTATGTAATTTTTCGTCCGCGCCAAAAAAAAATACTTTTCATTCCTCAAATTAAGATTTTTAATCCAACTTTAAATACTCCAGTAACTCTAGAGATGAAGGACTTTGTTAAATATTTGGGCATAATGATTGATTCTGAACTATCATGGAAGCATCATATTGACTTTATCTGTCACAAAATTAGTAGATCGGTTGGAATAATTGCTAAAATGAGGCATTACATTCCACGGCATCTTCTTTTAAATTTACGTCATACACTTATTTCTCCTTATTTAAATTATGGTATCTGTGCATGGGGCAACTGTCCACAGACCTACCTCAATAAGATACTTGTTCTGCAAAAACGTGCTATAAGATTGATCTATTTTTCTAAACCCAGAGACCATGCAATCCCTTTTTTATTGAAGCAAACTGCCTTCCTTTGCAGTCCTTGTTTTTTCAACAGCTAAGCTATTTAATGTATGACGTTCATGCTAAGACAGCTCCTAAAAGTCTTCTCGATAAGTTTGCGAAAATCAATACAAAACATCATTATAATACGCGATTATCTACAAAAGAATGCTTCTCTGTTAAATTCTCTAGAACCGAAAAAATGAAAAAATCTTTTACTAGAATTGGTGTGTCTATTTGGAATTCTATTCCACTTTCTGTTAAGACTCTTAAAGTTTCTAATTTTCGTAAAAAAATTAAATCACTACTCCTTAATGTTCTAGGTAATGAAGATAATTATTTGAATGTTAATTATTTAATAGAATATTTTGTGAAGTTAACCTGATATGTTGTATATACTTCCAGTCGTAATTTTAATCTTTTTCAAATAACAAAATCCCTTGTACTTGAATTTATATGTAAGGTGTTTTCTTTCTGTATGCCTTTGTAATTCTCTTTTGTTTTTGTAATTTAATAACGCCTAAATTAAAGTCTTGTCCTGCCTACATTAGCATTATAGCTATTTGCAGGACATGAAGTATTGTAAACTTTATATTTCTTTAAATAAATACATTGTTGTTGTTGTTGTTGGAGTCCAACCTGATCTTGGTTTAGGAAGCTTACCAATAGCTTTATGAATATCAATAGCACCGCCGTAATCCAATCCTTTAATATCGGTTTTATGCAATTGTTTTCCGTCTTTACGTTTTGGTCTAATTTTTGTTGATAATTGTACCAAACCCTCTTTACCAACTTTACTTATAATCGGTTTAGCTTGATCTAGAGCGAAATCGATGGCTTTTTGCTGTAGCTTTGGGTTTCTCATTGCCTCGGATGCATAATATCTACCAGCCTCAAGACCCTTCTTTGCTAGAAAAGGGACACCATGATGAAGAAAACCCTCAAGAGCTGTATCTGCCAATGAACTCATTATGCCCGCCCCTTCAGACGGGCTATTTAGTTTAAATTTTTACCTTGATTGCTTTTGACGAATTTTGATTTTGTGATTCCACATTCAGCACAAACACATTCAAGCATCAATCGATCATTTTTCGTCTTTTCAAACCTTTCACTACCTGGTACACATTCAGTAACCTTTTTCTGTCTGACACAATATGATTTTACCATTATATAAGTGAGTTAGAAATTTTCGAAGTAGTCTATGATGAATCTGTGATTGACACTCGCATCTGTTGAACTGAATTTGGAATTATGTATTGTATTTAGAATTGATCTACCTTTTTGTCTCTCGAGAAGATAGTACAAACACCAATATCCACACAACAGAATCACGCTCTTGTGTCTCATCTCCAGAGTATACGAGTTGTTTTCTACTTGTAGCCATATATTTTTGAACTTCCGTTGGCATCATAAGTCCGAAAGAATCGAAGAATTCACAGTATGTGTCGATATTCCGATAACATACCCAATGAGTGCCAGGTCCAATCCGGCTGTCAAGATTGACTATTCCACATTCTTTTCTGATTTGTCTTGGCAAAGCATCCCGACTAAAAACTCCTCTAAAATGTTTGATGTTAAGTTGTTTTACCCAATCCAATAAATCAAAGTTGGATAATGCTTTATTTATGAATTTTAAAGAATTGTTCCTAGTAAAGGGATTGAATTGAAAGGACTGTTTTTGCCTAACAGAAGACCTTTTCCTTTCTTTTATTTTTCGAGTTTTTTTTTTAATCCAAAACCGATTGGGTTTTCGTTCCACGAACCAATAAAAGGCGGTGATTGATAATGAGATCCACCATCTTTTTTCACTACCATGGCATCTGGAACATGCACAGGTAATGATCGTCTCGGACGACTTCTTTCAACATGTATACCTTTTCCAGTCAAGGCTTTCAGAAGCAGAGGAATTCCAATACTTGCTAAAATTGTTCCAAGACCACCGCCAATCTGAGTTTTTGTTGGTTGAGCATTGACAATATCTTCTTTCTGTTTTTTAGTCAACATACTTTTGTAAGCTATCAACTGATTGATCTTGCTTTGAGGTACAAAAAAAACCTCCCTTTTGTTTCTTCCCAAACAGTTTATCAATTCCAAGACTTCGAAGAGCTGAAAGAGCACCTGTTGCCAATGCTGGAGCTGCTTTTGATACAGCTGTAGTTGCATATGGTAATAGTTTTGCTCCAAGAGAAAAAAGACTTGTCCAAAGAGAACCACCATGTACTACAGCTTTTCTGATTTGTGTTTTTGATATATTGATGTCTGATCCTTTATTCATATTTTTGGCTTTAATCAGTTTGTTGATCTGTGTCTTTGTCAACATAAGATGATCATTACCAAACAATTCTTTATTTGATAATCTAATTGTTACAGCTGAATTTGTTCTGAATGCTTTTGCAAGCTTTTCTTTCTGACCCGGTGAAAGTGTCACTCCATGAGGATGATAAGTAATCATATAATATATAATTAGATAAATTGTATTTATTTACATTGATCTCAGGATTAATTTTCCATCAGTCTTTCTCATCTCAACATCCTGTTCATAGAGGACCAGTGCATATACACTATAATCTGCGTTTTTTCCATTACTCAAAGTGTATTTGAAAGTTAGTTTTGTCATCCCATCCCGAATATCCTGTTTCTGTTTTGTTAGATCGAAATAAATAAAAGGGAATATGGAGCCGAAGTTACCCCTGTTTAGAAGAGTGTCGTCACTAAAATCGATGATGCCTTGGACATACTTCAAAACATCTCTGAATACCCTTGATGGTTAAGTTGATGGTTTATAGTGAACCTCTGGGTAATCAATTCCATTGCCTACCTCAAGATGACAACTCGTCATTGTTCGGTTATTTGCAACTGAAAATGTGTTATACAAGAATTTATTAGCTGTCTGAGATTCATCATTTGCGTCGTTGATTATGAAAACAAATACATGCCTCGGTTTGTTTATTCCTGTTGAAATACGGAAATTAGCTGTCTGTTGTCTTGTTGAGTTACCTCTCTCAACCATTTCTTTAAGATAAGTCCACTTTCTTGTATCAAGATATTTGCTCATGTATAATGACTTTCCATCTGCATTGAAAATAATACGAGGGACAATTAACTGAAATTTGGTGAGTACTACACGACAATTATCAGCAGCCTGCCAAATTAAATTAGCATCACTTTCAAGTGTTAGGTTCAACTCTATTTTCGAGTTTGGTAGAAGTTCTCCGTAAAGGCTCTTGAAGAATCCAAATCTATTCAATGGTATTTCTGCATTTACAGTGCCATTTGCACCATTCAACAACAGTTTACGAGATGCAAATCCTTTGTTATAATTAGCTTGAGCTACCCTATCTTCAGCATGTCTGTTAGTATCAAGATAAAAAAAACTCATTTGTCCCTTGAGAGGAAGCATAACCCTTGGAATACTGAAGCATGTTTTTGATGTTTGTCGCTTGGTTAGCATCTCTACATTCATAAACATCAACACCATTCATTTTTACATTTATGCTATTGATAAGAGAGAGAGAGAGAGAGAGCGGAATTTACCATACCGTTTCGATCATCAGCAGCTATATCAGCTCCATCTGCAAGCTTCTTTACAATGAAATCAACATTTAAACGAGCATTGAACCAATCGAATGGTGTAGTTTCTCCGCTGTTATCAACAACGAAACGATAACCAGTTTTCTTCTGATGAGCATTGTTTGCAACTACAGAAATTAATGCCGTCTCAAGTTCAAAGACTACATCTTCATATCGTTCAATATATTTTGATTCTCGATAGTTTGTCATATACAATTAGTTTAGATAAAATTTCTTTCCACCTTAGAGAAGCCGACTGAGTCTTTCATTCACTTCATAATCAGTTAATGTTTTTTTTAGTCTTCCACCTGAGAGAAGTTGACTGAGTCTTTCATTCACTTCATAATCAGTTAATGTTTTCTGTTCTGGTTTTTTTGGATTTGTGTTTCTTTTGCCTCAAAGTTCTATTATTTTGTCACCAGCTTTTTTACCAGCATATTCACTAATTGTTGTAGCTGCTTTTTTTCCAACTGCTTTGAAAATGTCTGTCAGACCTTCACCATGTTGTTTTTTTTTCATCAACATATTTTTTATATTCAAACCGTTTCATATATTATATGATTGTATTAAATTGGTGTCCCTCTTAAAAAGATTTCTATATACCAGTCGATACCATTCAAATGAACTGGTGCTCAAGAAGAATCGGTGACATAAAAATGTATTGAACTGATTGTATGGGTTGAAACTGGATTATATGAAAGAAAACGAGGTTTGTAAGTAAAGGGTAAAGATCTGACTAGATTGCTAACTGGAATAACAGCAATAGTACTGGTGCTATTTCCGTCAACGATACTGTCTATGACTTTATCACAGTTAATATAAATTTCATCTACCCCTCTCGTAATATCAGGAAGATATGCTCCATACTCTGTTTGTGTAACTATTTTTGACTCAAAACCGATAAGTTTTCTGAATTCAAAATTTCTTAGATCCACTTGATAATTTTCATCAAGTTCAATCAAAATACGATATGTTGATAAAACGAAAAACATATTGATACCATACTTCTTTTTGGCATCATCAGGATCATCAACAACCAAATGTTTATTTTTTCTCATATACTCATGAATGTAACTATTGATATCATCATATGAATACATACCATCAACAAAAGTTATTGTTTCCCAGTTTGTACCTTTGTTGTAACTGTATTTTATTTGATTGTGTCCATAAGATTGTCTGATATTGTACCAACTGTATGTCATATTGATAGTTTTTACAGCAATGTCATACTTCATTTCATTTGGTAATTTGAGAGGCCTATTGAATCTTTTAGTAAAATCATGACTAAAACTGACACCGACTTTGTCTCTGTTTTTACTGTTAAATCGTAATGAAATTTCTGTCATATACTATTATATTAGATTCGATATTTTTTTATCAGGTCATTGAGTAGTTTATCATCTATGACATTCAATCTTTTTAAAACATGTAATATCGTCACGAATTCATCTCTAACATCGGTACTGTTATTTCCAGCAGAAATAGAACCTCCAAGCAGTTCCAGTCGTGAAAGCAAGTCTTCTATATTATTATAATAAACAACACCAGCTCCAAGCTTTGAGAATTTCTTTGATGTCCGGTGGATTTGTATTTCACTCAGTCTGTTGAGGTCATTGAACACAGTTCTTGCCAATTCAGAGTATTTCTTTTTGCTGTTGAATCTTTTTGTCAGGAGATCAAGTGTGTCAAAGTCAGCCTGTTTATCATATACTTTTTGACCGTTTTTATGAGCCACAACTTTTAGTTTTCCATACAGTTTCGGAGGGTCGATGATCAAACCACCATATTGTCTATTTTGTGAAATTTTATAGGCGTTTCGTTTTCTCTATGTGTAAATTCCTTGCCCTGTGTATTTGAAAGAAGTTAGTACATATGAAATCGTTTCTCTGTATTTCTTCAAAGTTTGTAATTCTTTTTCATAAGATTGTTTATATTCTAGTATTTTTGTGTGTGCTTTTTTACTTCCTAGTCTTTTAGCGATTTCTCCAGCTTTTTTCTTTTCTTCAAGTAGTTTTTGTGTATTGACTTGAGTCAAATCGTTTGGTTTCAAAAGCTTGTGATTTTTTAATATAATTCTGTCATCTTTATTGAAATTGTTATCGATCGCTAATATGGTGGTTTTTTTCTTGCCAACAAGTCCAACATCATCCTCCTGATCTTCTTCTGGTGCTTCAATGGCTTTAGGAAGTTCCGAACCTAATGTAATTGCTCTGCGATTCGTTTCTATAACATCATCAAGTCCTTGTGTTAAAGCTAGTTGGTTTTTTTTTCAACTGTTCAATGACTTCATCCTGTGTTTTGTCAATGCTTTCTTTAACACTCTTCTGAACATCAATAGAAGGTTTTAATAATTCTGATGTTTCATCATATAGATCCTGTTTTCTGTTTTCATAAGTCTTTAAAACCTCACGAACCTCTCTCGTCTTATTTCCAGCTTCAATTCCACTCTGTAGAAGCTTTTTTATTCTTTCTATATCTATACAGTTATGTTAGATAAAAAAACTTATCTCAACTTAAATGTTATTATCTAACGTAATCATATATGGAAATACCTAACTATGACAGTGGTGAGGAATCAAATAATTGTTTCAAACAATTATATCCTTACATGCCGAAAAATATATTCAGGATGCTTCTCGCTGGAAATTCAGGATCTGGCAAAACCAATTTGTTGAGTCATATTTTACTCAAACCATTGGTCTATTACGATCAAATCCATTTATATGCTAAAAATCTTGATCAAGACAAATATCAGACCTTAATGGAAGAAATGGATGGAATAAGCAAACAAGTCGGTTACCCTGTTTTAATATGTAGTCAAGATGAGATTTTACCAGTTGAACAACTGCAAAACACTGATATACAGAGATTGGTTATATTTGATGATTTTGTGTGTGAAAAAAAGCAGAAGCCTCTTATAGACTATTTCATTCAAGGACGACATAAAAACTGCTCAGTGATATATCTCACTCAATCTTTTTACGGATGCCCGAAACCAATCAGATTAAATTGCAGCCATTTTTGTCTTTATGACTTCCCATCATCAAGAGAAAGAAACTTAATATCCCAAGAACTTGGAATTGATAAGGATAAGAATATTAAAGCAACTAATAAACCATATTCTTTCTGTTATGTAGACAAGCCAATGAAAACAGTAAAGAGAAACTTTTATGGCAATATCTAATCTAATATTATATGGGTATATTTAACTATTTACCTGATCGTGATCACATCGGTCATATAAGAATAGGTAAAAGAGGTCCAATGGATGGAGTTGGATTCAAATTGACTGATGATGGGAATTATGATATCGAAAACAAACGTTTGGCAAATGTAGCAGCACCATCTGCAAACAATGATACAGCCACAAAGAGGTATGTTGATGATGAGAACATTAAACAAGACATCGCCATTAATGACAAAGCAAGTCGAAGCTATGTTGATGCTGAAATCGCAAAAATTGACACGTCTGTCTTTGTCAAGAAAGATGGAACTGTTGCAATGACTGGCAACCTAGACATGGGGCGAAACCTTATCACCAACATGGTTTACGCAAAGGATGACCTCGATGCTACGAACAAAAGCTACGTTGACTCTGAAATTGCAAGCTGTTTAAAAAGGGATGGAACCGACCCGGCGCTAGGCAATCTAAATATGAACGGGTACGCTATAGAAAATTTAAAAGATGCCGACAACAACACCCCCAGAAGCAACGCAGTTAACAAAAAATATGTGGATAACACTGTTTTATCGGCTTCAGGCACACAACGTAACCCATTCGCTTTTCTGTTAAAAGACATAACAAAGTCTACAGGGGGGGTTAATGTGACAAATTGAAGATTGATTTACAAATTGAAGATTTCAACAGATCACCATACCACATAAACAAGTCCTCATTGTCTTTTTCAATTTATAACAGAGGTAGTTTCACATCCAATATTCTTTTTAATGTCTCTTCGCTGAGTAACGGACAGTACACGTTTGTTATCGAGTTTTACTCACCCTCCGACCCTCACCAAGCCACAATCGGGTTTTCCTTCCCACAGTTAACATGCGCGACGCGGGACAATCATTTCAGAAGGTTTTTTCTCGAACTCCACATGTTGATGGTTACATGAAAAAGCTTTTTCAAATCGAAAAAACGGGCAACGGCCAAGCATTGATCAGGGTTCAGCTAAGCAGCACCGCGCCCGCACCCAATACCAAAACCCACCTCATTGTTTATGGAGCCTTTGGCTTTCATACCAATTTGTCTTACTTTGTTCATGACCCGCGTATGAAATTGAAAATGGCAATGTTGCGTTTGGTGGAAATGTTGACATGAAAAACAACAAAATTCTCAACCTACAGGATAACCCTTCAAACCCCAAGACGCTGCAAACAAAAAATATGTGGACCAAGGCTTGCAAACCAAACTAGATGCGATTGCGCAAATACCCCTCAACATGACTAACCACAAAATAGCAGATGTTGGAGCCCCGTCAGCAGACAAAGATGCTGTTAACAAAATTTATGTTGACCAGGCCCCTTTTCTCAAACGTTCTGGCGGGCAAATGACGGGCGACATTGACATGGGTGAAAACACACTCGCGAACTTAAAAGACCCTGTGGCTCCAAGCAGTGGGGCGACCAAGAGATATGTCGACGCAACCCATATTAGTGCCTCTGGCATGCACCTGCAAGAAAACTCCTTTAAATATCTTATGGATAATATTGACGAACCTTCTGCTGAAAATAACATAACTGTGAATTCCATTTCACGTTTTTCAGCCTCTCCTCACCAAATAAACAGAAACGCGTACAATTTTACACTCATTAATGACAAAGATGGAACTGAACAGTACCGCAGCAGAATTAGTTTCAACCTTTTCAGACTCCCAATTGGTTTTTATACCCTTGTTGTGGAGTTTTTCCCCCCGGAAATGCGGAGTGTCAGTGTTTATGCAACTGCCGACTTGCTGTCATTTGGTGCACAAACCTCGAAAACATTCCAAGCAACGGCGACCATCGCTGCATATGTCAAAACAATATTGCATTTCCAAAAACGCCAGGCGGGCCAACGAGAATATATTTACCTTGATCTGCATGGAAAAACCGCATTTCCCAACCCAACTGGCCATATGGTTGTTTATGGGGTAAATGGGACCACACCAAATGTTCCTTCTTCTGTATTTGAACAAATTTTCTCTGCAGAAAAAGGAGAAATGAAACTACGAGTTAATTTAGATTTAAATTACAACAAAGTTATTAATGATGGGGTAGATTTGTTTATTCCATCGCCAGGTATTGCAGGAATAGTTGTAAAAACCTCTTTGGATCTTGAAGGAAACCCCTTTTTGGGGCAATATTTGGATATAAATGGTAATTCTGTAAAAAACGGCAATAATCAACTATTTGATGGTCAAAATGGGGAATTAAACAGCTTTCTTATGAAAGAACTAAAATTGGGTGGTAATTTAAACGTAAATGGACATGACATTTATAATGGTAATACTCTTTTGTTTCGAAATACCTCGAATCAAATAAAAGTTCCGTACCCTTTGATAATTGAGGAGATGGTTTATGAATTAAAAAGTTTAACAACAGACACAACAAATAGAATTTTTACACAACTTGTTATTCCGTCTATGTGGCATCCACTTAACAATTTCTTTACCGCTATAATTGGTTTAAAAATTTATTATGTTGGGACGGCACAAGGTCCACAGACTGTTCGTGTAATTCTCCAAGACAACAACAATATTACTCGCCATGATTATTCTTTTTCTTCTTCACCCACTCAAAATAATCATTATGACATTTTTGATAAAGCCAACTTCTCAAAGGTAACTCTTGATTCATCGCATAAAGTTATGATTTTTATAAAGGGTGTCACCACAAAAGTCTTCGCTGTTTTAAAATGTACTGTATAATATGCGCTTTCAATAAACATTGAGCCTACCCTTCACAAAGCTGTGACAGATGCTGATATCAAACTACATCATTTCGTTTTTTTTTGCAACAACTATGATCCTATTACTCTTGGTTTTATGATTTAATATAAACATTTTATATATGATACAAATATAATCAAATACGTGAATTATCTTTTCGATCAAACCAAAAAACAACATATGCATGTCAGTGATGAAATGTTGAAATCATGTCTTGTATATCGGTTTTTGTATCCCAAGCATTTTGGGATATACATATTTTGGGATATACATATCAATTCATGAAATTCTTGAATTAAACAATGGAGAAATAGGACTCATAGGACCAGGGAATGGCTGCATAACATGGTTCTTGGAAAAAACACTTGGTTGGGTTGATGTGTTACACTTACATAGTATTCTACATGATGCTTTTGGAAGATTCTATGACCATTATTCGTTAGACCGAGGGTATTCATATGCCATATCAGAGAATGCAACACCAAAACTAATGAAAAAATCTGCATTATGTGGTCAGATTTCTGGATTATTTATTTTCTGTCCAAAAGAATTATAATATAAACGATATAAATTATATGACAAACCGACGTAAAAGCATATTTGGCTGGAACCATGTTTCAGCCAAACTGTCAAAGGAACAAGTTGATGAATTAAAGTCTTATTATAAAACGTATCACAGGAAGTGTTGGGCCTATAAAAAAGCTTTGAAACGATTAAAAAAATTGAAATTACTCGGCAATTCTTTGTCGGTGATTTTCGCGTCTGGAGGATTAGCTTCTTCTATTGCTTCAGGTGGTATTAGTTTGGTTGCTATGAGCACAGGCGCACTTTTGATTCAAGGTTGGATGAAACAAAAATCTGGATCTTAAAATACAACAGTGTGTTTACGCTTTTCAGGCATATCAACATTTATTGAATTCCATCAAGAATATGTTAAGAAGTGGAGAATATGATTCAAATCATATGCAGATAACAATGACTAATACAGACGATTTTATAACAGACAACAGTTCAATAATCGACAAGTTTTTACAGAAATACGACAAACTTTTCACCTCTGAATAATTAAATTGATTTTGTCTCCGATCAGTGATAATATTTTTTGCCAATATTGTTCATAATCAATTAATGTTCTTTTGGATTCAGTGATTATAATATCACCTCCAATATCCAATTTCAACATATTGAATATCTTTTTTAGTATAAAATCAATATTCATTATTCTTTTCCGATTTTCATTCAATTGCGGTAATACATTTTCTATCTCCTTAAAAACCTTCATTATTTTATCCTTATTTCTGAAAGTCAATTGTCTTCCATTTTTACTACAGTGAATGTCAATTTTATTCACTATTCTTTTCCGATTTTCATTCAATTGCGGTAATACATTTTCTATCTCCTTAAAAACCTTCATTATTTTATCCTTATTTCTGAAAGTCAATTGTCTTCCATTTTTACTACAGTGAATGTCAATTTTATTCATTAAATAATACTTCCGTTGATAGACTGATTTACGTCTCATTTTATACTTATTTTCATGAAAGTCGTTGTACTCAACAATATTTTGATAACCTTGAACTGTACCACAATTTTTACAAACAATTGCTTTATCATTAATAAGTTCTTGTTTATCGCAACATGTTTCTTCTTTAACAAAATATTTTCCTATTTTCTGATCACAAAATGGACATACGATATATTCCATTTCATACCATAAATATTCATGAACTTCTGAATCACAATACATTATAATATATTATTACGAATTATTCTTTTAAATATTTTATTCTTTCCTTTAAATATCATTCTTTACTTTTTATACATCATTCTTTATTTTTATTCATAATTCTTTACTTTTAAATATCGTTCTTTACTTTTGCATATCATTCTTTTTAACGAAAATTTATAAAGAATTCACTTTGCCTAAACCTAACTCTCGCTCAGACTCTTGAAAAATGGGGGTGAGAAATCGCCATAACAGCACCAGTAGTTACTCAAAATTGTTGAGTAAGCTTATGCCATCCCATCTGATATTAAAGGTGCTTGACGGCTTGGCAGCAACATAGCTTGCTTTCACTCCTGTGGTTGCTTGGTCAGATTCAATGGCTGTTTTGAGCTGTAAAGCGTTGATGACATCATTGCCTTCGTTTGCGTACCTTCCAACGTCTCCCTTGATTGTTGCTGCTTTGCGATCACATACCCCCTTTCCACCTTGAGGGTCCGAAAAGTCGTTTTTTACAATAGCCACTCCCACGGCATCACCGGCCAGCTTAGCTGAGATGATTGAATTTCCGCTGTGATAACAGCCAACGTTATCTTCCAGGTCTGGAATTTCCTTTTTCAGGGTAGTGAGGCAGTCAAGCATTATCGAGGCCACAGTCACACTGTCTTGGGCGCAGCTTTGAAATACGTGAACAAGTGTCTGCGATTCAAAGTGCTCAGAATCCTCTGACCGTCTTATGGCAACGCTAATGTGCCATGGCAATCCTCGCTTCGCAAACCAATCATGACTGTGCCTCTCGATATTTTCGGGGCATATATTTCATTGCCCAGTCCTGGACTAACAGCACCAATCGGCTGTCGAGTTTGGCTAAAATTGAATGCTTCGCCACAGCTTGGTGGACTGAACGTAGCTGATGGGCTTTCCAGCTAATGATATCATCCCTTGCCTGTTTGATGGTATGCTGCATGTCAGCTTGATCTTCTGCTGACGAGAGCGCACTTGAACACTCATCTTCTATGGTACGCATGACTTCCTCTAACTCATAACACTGCGCACATGACTCATTGTGGAGATGGTCGCAGGATCCCCGAAATTCAGCATTGCTTGGGTTACTTAGCGCATAAATTCGACAATGATCGGAAACCTCGAGGCCCGACTGCATGTACCTAAAATAAAAATTAAAATGACAAAAGCGCGTGATTCAGTGTATATTTACATAGCAACGCATGCGCATCAACATTTCAAAAAGATTACTTAAGCGATTCGCAGCGTTGTATACATGTGTGTAAGCGTATTACAGTGAATTGTAAACTTTTGTTTCATGGATTAAGCATAAAGAAGACTTGGAGAGAAAGAAAGAGGTAGTCGTGAATTATAGGCAACGCATAATTATAATTATGCACCCACCTTGTAGTCGCCCTTCAGGTACTGCTTCGACAAACGAAGTTGCTGCTTAATTTCCCTCGCCCATTGCTGAGTCTTGCCACAGTCAACAAGCTTGTCTACGAGTTTTTCTAAATCATCAAATGCTTCCACTCCTTGTGCTGAAAAATTATCGTATACGAGTCCTTGCAGAGACTTGCAAACGGATGAAGAACACACGGCCAAAACTCTCTGTAGAGTTCTCTTACTCATAGGCTCAAAGTTGGTTTCACAGCAGTATTGTTTATACTGCTGGACAATGCGCTCTGGTATCATTGTTCTGATCACATTGGGTGTTTTTATGATCTCGCCAGTTGACAATTTCAGAAGTTTTTCCCGGAAAGGAACATCTTGAACTTGAACAAAACTCTCTGTAGAGTTCTCTTACTCATAGGCTCAAAGTTGGTTTCACAGCAGTATTGTTTATACTGCTGGACAATGCGCTGGACAATGCGCTGGACGTGTGGACTCGTTGTGAAAGAAACAAAATGTTCTAATTTTACAGGTTCAGTTCTCATTCTCCTTTTCTCCTGGTTTGGAAGAGGAGAAGCTCTTCCATGTAACAGCCTGTGGCGTCGGGCAATGTTGTAGCGATAGCTAGTAACGGTTGGAATAAACTCCCTCATCTCCTTAAGGGATAACATGTCTCCCATCAAAGAGAGTATTTGCCGTCTGGTGCTCCAATGTTGCGCGTTCAAGTAGCTTTCAGCAAATGTACTAAGAAGCTCCGTCTCCTTTTCACTTCTGCCTTCGACCACAACCTCACTCTCTCTGCTTACAGCATGACGGTCACAAAGCTCCGTCCACAGTTCTTGGGAATTTTCAGGTGCCGGGACATTTTTTTTATTGTAATGTCTTTATTGTAATGTCTTTTTATTGTAATGTCTTTCGTAATTCAGCCTATGGCTGCAAGTTATTAAGACAATAAAGCATCTATCTATCTATCTATCTATCTATCTATCTATCTATCTATCTATCTATCTATCTATCTATCTATCCAGCATTGCAGAAATACATTGTTGAGCTTTCCGAAGGTATCTTCGTTTAGTACGCTCGTACGCTGTATTCCACGGCACTGATAACGTGTGACGTACTGGACTGACGTCTCGAAGCTGTAAGAAGCGATTTAGCTGCACCTGGGACTCGTTGTCTAGACTGGAGAATTCATCACTCCCTTCGGAATCTTCTTGCGGAACAAAAAGGCTCTGCCGTCTGGATGTGGAATATTCTGGCAATGCTTCATCACCAACAGTGACAGGACAAGTGGCAGGAATATCAGAGTCACTCCCTTGGAAAAAAAAAAGTGAACACATTGCTTTGGATGGGTTCAAAATGAGATCAACCGTATGCACGCGCGGGGTGGCGTGCATGAAAGCGCAAGTCGCATATGCGAGCCGGAAATTAATAGTCGATAATTAATTTTTACCTTGTAATATAATTGACTGGTAACGTATCCTGATATCTCTATCCAGTTACTACTCAGTATTATTTTCCATTTGGAACATTTAGAAAAAAAAATGTTGAGAAGCCATTTAAATTATTTGGCTATATCCTAGGATGTGATTGGCTATCTGGGCAGGGCACGCCTTTCCAATTCTTGTGCCATGTATAGTTTTGCCTAGTCGTTGACGGGCGGCAATGGCGGCGTTTTGAGCATGCGCATGCAAGTTAGCCTGGACACGCCCTTCTCCCGCCTGGGTTGAACCCCTGAAAAGGGCGGAGAAGGGAGAATTTTGAGAATGCGTTAAGGTTTTCCACTTTCATTAATTATATTGGATGGAAATGTTTCATGAACACTTTAAAAAAACTCACCAAGCTTAGACCATTCAGACCTTCAGTGATGTTTTCCACACCTCCTGTGGCACCCAAGTCCTGCGATTGTAACTGATTTTTTGTTTTTGCCAGACACTGTCGACATCGCACACAAATTCCTTGAGAGAAAGAATTAATTTATTCTATTTTACTTTACACATCATCCTTGAACAAATAGCTTTGCATGTGGCAAAAGAACAAACCCCAAATTGATTACGCATTCTATAGTTAACCTTGACAAAAGTCAGTCTTTTACGTTCCTTTCTTTTTTCCGAGCATTGTTAGAAGGAATTCTAATATCTGTGAATCAGGCGCGGATCCAGGGGAGGTGAAATGGGTGAATTTTCACCCCCCCCCCCCCCCCCTTTTTCTGAGCCCCCTTCTTTCTTTTTTTTTTCTTATCCCTCAAATATTGAAATAATATTTGATTTCTCTGATTTCTCTGATTGAGGTGGAGAAAATTCACCCCCCATTTCAAAATCCTGGATCCGCGCCTGAATTCAATTTCAATTCGAGTGTTCCTCACGCCATTAATTAGCTTTGACAGGAGCCCATCACTGGTTTTGAATAAGTTTTGAAAGAGGTGAAAATGTTGAGTGAACGCCAGTGTTTTAACAAGAGTCCGACGTAAAAATATTTGCAAACATCCTGAAAAGACATGAAAATAATTTTGCTGTTAAACTTGGCGTTGTTTTACGCGGCAGTGAAGTGAAGTCTCAGTGATTCATGCCAAGTATCCTGCGTGAAATGAGAAGCTGTACGGATGTTTATCCTTGCATAAAGTGAGAATAAACTAGAAGCACGTCAATTCGTACAACATCATGACTCATTGTAATCGCTTACCTGATCCGACGGGTACGAAGTTTTTCGAAAGTTCAAAAATTTGTATTGATTGCTGCAAAGTAATTCCCCTTTCTGCTGCGGGTACTTCTTTAGATTCCTTTCTGTGACCGGAGGCATATTGACGCACAGAACAGAATCTACTAGCTCTTCTCCATCCGATTCCAAGTCTTGATCGATGTAATGGGCAAACAGTAATTTCCGAAAAATTGACGGGCTTCACGAAAATCCCGCTTCTTGCTAAGATAAGTTCCATCTCTGTCTCAACACCTGAAAACTGTAAAAAAAACGCCTGTGGCTTCTGATATCCTTACCGCATGACGACAGCGATACTGTCCGAGTGGGCTAAATAAATGCCTTTCGCGTTCCTCTGCACCGCAAACGCCACCAACAATATCAAGGAAAGAACAAGACATTCTTTTTCTGCTGGAAATAAAGCAATCATTATCTTTATCGGTGAGGGTAAAGGGCGGAATG
>JAEMWC010000250.1:242500-250000 GCA_016490735.1 Pachyseris speciosa | reverse complement strand
CCTACTATTGTCCACGAAGAAGTTTACGACAACAAACTCACTAAAATGGATGCCTTACAAGTCATTCAGCTGTGGTTCGGCGCCTTTGTGATCCTCTTTGGCGTGAGTGGGAACGCTTTTGTACTGTTGGCCGCTTATAGGGAGAAATCTCTGAGAGCTGTACCTTACATGTTTGTTCTGAATTTATGCGTCTGTCATCTGAAGGTACTGCTTGTTCCCTATCTAATATTTGTGATCTCGTCTGGACAAGAGAAGTGGGAATTTAATTCCAGGGTATGTAACTGCCAGGCGTACTTAGCTTATACTCTTAGCACAGAGATTATTGCTACAATGGTTCTGATAAGCATCAACCGTTACGTGAGGATTGTGCAACCGGTCAAATACCCGTTTATATTCACTCAGAGAAGCACTGCGCTTATGATATCAACCTCGTGGATTGTATCCACGCTTAGCAACATATTTCCCTTGGTTGGGTATGGAAAGTACGGACTGAACAACGAGGACGATTACATGTGTGCGTTGCAAGTCTCCACAAGTGTTATTCAAATAACTGTCGGAGGTGCGTGTGTCATGATTGCTGCAGTGATCATAATAACCTGTTATGTTAGAGTTTTCTACACCATAAGAGCTCATTACCGACAACTGAGATCGGCTAACCGACGAACGTCGACTCCACACGAACAAGCCAATTTTAGCGTCGCCCCTCGGGAATCCAGAGGGGAGGAGATTCAGATTGCCATAACTTTATTCTTGTTCGTTGTTATTTTCGGAGTTTGTTGGAGTCCCACAGTGGTTTCTGTCATCATTAACGCTGTAACTGGCCAGCCGACTTCGCACCTTGCGGGTCTCATAAGAGTGAATGCTCTTATTTTGGAAACAGTGCTGGACCCAATTGTTTACGCCATAAGAAACAAAACGTTCAGACAAGTGTTGAAGAAGACTTTTAAGAGACATCCAAGACAGCCTCCAAATTAATCTGCCTTGGGTAGTCAAGTCCGCCCATACAACTAGAATCAGTGATGAAGGCATGGAAAGCTAGCCATCAGTTCTTTTACTGTTCGATAGACATCGCGCCATTTAGTGAACACTGATGAAAGGGTAATCCCCGAAACGTCTGACTGTTAAAAATAGTTTCTGAGCACTCAAAACAACAAAACTTTCACTTAGCATTGCACTCGAGTGCTACGCAGCAAAAAATTTTCTGTACTATCGCGGATAAATTGTATCGCAACTGAAGCATTTTACCCGCTGGATAGCGACTTATCCGCTGGATAGAGTTATCCGCTCTTTGAACAACTGGGGCCAGTTTAACGATAACCTAATTTAGGGGGTTAGTTTCTAAAGAAACTGTGGTGCTGCGTCGGTGGGGAAGTGAAACACGAAAATTTGTTTTATCAATGGAGTTGAAAATGTAAATTGATCATCGTACAGGGATTCGAAAAGCTGACGTTTCGAGGGTTAGCCCTTCGTCGGAGCGAATCGAAGAATTGTGGGTTGTGTATGGTTTATATACAGAATGGTAACATGGTAACGTGCAAAACAGGAATATATTAATTGAATGAAAAGCGCTCGTTGATACCGTGGGGATTTGAAAGATCAATTTTTGCTCGAGATTTTTACGGTTTTCCGTGGTACCTTTATGTAGGGAAAGGCCGGAGATCGACATCTGTTGTTTGGAATGGCTGGGAAGATTAAAATGCCAAGCGACTGGTTTGGATGCATCTTTATCATCTTTCTCAACATCACGTAGATGTTCTCAAAATCGGTCACCTAGTCGTCTTCCTGTTTCGCCGATGTATAACTTTTTGCAAAATATACAGGTTATGCAATAGATAGCATTTGCGAAGGTACACGTGAAACGATCAGTGTTCTTACTGTGAAAGTAAAAATACCGTGAACACTTTGATTTGATTTTGAGAGATACGGGCATGAAGCAGTGACCACTGTTCTTTCGCGGGCTTTGAGGAACAAAACAAGAGACGAAAGGTGCACATCCTGTTACCGTAGAGTTGATTCATTGCGGCTGGTTTCCCTTTCCTCCAAAAAGAGAAAGTAAAATTTTATTGAGTGTTATTCTACATGTTATTCAACCTTGTTCAGGCAGCAACGATAACCTATTCTTAATAACTTATAGGACAGCGTGAAGACGCCGGATCGACTGCAGATTGATATATCATTCATTGACGAAGAAGAGTCAAAGTTCATTCTTTGCTAACATCCATATTATCCATTTTTGCCTCCAAGCATCCTTCGCTCTGTGCGGCTGGTTTGCTCTTTGTCTTCTTCTTCTGCTTCTTGGCTTCTGGCTGCTCGTCAATCGGTGCAGGTTTAACAAATTTAAGAAAATCCAATCCCTCTGGCATTAATGGTTTGAGGACAGGCGGAAGTGCAATACCCTCTTCAGTTTGGTAATTCTCCAAAAGCGCGCAAATCGTTCTCGAAACAGCGCACATTGTAGCGTTCAGCATGTGAACAAATTTCGTCTGAAAGCAAAAATAGGTCACAATTACGCAGATGTTACTTTACATAAGAGGTCTTACCTAAACGAGAGTTGGTACAGGGTTCCACCCTCGGCTAGATATTGCCGACACTGAAATGGTCATTGTTGTTGTTGTTGTTGTTGTTGTGTAGTCAGGATTCTGTTTCTTTGAACATTTCCTGCATGGCTTATTTCTTGATTTTCACTACTGTCCGCTGAGTAAGAGCACTGAGCTGTTCTTCCCTTTTCCTCTCTTTTCTCCTCGTGTTTAAAAAGAATAGGGGAATCCTTGTTTACAATATTTGCCTCATTAGCATGAACAATTCAGTTTCTGATGGAGCCACAAATAAATCAGTTCTGAATACTGAAAGGTATGAATAACTCTGCCAATGAATATGAGCCTCATGTATTGAATACTTTTTGTGCAACGCGGGTTTAAAAACTCAAAATTTTGCAAAGAATGTATGAGCTCATTAGTGCTTTTGCCACCCAGAAATTTTGCAGTTTTTGGAAGACAACATCTCCTTGAATACTACACCTAAAGAGCTAAAAATTTAACAATGTATTAAATTTCACTAGCTCTTTAGCTGCCTGGAGTCAAATCACATCTAACATGTTTCCTTCTGTAAGCAAAGCCGTATGCAAATGAGCAAAAATGTAAACAATGACGTAAGCATGAATCCCCCTATAACGCCCGATCACAGGTTACCATAAACCAGGCTCTTAACATGACTTGTAACACCATTCTGAGTGTGTACGTAACGTGCCTCAGCTCAGACGATCGCGTCATTGGACAGTGACGTTGGTTTTGCTTCCTTCACCACCAAATGCACAATTCAAAAGGGACACACCCTTTGCAAAACGAGTTACATGGAGCTTCTAGTGTTGTTCGGAGTATGGGCTACAAACTAACCACCTACATGTATCCCCATTGGTCAGAGAACGGGTCACCTCGCAGCTCTTCCGAGGTGCCACCTGATTGGAGACCACCCTTCAGGTGAGACAAAAGAACAACACAAACAATGCACCCTAGCCCTAAAACAACAGGGCTGCGACACTATCCCCCCCACTGAAATTCAGAGCTTATAGGAGCTGCGAGGCTACCACAGAGAACCTATTAAAAGGCTCCGTGTGGCATGAGGAAGTTATGCTAAGGTTAAAACAAACCTCCAATGAATTTTTAGACTGCGAGAAGTCTCTAATTTCGGCGATAGATTGCAGTCTAATGAATTTTAGTTTGGAATCATTTAAGGAGTACTGTTGGTATACCTGCTCTCCCATTTTCTTGGTCTGTCCAAACCGAACTTGTAATCTTCTTGCCTGGTAATCTGTACAATTTGAACAGGATACCAACTCACGGAATGCTCCACTGCCGGGAAACCAAGCCTCTAGATCGTACTTCATAGCTGCTGCATTGTTAAGTTCACCTGTAAATCAGAGCATAAAACAACCTTAATTATTACCTGATAGAGCGGTTTTCAATTGAATGTCGTAAAACCAAAACCAAAGCAATTACTCCAGCCAATCACAACAGAAGTAAGCAGTGCAATGAGCCAATCAGAATACCAAGCAATTGCATGTAGCCGGCGTAAAGCGCGGGAAAATACGCGCGCGCAAGTCACAATTGGTTTTGGTTTTGCTTCTCATTGGTTGAGAAAGTGGCGCGAGTTTTCCTGGCCAATCACTGCGCGAAGTGATGCAAAACCAAAGCAAAATCATAATTACTTTTGACACTCAATTGAAAACCGCTCTAAGCTAATGAAATTGCCTGTCCATGCTCGTGCCACAACTGTTCAGAAATCACAACTGTTGAAATCAATACAAATAACACAAAACCAAACAAGTACATTGACATTAATTAATAAGTTGCCGTAAAATAACGAACTATCCAAAGCTTAGGCTTTAAAAGTGATGATAGCAAAATATTCTAATCAGTATTATTGAACAGAACACTAAACTTAAAACCTTGATCAGCAAATCAACTAGAAAGTCTCTTGATCCTCTTTTCAAAACACTCCTACAAATATCTTCTATGGGCATCAAACAGGTGTACTGCCACTGAAGTATGGATGAAGCTTACCAGAGACAATACTAACAATCCTGTAAGGGATTCCTAGGGCTTGATTGAATTCTTCAGCATTGCCAATCATCTCATCAAACATTTGCCACGAAATGTCATCAAGAGGAGAGCAGATAACAAACTGCTCCACCTAACAAAAGATGTAAACAACAGAATATAGAAAATGAAGACAAAAAGAAAATGCACTCAGTTTATACCAAAATAAATGTTGCCTTAAGGAAGGGTTCAACTTGTCTTGGCTCAAAGACCAACCACTCTGAGTTTGGTTGTACACATGAGTGGACATACACATAGTACTGTTAGTTTCTACTTCTAACAAACATCCTGCCTCTATGAAGGAAAGTTAGTCCTCAGATGTTGTTGACAACCCAATTCTGCTACAAGAACTGCGACAAGTACTTGGTAAATGAAATAATCGATTTATACAGACCTTCTCAAACTGATGTACCCTGAAGATACCACGTGTGTCCCGCCCATGAGAACCTGCCTCTTGCCTAAAACATGAAGAAAACCCAGCATATTTTTTGGGAAGTTCATCAGCTGTTGAAGCCATCCATTCATCGTGGTGGAGTGCTGCAATTGGCTGTTCACTGGTTGCAATCAGGTATTTCTCCTCATAGCCAGCCTCATCAGCACCTTTACCGACGACCTGAGAATAATCACACTAATATATAGCACCAGCAGACCAAGTGTCATACAGTTGTACATTGTGTAAAGGGGATTGATCACTGTCTTTTGCAAATCAATCATTTTAACACTTACGGAGGAAGCTAACATAGAAGAAAACAAAATTGAATCTTGAAGTTCCAATAAAAATGTTTTCAACCACATCTGATTTCAACACAGTACTAAGTCTATAGATTAAGTTATGCAACATGTGCCTTAGACCAGCTATGAATTCAGAAAATTAACTTGAAAGTTATAGGAATGGTGAGTATTACGTGTATTTAGGATTTTTTTAGAAGCTGGATGCCTTGGGCCTCTGCTGAATTTAAGGTTGATTGATCAACTACATCCAAACTCCATGGAACAAATACACAAATATTTTTTCAAGCAACATTGGTGCTGTGGGAGTCAAAACTTTCATAAAGTAAAGCCTCCATTGCTACTACAGACCTTGTAAAGCTCCTCATCAAACTGACTCAGTTGAGCCACTTTTTGCATGGCTTCCTTTGTCATAAAAAATGGTGTGTACAAAGGAACAAAGCCCTTCTTGTACAGCTTGCGTGTTGCCAACTGGACAAGGGCCTGCTGCAGAAAAACCAGTGGGCCCTGGCATAAAGAAAAGAAAAACATTACGTTGTATCCAGGTGACTCCAAGGCAACATAACTACATAGACATTATAATAAACTGCAGTGTTCTCACCAGGCCATGCCATTGCAGGTTTTTCTTTCCAAAAAAAGGCACACTAGAATTACATGAAAAGGCCCTCAGGGTGCAAAGGTTTAAAGGAGAAAAACAGGTTAAAGGCCGTTTTTGCTCATTTCTGCATGTTTCTTCAAGCTTTACAAGGAAAATAATGTTAAACTTTTACACTTTCCTCAATGTTCTAGGAATGAACATGGTAGCAAAGCATTTTCAATTTATATTGAGCCTTCTGGGTGGCTGTAATTGCAGGATATTGTGATTGCTAAATTTATAAAAAATTTAAATTAATTTTAGCCATTTCCAAACTTAAATATTTTACAATCACAGCTAGCTAGGAAGCTCAATGTGAACGAAAAATGTTAAATGCTACCATTATAATTCCTTGAAAAGAGAATTTAAAAAAGTGTAAAAGTTCAATAGTTTCCTTGTAAAGCTTGAGGAAAAATTCAGGAATTAATAATTCTGGCCTTGAAACTGTTATTTGCAATTTACTTGAAAATGCTCTTACAGATTTTTTTCTGAGACTTGAAGAGTTTACACTCTCTAAGTTTTGTTGAAAAGTTTCTGACCAGATTTTGAGATAATTGACCTTTTACAAAATGAGTGGCCTAGTTTTACCCTTGCTATGGTAACAGCTGTTGCTTGGAAACCAATGAGAAAATAAACTCAGATCATATGTCGAAATGATATTGTAGTATCAAGGAAATTGAAGCTTCTCTTCCATAGGAAATTTTGATTTCAACAGGTACACCCCAAAAAATGATTTGAGCCTCCTTAAGCAAGTATTTCTTATTAACTATGTTAAGTGTCTAGTAGGCAGCAAACACTCCACTGTAGGCATTGAATTCGCCAGCTGCTGGCACACATTGACTGGGCTGTTGCAAGACAGGTATATTGACACCAACCTTGAGAAAGTACCCTCTACTGCCAGCCACGTAAGCACCACGTTCAGTGTCAACTCCATCAACCATGAATGCCAGATCTACATGAGAATACTTCTTTTTTACTGAATTGTCTCCCCAAGTTCTCATCACCTTGTTTTCTTCCTGAAACAATGAGATGCTGAGGATCAACCCAGCTATCAAGGCCAAATGTGGCACAAAAATCAAAATTGTATGCCACATCAGGTAACTCAGTCAGGCATGACTAAAAACTATGCTGATCAATGTAAAAGTGCATGGATTGTTTCATCTGCAACATGAACTATTAACTGAGTTCAGTAAACCCCTAAATTGTGACATTATAATAGATTGTGCGGGAGGTCACAGGTTCAAACCCCAACAGGGGTCTTTAAATTGTTGAGAAAGTGCTACCTTTGTAATGACATCTGCAAATGGTTAGATTTTCTAGTCTTATAGGATAAGGATGATAAAACTAAGGCCCTGTCTCACAATTCTTAAAGAACCACTAGGCACGTAATGAAGCTTGGCTGTGACAACCCCTATTATCCAACCTAATTCTTAGCACAAGTCATTCAGGTAACCCAAAATGTAGGAAAGTAGTTCCTATTCAGGGTGTTCCTTCAATACAAGAGCTGTATTGAGAAATGATTAAAGTTAAAGTTACAGCCAA
>JAEMWC010000250.1:222500-235000 GCA_016490735.1 Pachyseris speciosa | reverse complement strand
TAAGGTCATGCTGGCTGTGTGCTCAACATGTGCCTCAGTTCAAACCCCACACCAGACCACAAACCAGGGTCTTAAAATAACTGGTAAGGTCATGCTGGCTGTGTGCTCAACATGTGCCTCAGTTCAAACCCCACACCAGACCACAAATCAGGGTCTTAAAATAACTGGTAAGGTCATGCTGGCTGTGTGCTCAACATGTGCCTCAGTTCAAACCCCACACCAGACCACAAACCAGGGTCTGAAAATAACTGGTAAGGTCATGCTGGCTGTGTGCTCAACATGTGCCTCAGTTCAAACCCCACACCAGACCACAAATCAGGGTCTTAAAATAACTGGTAAGGTCATGCTGGCTGTGTGCTCAACATGTGCCTCAGTTCAAACCCCACACCAGACCACAAACCAGGGTCTTAAAATAACTGGTAAGGTCATGCTGGCTGTGTGCTCAACATGTGCCTCAGTTCAAACCCCACACCAGACCACAAATCAGGGTCTTAAAATAACTGGTAAGGTCATGCTGGCTGTGTGCTCAACATGTGCCTCAGTTCAAACCCCACACCAGACCACAAACCAGGGTCTTAAAATAACTGGTAAGGTCATGCTGGCTGTGTGCTCAACATGTGCCTCAGTTCAAACCCCACACCAGACCACAAACCAGGGTCTTAAAATAACTGGTAAGGTCATGCTGGCTGTGTGCTCAACATGTGCCTCAGTTCAAACCCCACACCAGACCACAAATCAGGGTCTTAAAATAACTGGTAAGGTCATGCTGGCTGTGTGCTCAACATGTGCCTCAGTTCAAACCCCACACCAGACCACAAACCAGGGTCTTAAAATAACTGGTAAGGTCATGCTGGCTGTGTGCTCAACATGTGCCTCAGTTCAAACCCCACACCAGACCACAAACCAGGGTCTTAAAATAACTGGTAAGGTCATGCTGGCTGTGTGCTCAACATGTGCCTCAGTTCAAACCCCACACCAGACCACAAATCAGGGTCTTAAAATAACTGGTAAGGTCATGCTGGCTGTGTGCTCAACATGTGCCTCAGTTCAAACCCCACACCAGACCACAAACCAGGGTCTTAAAATAACTGGTAAGGTCATGCTGGCTGTGTGCTCAACATGTGCCTCAGTTCAAACCCCACACCAGACCACAAATCAGGGTCTTAAAATAACTGGTAAGGTCATGCTGGCTGTGTGCTCAACATGTGCCTCAGTTCAAACCCCATACCAGACCACAAACCAGGGTCTTAAAATAACTGGTAAGGTCATGCTGGCTGTGTGCTCAACATGTGCCTCAGTTCAAACCCCACACCAGACCACAAACCAGGATCTTAAAATAACTGGTAAGGTCATGCTGGCTGTGTGCTCAACATGTGCCTCAGTTCAAACCCCACACCAGACCACAAACCAGGGTCTTAAAATAACTGGTAAGATCACGCTGGCTGTGTGCTCAACATGTGCCTCAGTTCAAACCCCACACCAGACCACAAACCAGGGTCTTAAAATAACTGGTAAGATCACGCTGGCTGTGTGCTCAACATGTGCCTCAGTTAGGGTGATTACATCATAGGGTAGTGACGTTAAGCCGTTGGCTTTGTCTCCTTCCCCTCCACGTGCAAAAACCGGAAGGGAATGTAAAAGAACCCACACACTGATTGAAAAGAGTACGGAACACAGTTCCTGGTGTTGTGGTCTGCCCTTGAACACACAATTTCATAGTGTCCCAGATTAGTAGGCCAGATGGCCAGCTACAAGACCAGACACTTGAGTAACTTTGTTGATTGATTGTTGATTGATTGATTGATTGTGCAAACTATGTGCACTAATGCTACTAACTCTGTTCAGCAACTACATGTATTATCTTCAAATCCTATTTGAAGCTTTCTTTGTAAAACCCTGCATTGAGAATCTCTCATATTCACCATCTCCCTTCTGATCCTACAAGTGATCTCTTACGCAAGAGGAAAATGTATGATTTGTGTTCATTATGCAATTTCTACAGCAAGCAATATCATTATCTTAAATTTTAACATGTCCAGTGATTACAGCTGTACATTGCCAATGATCATCTTTGCATTTGTCCATAGAAGACAAAAAGATTTAGTGAAATGTATCAAAAGGTCATGTTCATGTCTAGTGATTGGTTGACCTGGATCTGCTACAGCTGTACCCTGTATCTGTTTTAATTTAAAGGCCTGTAGGCTATTATCAAGTTTCTTCTTCAGGAAAGTGCCGGACAAAAGTGTTGGTTGTGTATTGAAGTTCATCATGTATATTGTCCGTTACAATAAAACACAATACACCTCTTAGTCTGTGCATGCCCGACTGTAGATACTTTTCACATTTAATACACAATAGTGTAAAAGGACAAGCAAAAATAACAATACAAACTGAAAGAATTATAGGTAAATATTGAAGGATATCCTGCGTTTTTGGAAATATTCTATAACACAACTATTGTGCTCGGAAATTGATCGAAGCTTCTAAACGGAGTTGATACTGTAGTCTGTACTATGAGGCTAAAGTGGTCTTCCAAAATAGTAATATTCTTAGTGGCTAGAATGAATAACAACGCAGAGAATAACAACAAATTTTAAGCTCCAAAGGAAGTATAGATTTTAATGGAAAGTTCAATAACTATTGTTATGGTATTCTGCCGCCGGTGCATCCACGTCTAACGACTAAGCCGTTAAACGGAATCTCTCTTAATCATATGCTCCGGAGCCTACCTTCATCTTTTCGCCGATCTGTTTGCTGCACAAATTCTTTAGTTTGTTCCAGTTGTCCGCCGAGAATCGTACTATTGGAAAAGAAAAGTTCCATGATTACGAATAAATTTACATCTCTGACACGGAAGCAATTCCCTGATGATAAGGTTACTGTCCTTACATTTCCTCCATTTGGTGTCCGCCTCGACAATTTCGTCCACAAGCTTCGTGTCTTTGTACCGTTTGCTCTGATTTTCGCGGATCTTTTCGGGATCACCCCCTTTGTCAGCCCTAAACAAGTCTAAATCAAGCACCATTCTGGCAGAGGAGACAGAGAAATACCTTGGATACCTAAAGATTATTGGAAAGAACTTCAGCTGATGCAATCTGAAGAAGGGGATCTGCATGCCTCGGGAAGAACGGGCCGTGGAACTACTGGGTCGAATGATCATGCGCACAAAAAGAAACAAACATGGCGGTCAGCGAGGCTTTCCAAGGGGTGGTCTGGTATCGCTTTGTCGCTCGTTTACGACTGTCTGTCGCAAAGAAACCAAAGAGGAATGGGAAGTGAATTGTCGCTGTCGCAAGCTGTTGCGCTTTTTCTGCCAATTTCTGTCGGCTGACGGTGTTTCTTGAAAAACGATGGTCGTTTCAGTCGTTTGTTTTCGTAGCCATGTCGCTTGTCGCTTCTACCCCTCGGAAAGCCTGGTTAGCGGAGGGTCTTTACGGGATTCTCGCACCCAGAGTGTTCCTTCTCTTGTCCAGATAAGATGCAGCAGGGGGTAGGCCCTGGTGTTGCATATCGTGCAACATATTTTTTTTTTAATTTTTTTATTGCTTAAACATTGATAAATACAAGAACGATACTAACAATAACATGAGAAATAACTTAAATAACTACTGACTCTTAGAACTAACCCTGATTACAATGTTATGATGTTCGCTCCCGGGGGGGGGGGGGGAAGGGGAGAGGTACTCCCTCATACGGGCTTTATAGGAATGTGCGGCCCAAAGGGTGGATGTTTTGGATGTTTATTTTACCATAAAATACAAATAACGATAAAACAAAACAGTTACACAAAGCAAATGAAAGTGGCGAGGAAGCCCAAAAGGAAACCACGAGGCTTATAGACATTGGGCTCCCTCAGAGTAAAAATAAAGTTAACAGTAAGGCCAGGATCAAAAGTAAAATACAATGAGGGTAAGTGTAAATTAACTAAATACATAGACTGAGTTGACAAAATATAAAGTATTGTACATGTAACAATGACTATAAAAATAATATCAGACATGTGAAGAAAGATAACTATTTACTACAAGATTTTTAAGGGTATGGTTTTAAAGCCGTTTTGGTCTGAAATCGGGTATCGATTTTAACCATTTTGGTCTGAAATAGGGTATGCTTTATGCGCTCTAGTCCTGAATTAGGTATATTTTTTAGAAGAAGCTACTTCTTTATCATTAGGCGATAAGACCATCAACAAAGAGTCACAAAAGCCCTTCTCAAATTATGTTTACGCTAACCAAGTGCGTGAAATAGGTCTGAAACAGGGTATCAAATCTTTGGTCGGGTCTGAAATATGGTAGGGAAAAACATAGATTTTGGTCTGAAAAAGGGTAAGAGTTTCAGGAAGCGGAAGGACCCTGAGTGTTGGTCCGGCCGGGGTTAGAACCCGAGACCTGCCGCATGGTAGCCTGGTGCTCTACCACTGAGCTAACCGGTCTGCGGTAAAAATAGTGTATTTATTCAAAATGACTACGACACGATGACGACGACGACGAAGACGACGAAGAAGAATGAACACCATTTTAACACTTGGGCGTTCCACGGTCCGAGTAATAACAAAAAAGACGGAAGATCCTATCATTGTATTATTTGAAAATGTCAACTCCAGACGTGAAGTGAGATTTTCTCCTAAAACAACTTCTCTCACGTGCGTGCCAAAGGTTTAAAGTCGTATGTTCATTTAAAACTAAGTTTTAATCTCAGTGTGATCAGTGATAATAACGGAAGGGCTTATTTCGCGATTTGGCCTTAAAACCAAATCTCTCTAATTCGTTGTATATATGCGAGAAAGCTTCAAAACAATTCCAAACTGGGCCTCGTGTTAAGTGTTTGTATTATGTTTGGGGTGGCAATAAACGAATGACATAACGCGAGAGCTTGAAATTCCACCCGCGAACTACTGATATGCCACTGATTAGTCACCTAACGAGAGGGAGCCAATTACATATTAATTTTTATGAATATGAAACGTATTCACCCCAAGGAGAATAATCTGTGTTGATTTTTACAAGTTGCAAAACTCAGTGGTATAACCTCATTTACTGCTTTGAGTGCACGTCGGCCTCCGACCTTGTTGACCATCCAGTTACAAGCACCTCACCTGAAAGCAACAAAGCAACAAAAGGACGATTCAGACAAATCAACAGTGCTAACTTGCTAATTGCCGTTATCTGCTTCAGAAAACATTCTACAGATAATATTTTGCAGTGCAGGTTTTTAAGCAATTTTTTCTTGATTAGTGGTTAAATGTACAAATGTTATTTTACCTTTTAGACTTGTAATCACCTTTTAAATTGTATTATTTCTAACTTTTTAACTTATTGTAAATATCGTAATTATTTGACTTATTGATTTTTATAGATCTTATTATGTAAAGCGCTATTGATCTTTTTATTGTAAATAGCAGTATATAAGCAATAATTTATTATTATTATTACTATTATTATTATTATTATTATTTTCAGGTTGAATAGTAAAGGGAAGAAACTCCAGTGTCTAGCGACTCCAGCGTGAGCTGAATTTGATGCCACCAATCGCTTCACGGCTTGAACTGTTTGTCAGCGACGAGAAAAAGTAAGATTTTCTTCAACTTGCAATACGTTTAATCGGTTTTCGCATAATTCGTGCATTTAAAATGGAGTAATTGTAGTCAGGAGAGAACATTAAAGATATAGTCTGTCCGAATATCAGTTAGTCGCGGATTAAAACGGCTGGTTAGCTGTCTGTTCATTTATTTGTTGTTATGTGGTGTCCCTAGCAGCGTTTCACAAAATTCAAATCAGCAGAACTTTAAAACAGTATATGGCGCAAAGATAAAACGATTGGAAATCAAGTCTTCAAAGAATGACAGTTGCGATACGGATCCCGGGGTTTTCCAGGTATTAATTTAACTGCAGAGGAATATCCAGCTTATCAAAACGGAAAATCGTAACTGAAGCTTCCCTTGGATCTCAGAAAGAAACAGTCGTGCGTAGGCGGTAAACTTCAGAAAGAGCATAACAGCAGAATAGGCATCATAGCCACGTTGTACATGTGGCTATTATAAGAATTATTTTCACCCTAGGACAATTGTACAGTGGAAGAATCTTCCACGGGAAACCATAGCACCTACTAAATTACCTTCATTTACGCAATGGCTTTGTAACATTATTGATTTTTGTTTTCGAATCGGTTTTATTGTTGTGATTTTTAGTATTTAAAGCAGTCTGCAACACTCTGTTAAGAGTTTCAATTACTTTCCAGGTTGAACTAGCGAGTGGTTCAGTAACGGCCGCCAGAAAGATGTGATACTGAAACCGGAATGGACATCACAAGAGCTATCCTAGCGCTAGCTGATTGCCCAAGTACTTTTACTGATACCTAAACTACTCAGTATGTGAACCCAGGGTTAGTGTCGGTGATCAATAATTATTTCTTTATAAGATTTGGACTAAGACTTTTCAGTGTCTATAGAAAGAACTGAGAAGCTTTGGCAACACTTTGCACGAGTGAGTTAAAAACCGGGCTCGTGAGACTTCTAAAAACTGGGCTGAGGTGAAAATCGACGTCAGTACAGTTTTGATCTACCGCCGGTTCGTCAGATTTTTAACGTACTTTATACAAATGTTTTCTCTTTCTAAGCCTTGAATAGTTATCTTGGGAGCGAAAAGGCGAATGTTGCAAAAACCTGTAAAAAAGCTGATACATTCATAACAAACCAGAAGAATATTTCACTTTGACCTGAGAAAACAATTAATTAAGCCACTTTGTTTGTTACTTTCAAAGCAATCAAGCGGGAATTGAAAAAATAGCTTACGTTGAATGAATAGGAACTAAACTGTATAAAATCCTGGAGCCCAAAGTGTACCTTCTACAATGACTACTTATTTCTCTTTCAACATTATTTCCTATCGAGTTGTGCTTTCCCAGCAATCAACATCTTCTATTAAAAAAGAATTTTTACATAATCCGGAATATCAACCTTTTCTCGAAAATATGGGTCTTTTCGTAGAATTTTTGTGAAGAACTACGTTTTTGAATAGAAAGCCAGATTATTTGAAAAGTTACTTGGGACAATTGATGTTTTTTTAAAGGCATTTAGCTTTCAAATAAAAAATAATGTACATCAAAAGCTTGCTATTCGAAAATGGGAAACCGGTCTTACACAGTACAAAGGTGATAGCCGGTTTCAGTGGACGAAATTCCAACATAATTTTACCCAACAATCTGTCTCGCTTTGGTAAAATTTTCACATAACTATTAACATAATTATTAAGTAGTGCTTTTAGCACTTGATCGCGAAACATTTAATAAGATTTTGCTGTATAGTTCTCAATTTTTAGTTATGTCTTTCTTCGAGTGGCAAAAACAGACAGCTCCGGAGTCGATCGGTGATCGGAGGAAGGTAAGAAAATGACAAGTTTGTTTTCGCCTTTTGAATTGCTTGTTAATCCAGCGGGAAATGATTTTTTTCGCTTCAGCGCAGCTTGATATTCGCATGAAAGGTTCGAGTTTTTATTTGGAGGAAAGGCTAAAAAGCAAGGAGAGAAGCTCGAAGGAAATTGCAAGAACATTCTACCAACAAAAAGGAACTGATAGCCATAATGTTGCTGGTCATGGAAAAATAATCACAGAAAATACAGCATGAGGAGCATCGCCGATTGCAGACACGTTCTGCCTTCTGAGAATCGATAAGACGAGAAGACAAGAAACTGCGGTGTAGAATAGTGATCTTTGAATATGAGAGTACAGATCGAAACAGTACTTTCATTTTGACCCTTATTCGAATTAGTTTTCGATTTCCTAGTTTGATAAACAACAACTGAAGTCAATTTTGGTCGCAAAACTGGAAGAAACAGTTGCTGTTTCTTTCAATATCAGTAGGTTCAATTAATGTGGCGTCAGTTGTTCACATCGCATGTAACTAAAATTATTTTATACTTTTGCATTTTCAGTTTTTTCGCAGGGAAGGGAAACCTTTGCCAACTTAAGTTCAGACAATCTAGATGTTCACTGAATTTTAACGTAATTATACTTTTTTCACCAGTGCCTTTCGCGTGACAGAATAGATTATTCTAAACACAACCTGTTCTCCTCTCTGAATTTACAATTATCGTGAATTCTCAAATTGCTCTGGATTTACGATTTTAGTTAATTTAGTACACTGACAGTCTGAACGGAATTCTGGGATGTCTAATCCTCCCTTCTAACCACTAGACCACCACGTTGCTGCTTGAACAAACCTCAGTTTTTCAACATAATATAATTCATGCGCTTATTCTTCATACTGTAGTAAGCCTATATAATCACTCGCTTAAAAACAATTTTAGAAAGTAAATGGTAAAGGTCGATCACCAAACCTCAACAACAAGCTAACCATTTAAAATCAGCGCTTAGGCCTAATCACTGCATTTCAATGATATTCTATGCAAGACTGTAAATATATATCTTGTTATACAATTTCCCGTCGTCTTGTTCTGCGGTGGTTTTGTGCTAAGAACGCGTTCCTAGTCACAGCGGTAGTTCCGGGTTCAAATCCAGTCCAAATAATATGGCATTGTTTTTATTAATCAGGAAAATCGGCTTTTTTTTCCAAAAAAATGAATTTTTTCCTGGAATTTGACTTGTGGAACAAATTTCTTTTTATTCGAAAGCCAAATTGACCATAGACGCTTCTTGAAATAAGCAATGATTTGTAGGATCATTTATCTTTCAAATAATGATGATTTATAGTGTTACAAGGATTTGTGGCACTTCGGAAAGGCTAGAGAAGCAAGGACAGAAACTCGACAGAAATTGCAAGAAGCATTTAACCACCAAAAAAAAAATTACAACAATGTCGTTGCTTGGTAAAAAGTAAATCAAGAAAGAACATTTTGACAGCTCTGTTGAAAATACACTACGACGAGCATGGACGATTGCAGTCACATTCCGTGTGATGCGAGAATCATTAGACGAGAAGACAAGGAACAGCAGAGAAAAAGAGTGATAGTATGGCGGAAATCGAAGCAGTACTTTTGTTTTGACCTTGAATTATCTGCGGTCAGGTTCCACTTAAGCGAGAACGCGAACGAATGACGAGAAATAGATTATCGTCTTTAGAATGTCTTTATTCTATATGGCTCTCATTCATTTTTTTTCCTGTCTATTTGTTCTCGCATCGATCAACACTTCCCACCAATTGCAAAAA
Source organism: Pachyseris speciosa (assembly GCA_016490735.1). NCBI lineage: Eukaryota > Metazoa > Cnidaria > Anthozoa > Scleractinia > Pachyseridae > Pachyseris > Pachyseris speciosa. The sequence goes on along the minus strand of JAEMWC010000250.1, from coordinate 225,837 downwards.
GGAATTTTGACATAATCAGTAACTGTTTACATCTGTCTACAAGAAAATGACGACAATGATGTAATTGCTCCGAGAAAAAGAATTGAAGGACGTTTTAGACAGCTCTATTTAAACTAGAGTATGAGGAGCCTTGTCGACTCCAATGACGTTCTGTGGTCTGAACATCGTTACTACGAAAAGAAAAGAAACATTAGTGTTAAAAAGGAATAAATATGAGCCTAAATTATTTATTTCATAGTTTTTTTTAACCAGTGAAAAATTGAACTTTAGGGTGGAGTCAAGAAATACTTTTTGTGTCACATATTCTTTTAAAAACAGCTGCGTTTCCTTTTAATATAAATATCTGAATAAGCTTAGAGTGATCGAAAACCGCGAATGACGAGAATTGAATTTCTACCTAGTTTTACGTGTAAGACGGAAAAAGGAACTGCTTTCTAGTATTTTCTTCCGTAATAAATGAATTTTTTATTAGAAAGACAGAATTACAGTAGAGATTACTCAAAAAGGTGCATGAACTTTTTTCGAAAAGGGATTCCATTTTTAAATGACGTTTTTGATAAGACAGCATCGCGGCAGAAATCCACACTGACCTTGACTTATTTAGCGCTGACATGTCTATTTTTTCTTTCTGTTTATGCACATTCTAAGTAAATTGTTTAATGATAAAAAAGTCAAATTTTCTGAAGTTGATATTTACAACAACAACTTGCTCACTCCTTTTTTTGGCAGCAGTATTGGTTGATTCAGTCCCATTCGGCGCGGACTGATCGTGAGCTAGTAGATTTCCAGTAGAACTCGTAAAGCAGCGATTCCTTTAGGACATCAGTAATTTCAGTGACGAAGGAAGTGGACGAAATTGATCTTGAATTCTTGCTAGGCTATTAGGTCGTTGGCAAAATACTGGGCAGATTTAGCAAAGACAATTATAACGTGACGACAGTGACAACGGCGGGCGCACAAAATGAGCACCGGAAGTAGCGTTCAGTCCTTTCCGCGCGCTTTCGCATTTTCACTGATGTTTGCGTTGTCTTTGCTAAATCTGCCCAATTTTATCTGGGAAAGAACTCTATAATATTCCCCTTTCCAAAAACAATTACCAATTCACAGGGGACTTGACGTAAACTAGTGACCGAGAAGGAGCCTTATAGCAGGATATTTCTCTGCAAAAAGTGCAACTTTGTAAAGTTTTTCATTAGCGTCCTCCTTTGCGACTACAGGGATATGCTAGTGATTTCTTTCTTTAAAAATGTTAGAATGTGTGGTTTCCGATTGAGAATTGACTAATTAAAAAATGCATTAGTCAGATGTTTACCTGGATCTAATTCACAAATTGATTCCTGTGATTTTTGCAAGCCAAAAATCCTTTGTGAAGACGAAATTTTTAAAACGCTGATTGCCGCTTTCAAATGCTAAATTTGACCTCGCCTGAAGGCCGGAGTTTCAGCGAGGAGCGGGTCCAATTGCAAACAATATTTACTTCTTTGTCATTCCTTTCCAACACGTTACAGGTTCAAAAGTCTCCATTTAGTGTTATTGATAAACAAAGATCGTCAGTAAAAAACAATTTCGAAACGTCTCGCATTTTCTGAGGATACGTTTTTTCCAATTCAGTTAGCTATAAACTATCTATTCGAAAATGGAAACTCCTTACGCAATACATAGGTGACTTCTTTGTCATTCCTTTCCTTCACGTTACAGGTTCAAAAGTCTCCATTTAGTGTTATTGATAAACAAAGATCGTCAGTAAAAAACAATTTCGAAACGTCTCGCATTTTCTGAGGATACGTTTTTTCCAATTCACTTAGCTATAAACTATCTATTCGAAAATGGAAACTCCTTACGCAATACATAGGTGATAGCTTCAATAAATTTTTATAGTGTTTTCTTTCGTGTTTAATTAAAATTGTTACATAACTTTTAATTTATGCTTTAACCCCTCCAAAACATGGGAATTTAGTTTGTGCTATATCGTTCTCGATTAGACAACTCGTTTATCCCGATACTGTGATAAGCGATGTTTTGCTCAGTAGCAAGACAAGAAGGGATATATTTGTGCTCATTTGCATCATGGTTTCAATGACGTTTTGGTGTCGCACAAGAAGTCCTATTTTTCCTTGGGTGTCCTGCGCTTGAGTTATACGAACGATGCCCGAGAAAACCTATCTTATTTTCCCTCGTTATCATGTTAAATGGCATGTTGAAATGCATGGATTTTTTGAAGACTTGAAGGGATTCAAAGTGCGGTAGTCAACTGATAAGCCAATGTAGTACAGGCTCTAAAATGTAGCTTGCGACATCGGATCATTTACGACGAAAAAATGTCTTTGAAGGCGACCGAAGAGTCTACAAAAACTTGTGTAAGCACGCATAGTAACAATCCAGAGTCTTTAAACCAAAATGAAACGTTTCGAATGTATGACTGCTACCATGTTTCGCTTGAAGAGCTTTTTGTTTATTAGTCTCTGCAAATTGATCGTTGCGTTTCATAAGCGAAGTTGTGAAGTTAAGTTGTCAAGACTGTTTTCTAGCTAATGCTTCGTAGGGAACCAGAGTGTTATCTGGTTTGCATAAGAAATGGCCACAGAAAAACAAATTTCGAGATAGTTTTTGGGTTCGAAAGTTTCACCGCCCCCTCTCCTTTTACCTTTCGCTTTCTCGCCTCCCTTTTCTTTTCTCTTGCTGCGCATTTTCTGGGCTTCCTTTCGCTGGGAAAAGATTTGTGGATAGCTTTTAGGATCATAGGATTAGGTGGAAGGAACTGCAGGTGGGTAGTGGAACAAGACTTCCTTTCAAATTTTCGGCTCAACGTCACTTGGTTTTTCCGCGTTTTCTCCGAACTCTTTGACGGAATCGTGCTCATTTGGGTATGGTCTGAAAGATCTCTTCCCCCTTCATGTGCTCCATGTCAAAGTTGTCCATTACCGTTAAAACTGATGACGTCACAAGCGGTACAAGGGACGTGGTTCTGCGCGGCAGGTTTTGACCGCCACGGGTGTCAACGGGTTTATATCTTCAATGTTAGACGATCTACTGGACACGTGGTTTCACTTAAATTTAAGCCTAAATTGATTTAACCATTCTGTTAAGAACACGTATATTATATTGTTGCAAAGACTTTTATGAGACGAACAAAACGATTTTGCACAGAAAAAGCAATTTCCAGAAATGATGTCGTCAATAAGTGATACAAAGGTCTAGATGATTTTTTTGACAAAACTATCTATGAAAATCAAACCAGTATTGTCGTTTCCATGTAAGACATTTTTTGTCTTAAAATCGTTCTCGCGAGTAGACAACTAGTACGAATAAGTATTTGTATTTTGACCCTAAATTATTT